>OX122890.1:59213606-59656154 GCA_944738655.2 Andrena hattorfiana | reverse complement strand
TCCACCCAAAGATTTCGTTTGTCCACCCTGGAGAATAGAATTATTAATAAAAATTGCGAAAAGAAGGACACCGCCGAAACGATCAGGTTTAAGTACGATTTTTTTCGAATAAATTATCAAAATCGTTCGTCCAACGATGGTTTTCGTTAGTTCAGATGTAGAAGACGTTTGTCCACGCAAAGATTTCGTTTGTCCACCCCCGCAGAATCGAATTATTAATAAAAATTGCGAAAAGAAGGACACCGTCGACACGATCACGTTTAAGTTCGATTTTTTTCGAATAAATTATCAAAATCGGTGGTTCGGTGATATATTTCGTTAGCTTAGATGTAGAAGACGTTTGTCCACCCAAAGATTTCGTTTGTCCACCCCGCAGAATCGAATTATTAATAAAAATTGCGAAAAGAAGGACACCGCCGAAACGATCACGTTTTAAGTTCGATTTTTTTCGAATAAATTATCAAAATCGTTCGTCCAACGATGGTTTTCGTTAGTTCAGATGCAGAAGACGTTTGTCCACGCAAAGATTTCGTTTGTCCACCCCGCAGAATCGAATTATTAATAAAAATTGCGAAAAGAAGGACACCGTCGACACGATCACGTTTAAGTTCGATTTTTTTCGAGTAAATTATCAAAATCGGTGGTTCGGCGATACATTTCGTTAGCTTAGATGTAGAAGACGTTTGTCCACCCAAAGATTTCGTTTGTCCACCCTGCAGAATCGAATTATTAATAAAAATAGCCAAGATGTACGATACGGTTGTACCGACCAAGTTAAAATTCGAGTTTTTTCGAATAAATAATCAAAATCGGTGGTTCGGCGATATATTTCGTTATCTTAGATGTAGAAGACGTTTGTCCATGCAAAGATTTCGTTTGTCCACCCTGCAGAATCGAATTATTAATAAAAATTGCGAATAGAAGGACACCGCCGAAACGATCACGTTTAAGTTCGATTTTTTTCGAATAAATTATCAAAATCGGTGGTTCGGCGATATATTTCGTTAGCTAAGATGTAGAAGACGTATGTCCACCCAAAGATTTCGTTTGTCCACCCGGCAGAATCGAATTATTAATAAAAATTGCGAAAAGAAGGACACCGCCGAAACGATCACGTTTAAGTTCGATTTTTTTCGAATAAATTATCAAAATCGTTCGTCCAACGATGGTTTTCGTTAGTTCAGATGCAGAAGACGTTTGTCCACGCAAAGATTTCGTTTGTCCACCCCGCAGAATCGAATTATTAATAAAAATTGCGAAAAGAAGGACACCGTCGACACGATCACGTTTAAGTTCGATTTTTTTCGAGTAAATTATCAAAATCGGTGGTTCGGCGATACATTTCGTTAGCTTAGATGTAGAAGACGTTTGTCCACCCAAAGATTTCGTTTGTCCACCCTGCAGAATCGAATTATTAATAAAAATAGCCAAGATGTACGATACGGTTGTACCGACCAAGTTAAATTCGAGTTTTTTCGAATAAATAATCAAAATCGGTGGTTCGGCGATATATTTCGTTATCTTAGATGTAGAAGACGTTTGTCCATGCAAAGATTTCGTTTGTCCACCCTGCAGAATCGAATTATTAATAAAAATTGCGAATAGAAGGACACCGCCGAAACGATCACGTTTAAGTTCGATTTTTTTCGAATAAATTATCAAAATCGGTGGTTCGGCGATATATTTCGTTAGCTAAGATGTAGAAGACGTATGTCCACCCAAAGATTTCGTTTGTCCACCCGGCAGAATCGAATTATTAATAAAAATTGCGAAAAGAAGGACACCGCCGAAACGATCACGTTTAAGTTCGATTTTTTTCGAATAAATTATCAAAATCGTTCGTCCAACGATGGTTTTCGTTAGTTCAGATGCAGAAGACGTTTGTCCCACGCAAAGATTTCGTTTGTCCACCCCGCAGAATCGAATTATTAATAAAAATTGCGAAAAGAAGAACACCGTCGACACGATCTCGTTTAAGTTCGATTTTTTTCGAGTAAATTATCAAAATCGGTGGTTCGGCGATACATTTCGTTAGCTTAGATGTAGAAGACGTTTGTCCACCCAAAGATTTCGTTTGTCCACCCTGCAGAATCGAATTATTAATAAAAATAGCCAAGATGTACGATACGGTTGTACCGACCAAGTTAAATTCGAGTTTTTTCGAATAAATAATCAAAATCGGTGGTTAGGCGATATATTTCGTAATCTTAGATGTAGAAGACGTTTGTCCACCCAAAGATTTCGTTTGTCCACCCCGCAGAATCGAATTATTAATAAAAATTGCGAAAAGAAGGACACCGCCGAAACGATCACGTTTAAGTTCGATTTTTTTCGAATAAATTATCAAAATCGTTCTTCCAACGATGGTTTTCGTTAGTTCAGATGTAGAAGACGTTTGTCCACCCAAAGATTTCGTTTGTCCACCCCGCAGAATCGAATTATTAATAAAAATTGCGAAAAGAAGGACACCGCCGAAACGATCACGTTTAAGTTCGATTTTTTTCGAATAAATAATCAAAATCGGTGGTTCGGCGATATATTTCGTTATCTTAGATGTATAAGACGTTTGTCCACCCAAAGATTTCGTTTGTCCACCCTGCAGAATCGAATTATTAATAAAAATTGCGAAAAGAAGGACACCGCCGAAACGATCAGGTTTAAGTTCGATTTTTTTCGAATAAATTATCAAAATCGTTCGTCCAACGATGGTTTTCGTTAGTTCAGATGTAGAAGACGTTTGTCCACCCAAAGATTTCGTTTGTCCACCCCGCAGAATCGAATTATTAATAAATATTGCGAAAAGAAGGACACCGCCGACACGATCACGTTTAAGTTCGATTTTTTTCGAGTAAATTATCAAAATCGGTGGTTCGGCGATATATTTCGTTAGCTTAGATGTAGAAGACGTTTGTCCACCCAAAGATTTCGTTTGTCCACCCTGCAGAATCGAATTATTAATAAAAATAGCCAAGATGTACGATACGGTTGTACCGACCAAGTTAAAATTCGAGTTTTTTCGAATAAATAATCAAAATCGGTGGTTCGGCGATATATTTCGTTATCTTAGATGTAGAAGACGTTTGTCCACCCAAAGATTTCGTTTGTCCACCCTGCAGAATTGAATTATTAATAAAAATTGCGAAAAGAAGGACACCGCGGAAACGATCACGTTTAAGTTCGATTTTTTTCGAATAAATTATCAAAATCGGTGGTTCGGCGATATATTTCGTTAGCTTAGATGTAGAAGACGTTTGTCCACGCAAAGATTTCGTTTGTCCACCCCGCAGAATCGAATTATTAATAAAAATTGCGAAAAGAAGGACACCGTCGACACGATCACGTTTAAGTTCGATTTTTTTCGAATAAATTATCAAAATCGGTGGTTCGGTGATATATTTCGTTAGCTTAGATGTAGAAGACGTTTGTCCACCCAAAGATTTCGTTTGTCCACCCCGCAGAATCGAATTATTAATAAAAATTGCGAAAAGAAGGACACCGCCGAAACGATCACGTTTAAGTTCGATTTTTTTCGAATAATTATCAAAATCGTTCTTCCAACGATGGTTTCGTTAGTTCAGATGTAGAAGACGTTTGTCCACCCAAAGATTTCGTTTGTCAACCCCGCAGAATCGAATTATTAATAAAAATTGCGAAAAGAAGGACACCGCCGAAACGATCACGTTTAAGTTCGATTTTTTTCGAATAAACAATCAAAATCGGTGGTTCGGCGATATATTTCGTTATCTTAGATGTATAAGACGTTTGTCCACCCAAAGATTTCGTTTGTCCACCCTGCAGAATCGAATTATTAATAAAAATTGCGAAAAGAAGGACACCGCCGAAAACAATCAGGTTTAAGTTCGATTTTTTTCGAATAAATTATCAAAATCGTTCGTCCAACGATGGTTTTCGTTAGTTCAGATGTAGAAGACGTTTGTCCACCCAAAGATTTCGTTTGTCCACCCCGCAGAATCGAATTATTAATAAAAATTGCGAAAAGAAGGACACCGCCGACACGATCACGTTTAAGTTCGATTTTTTTCGAATAAATTATCAAAATCGTTCGTCCAACGCGGGTTTTCGTTAGTTCAGATGTAGAAGACGTTTGCCCACGCAAAGATTTCGTTTGTCCACCCCGCAGAATCGAATTATTAATAAAAATTGCGAAAAGAAGGACACCGTCGACACGATCACGTTTAAGTTCGATTTTTTTCGAATAAATTATCAAAATCGGTGGTTCGGCGATATATTTCGTTAGCTTAGATGTAGAAGACGTTTGTCCACCCAAAGATTTCGTTTGTCCACCCCGCAGAATCGAATTATTAATAAAAATTGCGAAAAGAAGGACACAGCCGAAACGATCACGTTTAAGTTCGATTTTTTTCGAATAAATTATCAAAATCGTTCGTCCAACGATGGTTTTCGTTAGTTCAGATGTAGAAGACGTTTGTCCACCCAAAGATTTCGTTTGTCCACCCCGCAGATTCGAATTATTAATAAAAATTGCGAAAAGAAGGACACCGTCGACACGATCACGTTTAAGTTCGATTTTTTTCGAGTAAATTATCAAAATCGGTGGTTCGGCGATACATTTCGTTAGCTTAGATGTAGAAGACGTTTGTCCACCCAAAGATTTCGTTTGTCCACCCTGCAGAATCGAATTATTAATAAAAATAGCCAAGATGTACGATACGGTTGTACCGTCCAAGTTATAATTCGAGTTTTTTCGAATAAATAATCAAAATCGGTGGTTCGGCGATATATTTCGTTATCTTAGATGTAGAAGACGTTTGTCCACGCAAAGATTTCGTTTGTCCACCCTGCAGAATCGAATTATTAATAAAAATTGCGAATAGAAGGACACCGCCGAAACGATCACGTTTAAGTTCGATTTTTTTCGAATAAATTATCAAAATCGTTCGTCCAACGATGGTTTTCGTTAGTTCAGATGCAGAAGACGTTTGTCCACGCAAAGATTTCGTTTGTCCACCCCGCAGAATCGAATTATTAATAAAAATTGCGAAAAGAAGGACACCGTCGACACGATCACGTTTAAGTTCGATTTTTTTCGAGTAAATTATCAAAATCGGTGGTTCGGCGATACATTTCGTTAGCTTAGATGTAGAAGACGTTTGTCCACCCAAAGATTTCGTTTGTCCACCCTGCAGAATCGAATTATTAATAAAAATAGCCAAGATGTACGATACGGTTGTACCGACCAAGTTATAATTCGAGTTTTTTCGAATAAATAATCAAAATCGGTGGTTCGGCGATATATTTCGTTATCTTAGATGTAGAAGACGTTTGTCCACGCAAAGATTTCGTTTGTCCACCCTGCAGAATCGAATTATTAATAAAAATTGCGAATAGAAGGACACCGCCGAAACGATCACGTTTAAGTTCGATTTTTTTCGAATAAATTATCAAAATCGGTGGTTCGGCGATATATTTCGTTAGCTAAGATATAGAAGACGTTTGTCCACCCAAAGATTTCGTTTGTCCACCCGGCAGAATCGAATTATTAATAAAAATTGCGAAAAGAAGGACACCGCCGAAACGATCACGTTTAAGTTCGATTTTTTTCGAATAAATTATCAAAATCGTTCGTCCAACGATGGTTTTCGTTAGGTCAGATGCAGAAGACGTTTGTCCACGCAAAGATTTCGTTTGTCCACCCCGCAGAATCGAATTATTAATAAAAATTGCGAAAAGAAGAACACCGTCGACACGATCTCGTTTAAGTTCGATTTTTTTCGAGTAAATTATCAAAATCGGTGGTTCGGCGATACATTTCGTTAGCCTAGATGTAGAAGACGTTTGTCCACCCAAAGATTTCGTTTGTCCACCCTGCAGAATCGAATTATTAATAAAAATAGCCAAGATGTACGATACGGTTGTACCGACCAAGTTAAAATTCGAGTTTTTTCGAATAAATAATCAAAATCGGTGGTTAGGCGATATATTTCGTAATCTTAGATGTAGAAGACGTTTGTCCACCCAAAGATTTCGTTTGTCCACCCCGCAGAATCGAATTATTAATAAAAATTGCGAAAAGAAGGACACCGCCGAAACGATCACGTTTAAGTTCGATTTTTTTCGAATAAATTATCAAAATCGTTCTTCCAACGATGGTTTTCGTTAGTTCAGATGTAGAAGACGTTTGTCCACCCAAAGATTTCGTTTGTCCACCCCGCAGAATCGAATTATTAATAAAAATTGCGAAAAGAAGGACACCGCCGAAACGATCACGTTTAAGTTCGATTTTTTTCGAATAAATAATCAAAATCGGTGGTTCGGCGATATATTTCGTTATCTTAGATGTATAAGACGTTTGTCCACCCAAAGATTTCGTTTGTCCACCCTGCAGAATCGAATTATTAATAAAAATTGCGAAAAGAAGGACACCGCCGAAACGATCAGGTTTAAGTTCGATTTTTTTCGAATAAATTATCAAAATCGGTGGTTCGGCGATATATTTCGTTAGCTGAGATGTAGAAGACGTTTGTCCACCCAAAGATTTCGTTTGTCCACCCCGCAGAATCGAATTATTAATAAAAATTGCGAAAAGAAGGACACCGCCGAAACGATCACGTTTAAGTTCGATTTTTTTCGAATAAATTATCAAAATCGTTCTTCCAACGATGGTTTTCGTTAGTTCAGATGTAGAAGACGTTTGTCCACCCAAAGATTTCGTTTGTCCACCCCGCAGAATCGAATTATTAATAAAAATTGCGAAAAGAAGGACACCGCCGAAACGATCAGGTTTAAGTTCGATTTTTTTCGAATAAATTATCAAAATCGTTCGTCCAACGATGGTTTTCGTTAGTTCAGATGTAGAAGACGTTTGTCCACGCAAAGATTTCGTTTGTCCACCCCGCAGAATCGAATTATTAATAAAAATTGCGAAAAGAAGGACACCGCCGACACGATCACGTTTAAGTTCGATTTTTTTCGAATAAATTATCAAAATCGTTCGTCTAACGATGGTTTTCGTTAGTTCAGATGTAGAAGACGTTTGTCCACGCAAAGATTTCGTTTGTCCACCCCGCAGAATCGAATTATTAATAAAAATTGCGAAAAGAAGGACACCGTCGACACGATCACGTTTAAGTTCGATTTTTTTCGAATAAATTATCAAAATCGGTGGTTCGGCGATATATTTCGTTAGCTTAGATGTAGAAGACGTTTGTCCACCCAAAGATTTCGTTTGTCCACCCCGCAGAATCGAATTATTAATAAAAATTGCGAAAAGAAGGACACCGCCGAAACGATCACGTTTAAGTTCGATTTTTTTCGAATAAATTATCAAAATCGTTCGTCCAACGATGGTTTTCGTTAGTTCAGATGTAGAAGACGTTTGCCCACCCAAAGATTTCGTTTGTCCACCCCGCAGATTCGAATTATTAATAAAAATTGCGAAAAGAAGGACACCGTCGAAACGATCACGTTTAAGTTCGATTTTTTTCGAATAAATAATCCAAATCAGTGGTTCGGCGATATATTTCGTTATCTTGGATGTATAAGACGTTTGTCCACCCAAAGATTTCGTTTGTCCACCCTGGAGAATAGAATTATTAATAAAAATTGCGAAAAGAAGGACACCGCCGAAACGATCAGGTTTAAGTACGATTTTTTTCG
The DNA here is from genome assembly GCA_944738655.2 of Andrena hattorfiana. Taxonomy (NCBI): domain Eukaryota; kingdom Metazoa; phylum Arthropoda; class Insecta; order Hymenoptera; family Andrenidae; genus Andrena; species Andrena hattorfiana. Next base: position 59,648,516 of record OX122890.1, on the reverse strand, counting down.
AATAAATTATCAAAATCGTTCGTCCAACGATGGTTTTCGTTAGTTCAGATGTAGAAGACGTTTGTCCACGCAAAGATTTCGTTTGTCCACCCCGCAGAATCGAATTATTAATAAAAATTGCGAAAAGAAGGACACCGTCGACACGATCACGTTTAAGTTCGATTTTTTTCGAGTAAATTATCAAAATTGGTGGTTCGGCGATACATTTCGTTAGCTTAGATGTAGAAGACGTTTGTCCACCCAAAGATTTCGTTTGTCCACCCCGCAGAATCGAATTATTAATAAAAATTGCGAAAAGAAGGACACCGCCGAAACGATCACGTTTAAGTTCGATTTTTTTCGAATAAATTATCAAAATCGTTCGTCCAACGATGGTTTTCGTTAGTTCAGATGCAGAAGACGTTTGTCCACGCAAAGATTTCGTTTGTCCACCCCGCAGAATCGAATTATTAATAAAAATTGCGAAAAGAAGGACACCGTCGACACGATCACGTTTAAGTAAGATTTTTTTCGAGTAAATTATCAAAATCGGTGGTTCGGCGATACATTTCGTTAGCTTAGATGTAGAAGACGTTTGTCCACCCAAAGATTTCGTGTGTCCACCCTGCAGAATCGAATTATTAATAAAAATAGCCAAGATGTACGATACGGTTGTACCGACCAAGTTAAAATTCGAGTTTTTTCGAATAAATAATCAAAATCGGTGGTTCGGCGATATATTTCGTTATCTTAGATGTAGAAGACGTTTATCCACCCAAAGATTTCGTTTGTCCACCCTGCAGAATCGAATTATTAATAAAAATTGCGAAAAGAAGGACACCGCCGAAACGATCAGGTTTAAGTTCGATTTTTTTCGAATAAATTATCAAAATCGGTGGTTCGGCGATATATTTCGTTAGCTGAGATGTAGAAGACGTTTGTCCACCCAAAGATTTCGTTTGTCCACCCCGCAGAATCGAATTATTAATAAAAATTGCGAAAAGAAGGACACCGCCGAAACGATCACGTTTAAGTTCGATTTTTTTCGAATAAATTATCAAAATCGTTCTTCCAACGATGGTTTTCGTTAGTTCAGATGTAGAAGACGTTTGTCCACCCAAAGATTTCGTTTGTCCACCCCGCAGAATCGAATTATTAATAAAAATTGCGAAAAGAAGGACACCGCCGAAACGATCAGGTTTAAGTTCGATTTTTTTCGAATAAATTATCAAAATCGTTCGTCCAACGATGGTTTTCGTTAGTTCAGATGTAGAAGACGTTTGTCCACGCAAAGATTTCGTTTGTCCACCCCGCAGAATCGAATTATTAATAAAAATTGCGAAAAGAAGGACACCGCCGACACGATCACGTTTAAGTTCGATTTTTTTCGAATAAATTATCAAAATCGTTCGTCTAACGATGGTTTTCGTTAGTTCAGATGTAGAAGACGTTTGTCCACGCAAAGATTTCGTTTGTCCACCCCGCAGAATCGAATTATTAATAAAAATTGCGAAAAGAAGGACACCGTCGACACGATCACGTTTAAGTTCGATTTTTTTCGAATAAATTATCAAAATCGGTGGTTCGGCGATATATTTCGTTAGCTTAGATGTAGAAGACGTTTGTCCACCCAAAGATTTCGTTTGTCCACCCCGCAGAATCGAATTATTAATAAAAATTGCGAAAAGAAGGACACCGCCGAAACGATCACGTTTAAGTTCGATTTTTTTCGAATAAATTATCAAAATCGTTCGTCCAACGATGGTTTTCGTTAGTTCAGATGTAGAAGACGTTTGCCCCCCCAAAGATTTCGTTTGTCCACCCCGCAGATTCGAATTATTAATAAAAATTGCGAAAAGAAGGACACCGTCGAAACGATCACGTTTAAGTTCGATTTTTTTCGAATAAATAATCCAAATCGGTGGTTCGGCGATATATTTCGTTATCTTGGATGTATAAGACGTTTGTCCACCCAAAGATTTCGTTTGTCCACCCTGGAGAATAGAATTATTAATAAAAATTGCGAAAAGAAGGACACCGCCGAAACGATCAGGTTTAAGTACGATTTTTTTCGAATAAATTATCAAAATCGTTCGTCCAACGATGGTTTTCGTTAGTTCAGATGTAGAAGACGTTTGTCCACGCAAAGATTTCGTTTGTCCACCCCGCAGAATCGAATTATTAATAAAAATTGCGAAAAGAAGGACACCGTCGACACGATCACGTTTAAGTTCGATTTTTTTCGAGTAAATTATCAAAATTGGTGGTTCGGCGATACATTTCGATAGCTTAGATGTAGAAGACGTTTGTCCACCCAAAGATTTCGTTTGTCCACCCCGCAGAATCGAATTATTAATAAAAATTGCGAAAAGAAGGACACCGCCGAAACGATCACGTTTAAGTTCGATTTTTTTCGAATAAATTATCAAAATCGTTCGTCCAACGATGGTTTTCGTTAGTTCAGATGCAGAAGACGTTTGTCCACACAAAGATTTCGTTTGTCCACCCCGCAGAATCGAATTATTAATAAAAATTGCGAAAAGAAGAACACCGTCGACACGATCTCGTTTAAGTTCGATTTTTTTCGAGTAAATTATCAAAATCGGTGGTTCGGCGATACATTTCGTTAGCTTAGATGTAGAAGACGTTTGTCCACCCAAAGATTTCGTTTGTCCACCCTGCAGAATCAAATTATTAATAAAAATAGCCAAGATGTACGATACGGTTGTACCGACCAAGTTAAAATTCGAGTTTTTTCGAATAAATAATCAAAATCGGTGGTTAGGCGATATATTTCGTTATCTTAGATGTAGAAGACGTTTGTTCACCCAAAGATTTCGTTTGTCCACCCCGCAGAATCGAATTATTAATAAAAATTGCGAAAAGAAGGACACCGCCGAAACGATCACGTTTAAGTTCGATTTTTTTCGAATAAATTATCAAAATCGTTCTTCCAACGATGGTTTTCGTTAGTTCAGATGTAGAAGACGTTTGTCCACCCAAAGATTTCGTTTGTCCACCCCGCAGAATCGAATTATTAATAAAAATTGCGAAAAGAAGGACACCGCCGAAACGATCACGTTTAAGTTCGATTTTTTGCGAATAAACAATCAAAATCGGTGGTTCGGCGATATATTTCGTTATCTTAGATGTAGAAGACGTTTGTCCACCCAAAGATTTCGTTTGTCCACCCTGCAGAATCGAATTATTAATAAAAATTGCGAAAAGAAGGACACCGCCGAAACGATCAGGTTTAAGTTCGATTTTTTTCGAATAAATTATCAAAATCGTTCGTCCAACGATGGTTTTCGTTAGTTCAGATGTAGAAGACGTTTGTCCACGCAAAGATTTCGTTTGTCCACCCCGCAGAATCGAATTATTAATAAAAATTGCGAAAAGAAGGACACCGCCGACACGATCACGTTTAAGTTCGATTTTTTTCGAATAAATTATCAAAATCGTTCGTCCAACGCTGGTTTTCGTTAGTTCAGATGTAGAAGACGTTTGCCCACGCAAAGATTTCGTTTGTCCACCCCGCAGAATCGAATTATTAATAAAAATTGCGAAAAGAAGGACACCGTCGACACGATCACGTTTAAGTTCGATTTTTTTCGAATAAATTATCAAAAGCGGTGGTTCGGCGATATATTTCGTTAGCTTAGATGTAGAAGACGTTTGTCCACCCAAAGATTTCGTTTGTCCACCCCGCAGAATCGAATTATTAATAAAAATTGCGAAAAGAAGGACACAGCCGAATCGATCACGTTTAAGTTCGATTTTTTTCGAATAAATTATCAAAATCGTTCGTCCAACGATGGTTTCCGTTAGTTCAGATGTAGAAGACGTTTGTCCACCCAAAGATTTCGTTTGTCCACCCAGCAGATTCGAATTATTAATAAAAATTGCGAAAAGAAGGACACCGTCGAAACGATCACGTTTATGTTCGATTTTTTTCGAATAAATAATCCAAATCGGTGGTTCGGCGATATATTTCGTTATCTTAGATGTATAAGACGTTTGTCCACCCAAAGATTTCGTTTGTCCACCCTGGAGAATAGAATTATTAATAAAAATTGCGAAAAGAAGGACACCGCCGAAACGATCAGGTTTAAGTACGATTTTTTTCGAATAAATTATCAAAATCGTTCGTCCAACGATGGTTTTCGTTAGTTCAGATGTAGAAGACGTTTGTCCACGCAAAGATTTCGTTTGTCCACCCCGCAGAATCGAATTATTAATAAAAATTGCGAAAAGAAGGACACCGTCGACACGATCACGTTTAAGTTCGATTTTTTTCGAATAAATTATCAAAATCGGTGGTTCGGTGATATATTTCGTTAGCTTAGATGTAGAAGACGTTTGTCCACCCAAAGATTTCGTTTGTCCACCCCGCAGAATCGAATTATTAATAAAAATTGCGAAAAGAAGGACACCGCCGAAACGATCACGTTTAAGTTCGATTTTTTTCGAATAAATTATCAAAATCGTTCGTCCAACGATGGTTTTCGTTAGTTCAGATGCAGAAGACGTTTGTCCACGCAAAGATTTCGTTTTTCCACCCCGCAGAATCGAATTATTAATAAAAATTGCGAAAAGAAGGACACCGTCGACACGATCACGTTTAAGTTCGATTTTTTTCGAGTAAATTATCAAAATCGGTGGTTCGGCGATACATTTCGTTAGCTTAGATGTAGAAGACGTTTGTCCACCCAAAGATTTCGTTTGTCCACCCTGCAGAATCGAATTATTAATAAAAATAGCCAAGATGTACGATACGGTTGTACCGACCAAGTTAAAATTCGAGTTTTTTCGAATAAATAATCAAAATCGGTGGTTCGGCGATATATTTCGTTATCTTAGATGTAGAAGACGTTTGTCCACGCAAAGATTTCGTTTGTCCACCCTGCAGAATCGAATTATTAATAAAAATTGCGAATAGAAGGACACCGCCGAAACGATCACGTTTAAGTTCGATTTTTTTCGAATAAATTATCAAAATCGGTGGTTCGGCGATATATTTCGTTAGCTAAGATGTAGAAGACGTATGTCCACCCAAAGATTTCGTTTGTCCACCCGGCAGAATCGAATTATTAATAAAAATTGCGAAAAGAAGGACACCGCCGAAACGATCACGTTTAAGTTCGATTTTTTTCGAATAAATTATCAAAATCGTTCGTCCAACGATGGTTTTCGTTAGTTCAGATGCAGAAGACGTTTGTCCACGCAAAGATTTCGTTTGTCCACCCCGCAGAATTGAATTATTAATAAAAATTGCGAAAAGAAGAACACCGTCGACACGATCTCGTTTAAGTTCGATTTTTTTCGAGTAAATTATCAAAATCGGTGGTTCGGCGATACATTTCGTTAGCTTAGATGTAGAAGACGTTTGTCCACCCAAAGATTTCGTTTGTCCACCCTGCAGAATCGAATTATTAATAAAAATAGCCAAGATGTACGATACGGTTGTACCGACCAAGTTAAATTCGAGTTTTTTCGAATAAATAATCAAAATCGGTGGTTAGGCGATATATTTCGTAATCTTAGATGTAGAAGACGTTTGTCCACCCAAAGATTTCGTTTGTCCACCCCGCAGAATCGAATTATTAATAAAAATTGCGAAAAGAAGGACACCGCCGAAACGATCAGGTTTAAGTTCGATTTTTTTCGAATAAATTATCAAAATCGTTCTTCCAACGATGGTTTTCGTTAGTTCAGATGTAGAAGACGTTTGTCCACCCAAAGATTTCGTTTGTCCACCCCGCAGAATCGAATTATTAATAAAAATTGCGAAAAGAAGGACACCGCCGAAACGATCACGTTTAAGTTCGATTTTTTTCGAATAAATAATCAAAATCGATGGTTCGGCGATATATTTCGTTATCTTAGATGTATAAGACGTTTGTCCACCCAATGATTTCGTTTGTCCACCCTGCAGAATCGAATTATTAATAAAAATTGCGAAAAGAAGGACACCGCCGAAACGATCAGGTTTAAGTTCGATTTTTTTCGAATAAATTATCAAAATCGTTCGTCCAACGATGGTTTTCGTTAGTTCAGATGTAGAAGACGTTTGTCCACCCAAAGATTTCGTTTGTCCACCCCGCAGAATCGAATTATTAATAAATATTGCGAAAAGAAGGACACCGCCGACACGATCACGTTTAAGGTCGATTTTTTTCGAGTAAATTATCAAAATCGGTGATTCGGCGATATATTTCGTTAGCTTAGATGTAGAAGACGTTTGTCCACCCAAAGATTTCGTTTGTCCACCCTGCAGAATCGAATTATTAATAAAAATAGCCAAGATGTACGATACGGTTGTACCGACCATGTTAAAATTCGAGTTTTTTCGAATAAATAATCAAAATCGGTGGTTCGGCGATATATTTCGTTATCTTAGATGTAGAAGACGTTTGTCCACCCAAAGATTTCGTTTGTCCACCCTGCAGAATTGAATTATTAATAAAAATTGCGAAAAGAAGGACACCGCCGAAACGATCACGTTTAAGTTCGATTTTTTTCGAATAAACAATCAAAATCGGTGGTTCGGCGATATATTTCGTTAGCTTAGATGTAGAAGACGTTTGTCCACCCAAAGATTTCGTTTGTCCACCCCGCAGAATCGAATTATTAATAAAAATTGCGAAAAGAAGGACACCGTCGACACGATCACGTTTAAGTTCGATTTTTTTCGAATAAATTATCAAAATCGGTGGTTCGGTGATATATTTCGTTAGCTTAGATGTAGAAGACGTTTGTCCACCCAAAGATTTCGTTTGTCCACCCCGCAGAATCGAATTATTAATAAAAATTGCGAAAAGAAGGACACCGCCGAAACGATCACGTTTAAGTTCGATTTTTTTCGAATAATTATCAAAATCGTTCTTCCAACGATGGTTTTCGTTAGTTCAGATGTATAAGACGTTTGTCCACCCAAAGATTTCGTTTGTCCACCCCGCAGAATCGAATTATTAATAAAAATTGCGAAAAGAAGGACACCGTCGACACGATCACGTTTAAGTTCGATTTTTTTCGAATAAATTATCAAAATCGGTGGTTCGGCGATATATTTCATTAGCTTAGATGTAGAAGACGTTTGTCCACCCAAAGATTTCGTTTGTCCACCCCGCAGAATCGAATTATTAATAAAAATTGCGAAAAGAAGGACACAGCCGAAACGATCACGTTTAAGTTCGATTTTTTTCGAATAAATTATCAAAATCGTTCGTCCAACGATGGTTTTCGTTAGTTCAGATGTAGAAGACGTTTGTCCACCCAAAGATTTCGTTTGTCCACCCAGCAGATTCGAATTATTAATAAAAATTGCGAAAAGAAGGACACCGTCGAAACGATCACGTTTATGTTCGATTTTTTTCGAATAAATAATCCAAATCGGTGGTTCGGCGATATATTTCGTTATCTTAGATGTATAAGACGTTTGTCCACCCAAAGATTTCGTTTGTCCACCCTGGAGAATAGAATTATTAATAAAAATTGCGAAAAGAAGGACACCGCCGAAACGATCAGGTTTAAGTACGATTTTTTTCGAATAAATTATCAAAATCGTTCGTCCAACGATGGTTTTCGTTAGTTCAGATGTAGAAGACGTTTGTCCACGCAAAGATTTCGTTTGTCCACCCCGCAGAATCGAATTATTAATAAAAATTGCGAAAAGAAGGACACCGTCGACACGATCACGTTTAAGTTCGATTTTTTTCGAATAAATTATCAAAATCGGTGGTTCGGTGATATATTTCGTTAGCTTAGATGTAGAAGACGTTTGTCCACCCAAAGATTTCGTTTGTCCACCCCGCAGAATCGAATTATTAATAAAAATTGCGAAAAGAAGGACACCGCCGAAACGATCACGTTTAAGTTCGATTTTTTTCGAATAAATTATCACAATCGTTCGTCCAACGATGGTTTTCGTTAGTTCAGATGCAGAAGACGTTTGTCCACGCAAAGATTTCGTTTGTCCACCCCGCAGAATCGAATTATTAATAAAAATTGCGAAAAGAAGGACACCGTCGACACGATCACGTTTAAGTTCGATTTTTTTCGAGTAAATTATCAAAATCGGTGGTTCGGCGATACATTTCGTTAGCTTAGATGTAGAAGACGTTTGTCCACCCAAAGATTTCGTTTGTCCACCCTGCAGAATCGAATTATTAATAAAAATAGCCAAGATGTACGATACGGTTGTACCGACCAAGTTAAAATTCGAGTTTTTTCGAATAAATAATCAAAATCGGTGGTTCGGCGATATATTTCGTTATCTTAGATGTAGAAGACGTTTGTCCATGCAAAGATTTCGTTTGTCCACCCTGCAGAATCGAATTATTAATAAAAATTGCGAATAGAAGGACACCGCCGAAACGATCACGTTTAAGTTCGATTTTTTTCGAATAAATTATCAAAATCGGTGGTTCGGTGATATATTTCGTTAGCTTAGATGTAGAAGACGTTTGTCCACCCAAAGATTTCGTTTGTCCACCCCGCAGAATCGAATTATTAATAAAAATTGCGAAAAGAAGGACACCGCCGAAACGATCACGTTTAAGTTCGATTTTTTTCGAATAAATTATCAAAATCGTTCGTCCAACGATGGTTTTCGTTAGTTCAGATGCAGAAGACGTTTGTCCACGCAAAGATTTCGTTTGTCCACCCCGCAGAATCGAATTATTAATAAAAATTGCGAAAAGAAGGACACCGTCGACACGATCACGTTTAAGTTCGATTTTTTTCGAGTAAATTATCAAAATCGGTGGTTCGGCGATACATTTCGTTAGCTTAGATGTAGAAGACGTTTGTCCACCCAAAGATTTCGTTTGTCCACCCTGCAGAATCGAATTATTAATAAAAATAGCCAAGATGTACGATACGGTTGTACCGACCAAGTTAAAATTCGAGTTTTTTCGAATAAATAATCAAAATCGGTGGTTCGGCGATATATTTCGTTATCTTAGATGTAGAAGACGTTTGTCCATGCAAAGATTTCGTTTGTCCACCCTGCAGAATCGAATTATTAATAAAAATTGCGAATAGAAGGACACCGCCGAAACGATCACGTTTAAGTTCGATTTTTTTCGAATAAATTATCAAAATCGGTGGTTCGGCGATATATTTCGTTAGCTAAGATGTAGAAGACGTATGTCCACCCAAAGATTTCGTTTGTCCACCCGGCAGAATCGAATTATTAATAAAAATTGCGAAAAGAAGGACACCGCCGAAACGATCACGTTTAAGTTCGATTTTTTTCGAATAAATTATCAAAATCGTTCGTCCAACGATGGTTTTCGTTAGTTCAGATGCAGAAGACGTTTGTCCACGCAAAGATTTCGTTTGTCCACCCCGCAGAATCGAATTATTAATAAAAATTGCGAAAAGAAGGACACCGTCGACACGATCACGTTTAAGTTCGATTTTTTTCGAGTAAATTATCAAAATCGGTGGTTCGGCGATACATTTCGTTAGCTTAGATGTAGAAGACGTTTGTCCACCCAAAGATTTCGTTTGTCCACCCTGCAGAATCGAATTATTAATAAAAATAGCCAAGATGTACGATACGGTTGTACCGACCAAGTTAAAATTCGAGTTTTTTCGAATAAATAATCAAAAAAGGTGGTTCGGCGATATATTTCGTTATCTTAGATGTAGAAGACGTTTGTCCATGCAAAGATTTCGTTTGTCCACCCTGCAGAATCGAATTATTAATAAAAATTGCGAATAGAAGGACACCGCCGAAACGATCACGTTTAAGTTCGATTTTTTTCGAATAAATTATCAAAATCGGTGGTTCGGCGATATATTTCGTTAGCTAAGATGTAGAAGACGTATGTCCACCCAAAGATTTCGTTTGTCCACCCGGCAGAATCGAATTATTAATAAAAATTGCGAAAAGAAGGACACCGCCGAAACGATCACGTTTAAGTTCGATTTTTTTCGAATAAATTATCAAAATCGTTCGTCCAACGATGGTTTTCGTTAGTTCAGATGCAGAAGACGTTTGTCCACGCAAAGATTTCGTTTGTCCACCCCGCAGAATCGAATTATTAATAAAAATTGCGAAAAGAAGGACACCGTCGACACGATCACGTTTAAGTTCGATTTTTTTCGAGTAAATTATCAAAATCGGTGGTTCGGCGATACATTTCGTTAGCTTAGATGTAGAAGACGTTTGTCCACCCAAAGATTTCGTTTGTCCACCCTGCAGAATCGAATTATTAATAAAAATAGCCAAGATGTACGATACGGTTGTACCGACCAAGTTATAATTCGCGTTTTTTCGAATAAATAATCAAAATCGGTGGTTCGGCGATATATTTCGTTATCTTAGATGTAGAAGACGTTTGTCCACGCAAAGATTTCGTTTGTCCACCCTGCAGAATCGAATTATTAATAAAAATTGCGAATAGAAGGACACCGCCGAAACGATCACGTTTAAGTTCGATTTTTTTCGAATAAATTATCAAAATCGGTGGTTCGGCGATATATTTCGTTAGCTAAGATGTAGAAGACGTTTGTCCACCCAAAGATTTCGTTTGTCCACCCGGCAGAATCGAATTATTAATAAAAATTGCGAAAAGAAGGACACCGCCGAAACGATCACGTTTAAGTTCGATTTTTTTCGAATAAATTATCAAAATCGTTCGTCCAACGATGGTTTTCGTTAGTTCAGATGCAGAAGACGTTTGTCCACGCAAAGATTTCGTTTGTCCACCCCGCAGAATCGAATTATTAATAAAAATTGCGAAAAGAAGAACACCGTCGACACGATCTCGTTTAAGTTCGATTTTTTTCGAGTAAATTATCAAAATCGGTGGTTCGGCGATACATTTCGTTAGCCTAGATGTAGAAGACGTTTGTCCACCCAAAGATTTCGTTTGTCCACCCTGCAGAATCGAATTATTAATAAAAATAGCCAAGATGTACGATACGGTTGTACCGACCAAGTTAAAATTCGAGTTTTTTCGAATAAATAATCAAAATCGGTGGTTCGGCGATATATTTCGTTATCTTAGATGTAGAAGACGTTTGTGCACCCAAAGATTTCGTTTGTCCACCCTGCAGAATCGAAGTATTAATAAAAATTGCGAAAAGAAGGACACCGCCGAAACGATCACGTTTAAGTTCGATTTTTTTCGAATAAATTATCAAAATCGGTGGTTCGGCGATATATTTCGTTAGCTTAGATGTAGAAGACGTTTGTCCATCCAGTGATTTCGTTTGTACACCCTCGAAAATCGAATTAAAGGGTGAATTAAATTTATTATTTCCTTCGTCACTTTCTTGGAAAGTTACGCCGGCGTCGATCGACTCGCGTGATCGTATGATCCGCGAGTACAAGTGCCATGGCTGGCACTTGTGACCACTGACAGAGTCAGTGGTACCACACTTTACAGAGCGGTACGACGCCGGACCGGTCAAATTTATTATTTCTTTCGTCACTTTCTTGGAAAGTTACGTCGGCGTCGATCGACTCGCGTGATCGTATGATCCGCGAGTACAAGTGCCATGGCTGGCACTTGTGACCACTGACAGAGTCAGTGGTACCACACTTTACAGAGCGGTACGACGCCGGACCGATTCAATAGTTTTACTATTGTAAGGTACCATTATCATATATTCTGTTGAATTAAACTTTTAACAGAATTTTTATATTTTTATAAATATTATTGTTGACGGATTTATTTTCACCCTTTGTGGATTTGTAATTGTCCGCAACTTTTGACTAACATCATTGTGTAATGTCCATATTCCTGCTGTATTACGGCAGTAAGCTGTAAAATGTTGTGGGCTATGACATACGATGCCACTTAAAATGTATATCGCATCTTCAATTTGAAATTTTTCTGGGATGCTGTTTAAAACTATTCCATTCGGATATTTCATTTTATTTTATTGCAAAAAGATTTCGGGGTCTATAACCACATATGATTTCGCTTCTCTCTTTAATTGCACTGCTGATTGACATGTTTTACACGTGACTGTTTGTGTACTGAAGAATTGCGCAACAAAATTAAGAAAATTTTGTTTAAAATCTTCAGTTGCGTTTGTACTAATAAAATCTACTACAAAATATTTTCTCAAATGTACTTTCCATTTGCCGCAGATTCTATTTTCTTCGACACTGCAAACGTCAGTAATAAGTTTTGAAAATAGCCAATTGGGACTTGTAGTACAATCTACAATATTATTGCGAATTTCAAATATTGTACATAAAATAGCTCCTCGTTCTTCGTACACAGAGTTGTTAATATTCTCCATAGCGTATTTTTTGACAAACATCAGAAATATATTTTCTGAGTTTCCATCGGTCCAGTTTTTGAATGTACTATATTTGCAATACGCACTGGTTAATATTTCAACCAATGAGTCGAATGCACACGTATTTTTAATATATATTTTTTTGCCATTAAGAGTAACCAAATTACAGTTATTTCCATTTATTAATATTTCATTTCTTCTTTTCCTTAATGGCCTGTCATATGTGAGGTGAATGTCTGGGCATGGAGTTAAATATTTCCCTCTAGGAGTATTATTTTTGTTTTCGATTAAGGGCTTCTGCATTATATTTAATTTATTGCTTTTTTGTACATCCGCGTTTGTATTTAAATTATCTCTATTTTCATCGTCGTCTATATAATTCCTATTATTAGCTGAAACTTGTAAATCTTTTAATTTATTTGATTTGGCTGCAACATTTAATCCTTTCCAATTTTCCTGTTCCCTTAAATAATCATAAGTATGCGCAGCGTTCTGCGCATTTTCGCAAAAATCACGCGAATCAATTTTTCTTTCTTTTTCTTGTCTAACCTCAGTTTGCAGCAGTGCAATTTTTTCGTTCGTGCGTTTAATTGCAGCACGTTCTAATTTCGAGAGATTTTCGATAGATTTTATGTGGTGTATGATAAATTTATCCACGCGCATTGGTTTATAATTTGCGCCCAAATCTGAATGCTTCAGATCTTTAAAATATGCTTCACATCTAGAGGATGTCGCTATATTCGATGACAGAGGGAAATATCCCCTCATCACCTGTGTCCAGAGAGGAAAATGTTTAGCTAATTTAACTAGATATGTGACTAATTCTGGACAATAAAATGCGTTGTACCTATCTGTCTCTACACTGTCTTTTGCAATTTGCTCAGCCGCATCTCTGATACTATTTATAAATGCAACTATATTTTCATTTTCATTTAACGTTTCTAAATCATCGTATTCTTTGTCATTCTCGTCGCTCGTAAAGGTGAATGACTTTATTCTTTCGAATAAATACGATCGCTTCTGCTCACAAATTACATCATTTCCATCGCAATCTTTGCCATCGTACTCACTGTAAGCGACAATAAATATTGAGCTAAGCAGTGTATTAAAATCTTCCATATTATCACACGATGACATTAGCCCCGCGCATCGCACAAAGAAGTCTTTAATTTTAGACAACAACTTTCTATGAAATACATCCTTGCTACAAATAATTTTTATCAAATGGGCAATATCAATTCTGATAAAACAGTGAAGTGGATGTTGCAAAATTTCGCCACTAATCCAACGATAGCAATCGGAAATGTAATTTTTTAAACAACGTTCATTGAATGCTAAGCTGGTTGCATTCAAAAGCGCCAGTGAATAATCGCAATCAACTTCTGGAGGCACTGGTGCCCCGTGTCTTATGATCTCCCTCAACCAGTACGTAATTAAATTTGTATCGTGCTTTTCTGAAAGCATTTGAAATACTGGTTGTATACCATTTGCTACTTTTATAATAATTTGGTATAAGAATATATGTTTCTTCTCACCAATTAGTTTTTCTATTGTTTTTACTAATTTTCCAGTCGCGTCTATTTCTATTTTCCTGCATGTTTTAATTAATGTTTTGTACAATTCCATTTGCATAGGAGACCAATAAAAACAATAGAAAAGATCTTTTGAAATCTGCTTAATATACCCTGAGTATTGTCCCTTATATTTCAACTCACATAACGAATTAATAGGATCAAGATTTTTGTTGATTCCTAATTCCCGTACAATAGCTTCTTCTCTGATTTTCCTTAAAGTACATTGTCGCGCAACATAAGGTGGTTCAGGATCGCCATAAGTTAAATCTGATTCTTCAGCATTTCTGAATTGTCTGGGTTTAATATTTAAAAGTTGTTTCCCAATTGCTACCCTATTTGTTCCTTTTACCGCCCTTTTCTTTTCATGCGGTATTCTCAAAGCATCGACTGTGTGCACTTTTAATACAATACCAGTGCCAGGAGCCGGTTCATGTAAGCAATGAGCTTTAAATTCGGCACCGCATTCATTACAAGTGCCGTATATTTTTAAATATGTTTCCGCTTCCGGAGAATCGAAAATTTTGCCATATTTAAACGTATAAGCGCACGGAAGTTTCGTTTTTAAAAAACAAGCTTTGCAAATAATATCAGTCCAACCGGGACTAAGTATTTTATAAGATTTTCCACGAGCGCCCTTCTCTTTATAAACTTTGGATACAGGAGCAATAGATTTCCATTGCTCCTCAGACAATGTAATATCAAAATATAATGGCGGCAGTTTATTATTTATTTTATTCGCATGATTGTTAGGCTCGAAATCTTGACTAGTATTACTTACGTTAGAAACATCAATGCTATCCATCATTTCTTCTTCTTCTTCTCCTTCTTCCACTGGAATTTGGAAATGTTTCTTCAAATCTGTCAGCAAATTCCATCGATTGTTCCTCACGTAAAAGTTTAAGGTGTTTGGTGACAACTTATCCGAAATTTTTGCACACACTTCTTCCCACACTTTATCCGAGCGACACTTCAATTTGTGCCTCTCATCGAACACTTCACATTTCTCACACTTCTGCAACGCGTCTAGGATAACACCTGAGTGTATCAGCGCTTTCCTAGGCATTTTTCACAAATGACCACAATGAAATCTCCCAGATACTTCACAAACCGTAAATGAACGCACGATCTCATCAGAGCGGTCTGTGAACGACTGACTTTCGAGGTGCGTGGTTGGAAAGAATTCGAGAGTATCGCAGGCATTTGTTTCGATTTCAGCCGTGGCACGTGGTGCCGTCCGCGCTACAAAGTAACTACGCGTCTATACAAATTTCTGGTAAGCAGGGTCGGCGCATAAGGGCGCTAGCCAATGGGTGTGCTAAAATACTATATTGGACGCTTAATAATAAAGAAATTCATCTTTCACAGAAACAAAATGTAAATGTAATTCTTTTTCTTGTACTCCGTAAACACAAAACATATCAAATAGGAAATAGGTGCAGAAATTTGAGGCCCCCAAATTGGGGGCGCCAAAAATTTTCTTGCATAAGGGTGCCAAACATCCTCGCGCCTGCCCTGCTGGTTAGGGATTGCAAATTTACCGATTTTTTCAATTAGCGGTAATTCGGTAAAATTTTCAATCAAAACCGGTTACCGGTAATATACCGGTCATTTTTTAAGGTATTGAAAATATAAGAGTAAACATTACAAAAAAAAAATGATTTGAACTCTAATCGAGCATTATAATAAATACATGCAAATAAAACTGTTCTGAACATAAAATATAAAATGATATAACACAGAATAGATATATTTGTATAACTATTGACAATACTTATTAATATGGATCTTCATCACGAAAACAATGAAAAGAATCTTAACTTACATAAATAATTAAGTATTTTTTATTTAACAATTCTTTTTAACAAATAATCACACAAAGAAAAACATAATTTGTCCAAACTTTGGTCTCCTGATAAAGCGCTCTCAGTTTCTACACTTGTTGGTCGGGTAGTCATTAAGAAATCATATGCCATTTGTAGATATTTTCTCTTTACTTTTTCTACTTGAAAATACGTCCATTTTTTTTTATGGCTTGATTCAGATTTTTAGTTTTCTTTTGAATCAGAGTTGGTTCTTCATGAGATACTTCGGATTTCGTCTCTATTAATAATAGAAGTTTTTTTTCACTGATAACGACGTAGTAGATATCGACGGAATTAATGAACGCATATATGCGCTATATTACTATACATAATTGATCAAATTACCGGTAAAAATTTGGCGAATTACCGGTAAAAATTTGAGGGTATTTCTCGCGATTTACCGGTAAATCGGTAAATTTATTTACCGGTATTGCAATCCCTACTGCTGGTAAGTTACCAAATACACTAAACTTTTACGTTGGAACTAATCGGTGGAATTTGCCGACAAATTTGAAAATATATAAATCTTGCGAGGCACCACCAGCCAACGCAAGTGCTAAAACTGCTAAGTAGCGCTTGGCTTCATAATTTTTAGTGCGGTGTCACAAGTACCTCACCATGAATGAATTTTGCACAGGCACATAAGAATCTACCATCGACAAGCACAGAGCTCACTTCGACATCAATTTGAAAGCAGCATTAGGTAATACTTTATGACAGATTATTACGCTTCTATTGTTATTAACCGTATCATTACTATTTATTATTTGTATATATTGAATTATTCGCTTTGCAGGTATCGTACACTCTGATTTAGGATGGACACATTTCAAAAAATGATTAGCATGCATGAACGACCCATGTCCAGATTTTAAAACATTCAAAAAGTATGTGCAAAAAGTTGGATATGCTGCGAAGGAAGTAGCAAAGGAAAGTTGCGTAGAAGCCACTGCGCTGAAAAGAGAACTCACTATGGAAGAAGCTGAGAGCATCGAAAAGCCATTATAAACGACCATTCGACTGTCCCATTTCTTTATACACAACAGTGTATTTTACGCTAATATTTATATATTCTTTTTTTGAATTGTAATTGTAAATATAAGTCATTACATTTTTGAATTGTAATTATAAATATGAAAAAATACAGTAATTTGTGTTAAATGTGCCAAATATTTGCTTCTATTTGCGTATTTTTACCTGCTATTTCATATTCATAATCCCGCTATGTTTCTCATTTTCCCTTTCTATATATCTCTCCATGAGTGTAATGGAGACAAAAAGTTAGCTAAAAGGTTAGATATACGTGTAGGGACACCTATAAGTTTGCTTCGCTTGGTCAGCTGATTGCGACGTTGCCGCGGTTTCATAAGCCATCGAGATACATATCGTGCCGACAGCACAATTTTCTCAAGTTATAATTTATTTCTTTAGAACGGTGTAGTGAAAACAATTGAAACTCGGCAGATATTTTCATCTATCCATATACTGCATGTACAAAAAAATTGAAAACATTGAGAGCATTTCTTCAACATTTTTTCAGATGTTTTATCCGTCAAGATCGTCTCTTTCCATAAGAGTACGTGTAAAATCGGTGAAAATTGAAATCGTTATAACTCAGCAACCGTTTAGTTAAATTTTTTACAGCACATCAGGAAGACTACAAAGAACAATCTCGCAGATTTTCATCAACTTGGTAGCATTTTGAAAATTGGTCCGATACATCCTTAAAGAAATATTGACTTTGGACGATGAAACATTTTTTGTTTATAATTTTTAGCTCGAATAGTAATGATTGGATAAACAAACTGTAAATAGGAAAAATGTGTGCCGTGGCGAGCTTTACAACACTATATTTTTTAAAATTGCAATCTTTTTTAGCGTTTGGTAATTTTTCCCATTTTCGAGCGCTAGATATGTAGAGTCCCCTTATTGCATCCAACCCTTCAATTGCAACACGTTTCAATTCCGAGAGACTTTCGATAGATCTTATCATAAACTTACATATATTGCGAATGACAAAATCGACGCGCATTGGTTTATAATTTGCGCCCAAATCTGAATGCTTCAGATCATTAAAATATGCTTCGCATCTGGAAGATGTTTTAATATTTGATACCAAAGGGAAATATCCGATCATTTTTTATGTCCAAAGAGGAAAGTGCTTTGCTAATTTCACGAGAGAATTCACAAGCTCTGGACAAAAAAGCGCATTGTAACTATCTGTCTCTGGTGCAACGGAGAAACAGATGCATACTTCTCCCTTGCACTAGTGGGGTCGCTGCCGGTCGCTGCGACCGGCCTTAAGGCGGGATCTCCTACCTGCCGGTCGCTGCGACCTGTTGCAGCGATCCCACTAGTGCTAGAGATAAACAGATGCATACTTCTCCCACCGGCAGCTAGGAGATCCCGCCTTTAAGGCCAATGCACACGAGCGGTGCGGCGTCGTTGCGATTTCGCACCGGTACATATATGTATATAGAAATATTCATAGTATTCACACGTGTCGCAATTTTTTTCGGCAGTATTGTCATATCGCACGACCGTCGCACGACGCCGCACCGCTCGTGTGCATTTGCCCTTACGGACTTTTCGTCAGCGACGACAAATGGACTTTCCTGACTGAGAAAAATCAGTCCCAGGGTTGCCACTTGATAGGAATGCCAGATTTCAAAGGATCATTTCTATTGTTTTTACTGGTCTCCTCTGCAAATGGAATTGTATAAAACGTTAATTAAAACGTCCAGGAAAATAGAAATAGACGCGACTGGAAAATTAGTGAACACAATAGAAAAACTAAATGGTGAGAAAAACATATTCTTATATAGAATTATTATAAAAGGTGAAAATGATCGAGCCACCAGCATCGGTGGAAATCCACGTTAGCCGATAAATGTAGGAAAGACATACAGGGCGATTCTGGAGCGACGCCTGCCAAAGAGATGCCGCCCGCCTGGTACCCCGTGGCGGGGACAACACCCGGCAGTGCCTCTTCGAATTTTATGACTTTCGATCCTCGAAGGGGTTGGAATACATTAAAAAGTGAGAAATGCCCACGATTTCCGCATTTCTCATCAGATCTCTGCGATCCCCTAGAGACGACGGGTTCTCTCCTTCGGGATGGGAGGCGCACCGTACCGCCGGATCGTCGCTAGAGGGACTCGGCTTCCGCGCGCGGGTGGCAGACTCCCAAACAGCCGTGTGCGGGTTATGCTGAACCACCGGAGGGTGGGCGTTTCGTTGGGCGTTACTGGGCGTCGCGGGTTGATACGACAGTCCTCTAGAGACGACGGGTTCTCTCCTTCGGGATGGGAGGCGCACCGTACCGCCGGATCGTCGCTAGAAGGACTCGGCTTCCGCGCGCGGGTGGCAGATTGCCAAACCATCGGGTGCGGACAGCGCTGAACCACTGGGGGTGGGCGTTGCGCTACGTGGGAAGGGGTTGAATCGCGCTTAGACACTCGGCTCCCCTGCAGGGAGCCAGCCAACTAGGGGGGAATTATTTTCAGGTATTACATCTTTCAGGAGGTGTTTTAAACGGGATGATGCGGGCGTAGGCACCAGTATTGCGGCTTCGTGCCGGGGCTTGGGCCGTGGCCGATTCCGGGGTCGCGTGCTGAGGGCGCCTGAGTAGCGTGACCAAGGGCCGTGAAAACGCGCCCCGGTCCGACGACATTGCGCGTGGCTCCGCGTCGCTGGCGGTGCCGGCCCCGCGTGGGCCCTCTGGTCCCTCGTCTGCGCACTGGGACGTAGCTAGGGATGGGGGTAAGAAAGCTAAGATTTAGCGTAGGGCCGGGGCAGGGTACCAGAATAGAAGTTGCCCGCGGGGCGCTCGGTGCAGGGGCCCGAGCGTCGCCAGCTGAAGGGCGGAGGGGATTGGGGGGGGGGGGGTGTACGCGTGTGTGTGGCCGCACCGGCACCTTGTGTAGTGTGCCTGTTGGGGGACTCGCTCCCTTCAGGCAGGGAAACTTTGGCGCGGGACATGGGATCTGGCTCGAGTAGTCGTCTGGGTTCGCCTGGGCAGACCGGAGATGCACCGGCAGACCATGATCTCGAGCTTGCCTATACTCCTGTGCTGCTGGTCACCGTGGAGGTTTTGTGGGGGGGTTTGTACCCAACCGTCCCATAACTCCCAGACCTTCCCCGAGGTCGGGGGTGTCCAAGCCCAAGGACTTCCTCCACGTTAAAATAAAAAAATACGGGAGCGTGGGGAATTGGTCAGTCGGTCCGTGTGCGGTACGTTGCCGGTCACGGTGGTCCCCGACTGGTCCAGCTATATTCCCCCCTGCTCTGGAAGAGCGCTCCATCTGCCGTCGGCTTGCCGGCACATGGCTGATGGGGAACTCCGATGGGTTCC
Source organism: Andrena hattorfiana (assembly GCA_944738655.2). NCBI lineage: Eukaryota > Metazoa > Arthropoda > Insecta > Hymenoptera > Andrenidae > Andrena > Andrena hattorfiana. The sequence continues at coordinate 59,628,480 of OX122890.1, read as the reverse complement.
ATGTTCCCTCAACTGGGTCGTCGACTCCGGTGGTACCCCCGGGCCTTATGGTCGCGTGGGGAGGATCCGAAGTCAGCCCAGGGCGGGGAACTTGGACGAAGTTGGAGGCTCGACCGGGGTAAGACCATGCACCGCACCCCCTCGTGGTGCTCCTGGGGCCCCTGCACGACATAGTCGGGTAGGGGCGCGGACGCGGGCATGGCATTTCACTACCCCGATGACGGATTTTCCGTAGGGGTGTCCACCCTGGCGGAAGCTTTCCGCCTACAGGGTGGACGGCAGTCTCGGAACGGTCTCCGGGGCTGCGGTGCCCCCCCCCCCCCCGCCTTAGAGGGGAAGCCGGAAGCGTATCGCTTCTGGGTGTATCGTAACCCGTGTTGGTGGAACGACGACCCCTCGGAGAGACCTGTCTCCCGAGGGTATGCGAAGCCACACGGACCGATGATCGGGAGGGCCCGGTTTATACGGGATCGCGACGACGACGCACCGAGGAGGGACTCACCCTCGGTGCAAGCCCCAAAAGCGGCGGGGGATGATACCCCGAGCGGGACTTTCCGAGCCCCGCACCCACGAGTCGGGGAGACTCCGGCATCGGCCCCGCATTCCATCAGAGGTGGGCCGTACGTCCGGAGTGTGGAGGCAGTGTCCTCCCAGGAGACTCGAGGCTTACTCGGCCTCCACAGGGAGGTGGCAGAGTTGTTGGGGCGGCTGGATCCCGGGGCCGTCTCTCTCTCCACCCCCTCTCAATGCGGGTCGCCGACCGCTTCCAACCGGTCGGCGCGGACTCCAGCCCGTATCGACGAAATGCTCGTGCCGCGCGTCGTGCTTCGACGATGCGACGCGCCCGTGGCAGGTGGAGGAGATGTCGTCGACATCTCCTCGGATGAGGGGGAAACTCCGGGACCCATGGGCGCCGTGTCTCACGGCGCTGGTGCGGACATCGTCGCCGCTGCGGCGATGGACGTCGACACTCCGTCCGGCGGAGCCGACGATAGCGGCGGAGTGCACGCCGGCGCGAGTGCGGACCACACTCGCGTTGGTGGCGCCGGCGTGGAGGGTTGTTCCGACGCCCTCCAATCGTCGTCCGATGGCGGTGTCGACGAGAGAGGGAGGCCGGGCTTTGTGCCCGGCAAGAGGGGCCGGAAGCCGGGAGTATGGACCAACCCCGCCAGGCTGGGCCCGGGCATGAAGGCCCTCCCGAGCCGTGCCGAGCTCCGAGACTGGGCGGAGACCATGCCCGTCGGAGGCTTGGCCGGCCAAGCTCAGCGCGAGTTGGAAGCCGTGGCGGCGGTTATTGCTGCCGCTAAACACGTCAAGTCCACGGACGTTCGCGCAATCAGGATCGCCATCCGCCGCGCATCGGCGGTGGCGGCTGAGCTAACCGGGAGGGCGGAGCGGGGCGAGAACCCCGATAAGCCTGCGAGGGAGGTGGTTTTCCGCCAGGGAGCGTGGGAGCGTAGGTCCCACAAGCTCTCCTCGCAGGTGCGGGCCCTGACGGAGCAGGCGCACTCCCTGGGGGAGGGCCTGCACGTGAAGGAGCGAGAGTTAGAGTTTCTCCGCGGCAAGTATGCCAGACTGGAGACTCGCGCAGCTCTGGCCGGGGTGAAGGTGGTTGAGTCGGAGGAGCTTTCCTTCCGACCGCGAGCCCCTTTGCCCACGCGCGCCGAGCTCCTCCCCTCCTGTGTGCCCCCCTGGGACGACTCTTGCGTCCAGGTGGAGGTGGCGCCCACCGCGGGGCCCTCGTCGGCGGCCCGCTCCGGGCCCTTGCCGGGCGGCGCGTCTGCGCGCCCCGAGAAGAGCAGGGGGGTGGGGAGGAAGCGGAGGAGGATCGTGTCCCCCCACTCCTCATCTGCGGAGGACACTCGTCCTGCTGCCGCCGGCCCCGCGGCTGTTGAACAGCCGTGGGACGTCGTGTTGCAGCGCATGGAGGAGTTGGAGAGGAGGGTTGACGCCCGCCTCCTCTCACTCGGGAAGGTTCTGGACCGGGGTGGGCCGGCGTGGCGGCCGCCCGTTCCCCCGACGCCCCTCGCCCTTGAGTGGGCCAAGGTAGGGGGGCAGAAGCCTACCGCCGACGGGGCCAAGAAGAGGGAACCGCTCACGGGGGAGGGCGAGAAGGCGAGACGGTTGGAGGGGCGCGCCGCCGGGGCGCCCCCCGACAAATCGGGCGGGGTAGCCCCCCCTTCTGCGCGGGGCGCTTCCGGATCGGGGGGGGGGGCTGTGCCCCCCTCCTGGACACTGGCCCCCGCGGGGGGAGCCGGAGGGAAGAAGAGGAAGAGCGGGGGGAAGACAAAAAAAGGGGTGAGGCCCGAGCCGCCCCGTGCCCCCCCGCCTCGGTCCTCGACGCCCGGCGGCGCCGGGACGGAGATGAAGAGGGCTGGTGGAGCGCCGGGCGCTCCTGGTGGATCGGGGGGCGCGCCGCTGGCCGGTGCGACGGGAGGTGGCGGGGCCCCTCCCCGCCCGCCGACCAAGCTGTCCAGGGGGCAGCGGAGGAGAGCCGCCAAGGCCGCCAAAAACGCTGGTGCGGGGGTGATAACGCCGGTTCCCGGCGCCCCCCCCCCACCCAAGCCTCAGCCCCTGGGTCCCAGAAAGCTCTCCAGAGCTCATGGGCCCAGGTGGTTGGCCGAAAGGCCAAAGGGGCGGCCAAGGCGGCTGAGAAGAAGAAGGCGGCCGCGCCCACGGCGGCTGCCAAAACGGCCAATAAGAACGGCCGGGGAAGGGTTGGGGGGCGAGGCGCCGCGACGCCGGCCCCCCCGAGGTCAGGCGCAGCCGGGCGACCCACGGTGCCGATACCGCGCACCCCCAGAACGGCGGCGGTGACTTTAACCGCCCCCGCTGGGGGAGAGAAAGAGTTCTCCGCGCGGGTCGCTGGCGCGATGGCGACCATAAATGTCGCCGACCTTGGCATCACAGCCCTAAGACCAAGGCGCGCCGTCACCGGGGGTCTTATTTTTGAGATCCCGGGGTCGCAGGGCTCGGCCAAAGCCGCCGCCCTCAAGGAGAGGCTTGCGGAGCGGCTGGGGGACGCTGGTATTAAAATCCAGTGCCCCCAGAAAACGGCCGAGTTCCGGCTCTGCGGCCTGACAGAGCTGGCGTCGGACGACGCGGTTCGGGAGGCGATTGCCACCCAGGGTGCCTGTCCGCCCGAGAGCGTCTCGGTCGGCGAGAGGCGCCCCGATGCCACCGGGCTATTTACGGCGTGGGTCCGTGCCCCTGTGGCGGCTGCCGCCAAATTGGTCCGGGCGTCCACCCTGGTGGTGGACTCGTTGATCGCCCGGGTCGTGCCCTTAGAGCAGCGGAGGCTCCAATGCTTCCGCTGTCTCAACTTTGGGCACGTGCAGGCCAAGTGCGACAGCCCCACCGATAGGAGCCGGGCCTGCTACCGGTGCGGCGCCGAGGGGCACACGGCGCGTCGCTGCACCGCCGTCCCGAGGTGCCCGCTATGCACCGACGCGGGCCTGCCCGGTGGCCACAGGATGGGTGGCCCGGCGTGTCGCCCTCCAAAAAGGGCGCCCCCCGGCAGAAAGAAGGGAGGAGGAGGGAAGAAGGGGGCGGCTGCGGCGTCATCGTCCGCGCCGGCTCCCCCCGCGATCACCGAGGCGCCGGAGGCCATGGAGACCAGTGCTCTGGCTTCCACGTCGGCGGCCAAGTCCGGCCCCGGCAAGAGGAAAGATCGCGGAGAGCCGGACGTTCCCGGCGGTGGCGCGTCGTCGCCGCCGCTGGAGTCCGAGGCGTCCCCGAAGGGGCCCAAGAAGAAGAGGGAGAAGGGTGGGAGCGGCCCAGTGCTCCCCCCTGTCGGGCCTCGGCCGGTGGGTAAGGGAGCCCTCCTCAAAGCGGGGAGGGAGGACTCCCCCCGCTTGGCCTCGGGAGACGCGGGGATGACGGGTGGCGGGGACGGGGCGTCGGTGCTGGCGCCCGCGGTCGTCGCGGCAGGCGGGGGAGTTATCGTCCCCCCCACGGAGAGGAATCGTGGGGAGGCCCCCCCCGTAATTGTTACGGGGGAGTCGGCTCGACCCGAGCAGGATCCGGGGGAGGCCGGCATAGCGACGCCACGCGATGCCTAGTGGCCCCCCGGTCCTGCTGGCGAATGCCAACCACTCCATGCGAGCGCACGACCTGCTTGAGCAGGCTCGCGTGGAGTTGGGGGTCGTGCTGGCAGTCATCGCCGAGCCGTATCCGTTGGTGGACCGAAACTATCGGTCCACATACCCGGATCGGCAAGTGGCGATGACGTGGGCGATGGGAGGGGGAGCCCCGCCGTGCTCGGTCGCCCGGCACGGGCGGGGCTGGATGGCGGTACGCTGGGGGGATTTCCTCGTGGTGGGCTGCTACTTCGCGCCGAGACTTTCCGTCCCGTAGTTCGAGGACCGGCTACACGAGCTGGGGACGTTCATCGTTCCCCATGCTGCTCAGCCGGTCATACTCCTGGGAGACTTCAACGCCCACGCTTTCGAGTGGGGCGCTCCCAGGACGGACTCCCGGGGCGAGGTGCTGCTCGAGTGGGCGGAGGCCGCGGGATTCGTTCTTAAGAATCCCGCTGGAGTCACGACGTTCCGCGGGCCGCAGGGTGAGTCGGTTATCGACTTGATCTGGGTTAACCCTGCGGCCGCTTTCTGGACGTCGGACTGTTGGGTGGCGGAAGACGTGGAGCCAGGTTCCGATCACATGTACGTGATGCTGTCTACCGCGCCCGCTGCCCGGCCTCCTCATGCCCCTCGAGCCAATAGGCAGCCCCCACGTTGGGCGCTCGGACGCTTAGACGTCGACGCGGCCCGACTCGCCTCCTCCGTTGTCGCCTGGCCGCCTTTGCCGGGCGACGTGCTGGACGACCCCGTTAATGGCGCCCTTTGGTTCCGGCGTGCGTTGCAGAGTATCTGCGACGCAACGATGCCGCGAGCCGGGGCACCGACCGGGGGTCGGAAGGCGGTGTACTGGTGGTCGCCAGAAATAGCCGAGCTTCGCGCGGCGAATCTGGTGGCCCGACGCCGGTACACCAACACCCGCCGTAAAGATCCGCGGCGGGTGCCGGAGGGGCGGCTCCAGGAGCTGCGCTCCGCGTTTTCAGCGGCGCGCAGGGAACTCCGTGGAGCCATAGCCCGGGCTAAAGCCCGTTCGGCCGACGAGTTCGTCGCGACCCCCAACCAGGACCCTTGGGGGCGCCCATACAAGGCCGTGTCTGTAAAGCTCGGACCTTGGGCGCCCCCCGTCACAGAGGATCTCGATCCCCGGTTCCTCACCGAGGTACTGTCGGCGCTGTTTCCCCCTCCCCCAACACCTGGGGAGGACGGCGTCGACGAGACCGGGGATCCATGGTTGGAACGGGGCGCGGACACTTCCGACGCCCCGGAGGTCAGCGACGACGAGCTCGCGTCCTCTGTAACGCGCATGCGGCAGAGGAGCGCGGCTCCGGGGCCGGACGGAGTGCCTGGGCGAGTCTGGGCCTGCGCCATGAGCGCCCTTGGGGACGGCCTCAAGCGGCTATTTAACGCCGTTCTGAGGACCGGGAGGTTCCCCCCGGCGTGGAAGGAGGCGAGGCTGGTGATGCTCCGCAAGCCCGGAAGGCCCGCTGAGTCACTCTCGGCCTATCGGCCGATCTGTCTCCTCGACGAGGCGGGCCAGCTCTTGGAGCGTATCATCGCTGCCCGCCTCTGCGGCCATCTTGGGGCCGTGGCCCCGGATCTGTCCGACCGCCAATTCGGTTTTAGGCGGCAGCGTTCGACCATCGATGCTATTCGATTGGTTCGGACGCTGTCTGACCGGGCGGTCGAGAGGGGCGGCGTGAGCGTCGCGGTGTCGTTGGACATCGCGAACGCGTTCAACGCCGTCTCCTGGGCGGCGATCGAGCGGGCGCTACTGTTTCACAGCGTCCCGCTCTACCTTCGCCGCCTGATCCGGGACTACCTCCGCGGTCGGGTGGTCGCGTACGTCGGGTGGGACGGTGACGGGGTGGCTCACGTGCACCGCGGCGTTCCGCAGGGGTCCGTGCTTGGGCCCCTACTATGGAACCTTGCGTACGACGCGGTGCTGCGGATGGAAATGCCATCGCCAAATGTGTCGCTCGTCTGCTACGCAGACGACACTTTGGTGGTGGCTTCCGGGCGGCGGTGGCAGGCGGCGATCAGCCTCACCGAAGAGGCACTGCGACGTGTCGTCGCCTCGATCCGGACGCTTGGTCTGCGAGTCGCCTTGGATAAAACCGAGGCAATGTGGCTCGCGGGCAGGGTTGGGAGTGGTGTCCCCAACCGGGCGTCCCTTAGGATCGGGGAGGCCTGCATCAGGGTCGGCCGATCGATGAAGTATCTCGGCCTGACCCTGGATACCTACTGGCGATTCACGCGTCACTTCAGGGCCCTCGGCCCCCGACTCGAGGGGCAGGTGTTCGCCTTAGGGCGAATCATGCCGAATCTCGGGGGCCCTCACGAGGGTGTTCGGCGGCTGTATGTAACGGTCGTCCGGTCCATGGCGCTATACGGCGCCCCTATATGGGCCGGCGACCTGGAGGACTGTCGCGTCGGGCGAGAGCTACTCGCTAGAGTGCATCGCCGCGCGGTCCTCCGCGCCGTGCGGGCTCACCGCACGGTCGCATACGCCGAACTGTCCGCTCTGGCCGCGTCTCCCCCATTCCATCTACTCGCGGAAATGGAGGCGGAGGTTTACTCCGCCGTCCGAGATCTCCGCGAGGCGGGGGACGCGGCGGCCGACGGGCACCTGGTGGCGCGGGGCCAGGCCCGGCAGCACATGGAGGCCAAATGGCTCCAGTGGCTGTCCCTCCCAGAACATCGGGAGAGACGGGTTGTCGGGGCGCTGCTGCCCATTCTCGACGAATGGGCGGCGCGCGGGTATGGCAGGTTGACCTTCCGCCTGACGCAGGTGATCTCCGGCCATGGGTGCTTCGGGGATTACCTGTGTCGCATAGGGCGGGAGGCCACGTCGCGGTGCTACAGCTGCGACTCGGGCGACGAGGACTCGGCCGACCACACCCTGGCTAGATGCCGGGAGTGGATCGATGATCGCCGGGTCCTCGAGTCGCGGCTGGGCCCCGACCTCGACCTTCCGACAGTCGTGCGTCGGATGGCGAGAGATCGGGGCTGCTGGGAGGCAATGTCCCTCTTCGCCGAGCAAATCATGCTCGAGAAGGAAGAGGCGGAGAGGGACAGAGTGCGGGAAGGACACCCGTCCCGCATCGGGCCTCCCGGCCGCCGACGCGCCCGGCATAGATGACCCGGAGCCGGGGGGGGGGCCGAGTGGCGACTTAGCGAGTCGCCCCGCTCCCCCCGTCAAGCGGCTCCGGCCGCCGCGTCGTCGCACCTCCCCCGAAGAAGTCCGGGGAGGGGATGGAGGGCCGAGGGATCGCTAACCTCGGCCCTGGCCTCCCTCTATGAGGGGGGAGATTGGTGGGAGGAGGGTGGCCCCGAAGTCAATTGTTGGGCCACCCTATCGTCCGCGTGAGCCGCCACGGCGGTGCGGTGGCAGCGCGCTGTTGCCGCGGCGGCTGTGTGAAGGGGCGGACAGGGGAGGGCCCCGCACAACATCCAGAGGGCCCTCCCCCCCTCGGGAGCGGCGCTAAAGGCCGCTCCCCGCGCGATCGAGCGGCTCCGGGGTGAGCGACGGCGGCCGATAGTTGGGCCGCCCTCCGTTGTTGGTGTGTGTGTCAACATCACACACTAGGCGTGCGGCCCCTACGGCCATTTATGCCGTCGCCCCGCCCACCCGGCCCCGCGCTACATCAGTGGGCCGGGCGGAAAGCAGCTCGATCGCGGGGCCGTGGGGTGGCGGTGTCGGGGGACACCGTTCGCCCTAGTAGCAGCGGCCCCAGTGGCGACGCGGACGTGTGGTCCGTCGCGCGTCGTCGGTGCGGAATCTGGGGGAGGTATAACTCCCTCAGGGATGACCCCGGCACGTCTGCCGGGGCTGTAAGGGTGGCGCTGCAACATGCGCAGGAGGGGGGGGGCAAGCGAAAGTATCGCTAGTTTGACCTCGCCAAAGTCCTTCCCCTCAGGCGCGCAGCGCTGCCTCCGAGGACGACCACCGTGGTGGTTTTAGTGGGTGCAAGCCCCACATAACCCCTGGCCCTCCCCCGAGGGCTGGGGGTATCCGTAAGGGATTTCCAACACGTCAAAAAAAAAAAAAAAAAAAAAGATGGACACGGATTGTAAGATATATCCGGACATTCTAAGGAGGAGATTAGAAGAACAAATGGAAATTTGGAAAAGACTTTAAGAAGAAGGAGTAGGCGGACAAGTAGGAATAAGGATACAGGAAATGTACAACACAACTATATGTACTTTAGGAGTGACGAAGGAACTGATAGAAAAGTTTTTTTAACATGAAAGGGTGTTAGACAAGGGTGCCCATTAAGCTCGACACTTTTCAATGTCGCATTTGCAGACCTGGAAAAAGAAATGAGCAAAGAACAGGAAGGAGGAGTCGTAATAGGTGGAAGGAAAATTTGGACAATTTCATATGCGGATGATGTGTTAATGGCAAATAATGCACAGGGACTGAAGAATATGATAAAGAGATTCGAGAGATACATAAATAAGAAAGGCTTGGAGTTAAATGTGTAAAAGTCCAAGATAATGATATGCAGGAAAGCAGGAGGAAGAAGAAAAGAGGAAAGACTCCGTTGGAACGAAGAAGATGGAGTAAGAGAACTGGAATATTTAGGTTACACAGTGAGAGGGAGAGAACAACGAGGATAAACACCATATTAAGAATGTAGTTAGGGAAGCGAATATGATACTAGGAAAAGTATGGGGGGATAGAGGGAAGATTATTCAGAGATGACTTTGAAAGAAGAATGAATCTGTTTGATGCGCTAGTTAGAATTACCGTGGCGTATGGAGCAGAGATATGGGAATGGAGAAGGTATGAGGATATTAAAAAAATTGCAGGCGAAATATATGCTGTGGATAATGAAATTGGAGAGATCAACACCAACATACTGGCTGTTAAAAGAAACAGGAAGAGGTGGCATAGCAATTAAAATGGGAGTAAGGGCAATGAAGTTTGAAGTGAGACTAATAAACTCGGAATAAGGATCGATAAGATATAAATGTGTGAGAAGACTAATGAGAGGAAATGCAGTAATGAAAAGGAAAAGGATGAGAATCAGTAGTAAGTCTAGGAGCGAGGGGAAGTGAGGGCGCGCGGGGGAGCGCGGCGGAGAGAAACATCGGCGCGGGGCCTGCGGGGAGTGGAAGAGCGGTTGCGCGCGCACGATCCGCGGAGTGGGGGAAGCCGCAACCGCGGAGGGGATCACTCCGGGCCGAGCCGCCGCGGAGACCTGACCCACCGTCCCCAAAATTTTTTAGAGGGAGACAATGACCCCCGAAAAGTCTTTTTCAGACTTTGGCCCACCCCAAAAAATTTTTCAGACCTAACCCAGGGAGGGGACGGCCCCCAGGATTTTTTTTCAAACCAACATGCTACGGAAATTATTTAATAATTTATTTTTTATCCGAAATTGTTTCGGACGATGTCGGGAAAGATCGGGAAAGATCGGCGTTCTTTTCTTTTACGAACCACGTCTTCGGGACGGAAAGAGAGAGCTATACTTCGTTATAAATCTAAATTCGGAGGAGGGAGAGAGACAGCACTACATAGCGGTACAATCGCAGATATTCTAAAATTTTTAACCAGCGATCTACCAAACCATTATGTAGCAAGCATTCTAAAGCTAAACAGTATTCTAAAGCGTTCCGATTTAACGTCGCAGCGTATCGCGCGATCGTGTGTAACTTGACTCCTCTGGAGCAGCCGCGTGCGATGACGTCATTTGGCGGCGCGAAGAATGAAATAGAATTATGCGAAGTCAGCAAATCTTAGAGTAAGGTGGCGAAAGGAGAAGGAAGACGGGTAAATGAAATGGAGAAATAATATAGGTTTGAGAATATATATTGTTACAAACGAAAAGACTTTAAAATTAAAAAATACAATCTAATATTTTTTCCTAAGAGCATGGGCTAGAATATCATTGATGGCGCATGCTACCAGCAATCTACAAGATAATCCTCGTCGTAATATTCGCTATCACGTATTATTTTAGCAGCGCTGCGCGCAACTAATGTTTCACACGCAACATCGCTCTGCTGTAGCACGTTGACAAAAGTTTCAAATTTTACTCTCACATCCTCTGCAGTTTGATGCAGTCGCGGATACACATAGCTTATGCATGGCTCAAGATTACATAAAAATGATACTGTGTTCAGTTTGAAATAGAAAGACTTCTTATGTAGTGTCGTCTTTACAATTGGAGGCGAGAATCATAGAAAGAATTATGCAGAGTCGATAGAAATTGGTGAGGAGTGAAGGAGGGAGACAGACAAGTAAATAGATTGTAATATATGTAAAATGATTATATATTGTTCCATTAATTAAAAAATAGAAATATAAAAAGAAAAAATATAAAAATAGAATATAAATAGTGTCTTGGCAGAACCATCTCTCTCTCTCTTTCTCTCTCTCTCTCTCTCTGTCTCTCTCTCTCTCTCTCTCTCTCTCTCTCTCTCTCTATCAATCTCTTTCTTTCTCCTTCTCTTTCCTTCTCTTTTTCTCTTTTTCTCTTCTTCACATCAATCGCAAGACAACTTGAACATTCTCGAACAGCTGAAGGACTTCCTATTTACTTTTCGCGACATCATACATACATACTCTTCCCACAACACCTCGTATAAATTCATACACACTCACGCTCTCGTGACCAACCCGAGTGCTCAGTTACACAGAACTGTTATGTATCTATTGTATTGCCTCAATTCTTTATCTCTAAATAAATCGCACTATTCTCAACATTTTTTAGTTCTCTCTATACAAATAGGATATCAAAATACAATATAAAAAGGAAAAATATAATAATAATAATTTAATTTATTGCCCACTTCCGTGTTACAATTTAACGATCATATTGTTACGTACACAGATTCATCTTCGACTTTTGAACTCTTTCGTGTGTCCGGAGTGCGCGTGACCCGACGAGGTCACCGTATCCTGCAGTGGTGTGATGCAACCAAGTTTTCCCCGAAAACCCAACATTCAATGAAGGCACTCATGTCCCCACTACTTCCTAGCCGAATTTCATCGTATAAAAGGGGCCATGATTCCACACTCGGGGGTTCATTTCAAGTCTAGTACGTTTAGACGAAAGAGGCTTGCAAGATCCAGTATTATTTCAACTTAAACCAGACAGTACGTAGAGTTGCTGATAGGTGTTGTTACTATTAAAATCTTTGAGACCCCCGCATTTCTCAGTGCGTCAAAACCGAGAGGTGGACTTAGGTACCGCGACAAATAAACACGAAAACAATTGTAAAAGACTGAGCTTATAGAATATAATCAATTATTTCTAATTCAGAGTTCTTTTATTTAAAACAATCATTGTCTGAATTTCCTCTTCGAGATAAACCCACAATAGATACTCCTTTACCGCTCAAGGTGTATCACATTATAAAGTTACGAGGCTAAACTAACATTCCTAGTGGCTCCCGGGGATACCAGACCCCGGTTCGTCCACGAGTTCCACCTTCCTAGCGGCTCCCGGGGATACCAGACCCCGGTTCGTCCGTGAAACTTACCTTCCTAGTGGCTCCCGGGAATACCAGACCCCGGTTCGTCCACGACATCCAACCTCCTTATAGCGGCTCCCGGGGATACCAGACCCCGGTTCGTCTGCTACTAACAAACTCAAACAACCAAAATTCAATCCTCGGCCTCGCAGCCGCCACTCTCATTGCCCTCAGCCTCGGCTCGTAACAAATTGGTGACAGCGCTGGGATCCATTCTCTTAGCTGGTTATTCAGATTTTGATGTGCTTTCAGCACGACTCAAATCTTACGGCCCCGCGTCCGAGAAGGCCTATTAGAGTTAGGTCGGAATACCGCGGGAATATTTGTATTAAAGGTTGTACTACAACCTTGGTTAATGGTAGCATAATCTGCTCACAGTGTGCTTTAACCACGCCTAAAGAAATATCAAGTACCGCATTAGAACATCGGTTTCAACGTGATCCGCCTATAGTTCTTTGCGAGTCTTGTAACGAGTTCTTGTACGAGACTCAACCAATTTTGTATTGCCCTCGTTGCATACTAAATTATTTCACGCACGGTCCGTGAACGGTGCGGATAATTTGAAGCAATCAAATTATCTGTAAAAGAAAAGAAAATCTTTCGATTTATTTTTAACGCCTGTTCGGGTTGTTACTTTCTTAATTAATTATGCCCGGGACAGAAGCCTCGGCCTCTCCTGAGGATATAGCTAATCTGACTTTGTCAATGGCCAACTCAATGGCTTTACTTACACAGCGTAACTGCATACAGTACGCTGCAGCTTCAATTCCGGTTTTCGACGGTGAGACTCCATCCCTCTCGGTTTTCGCGCAGAATGTAGAAAACGGGTTGGCATTGATACCGCCAAATACGGAGCCTGAATATCTAACAATCGTATTAACAAAACTCACGGGTTCTGCGAGAATTAGTATTCGGGATAAGTCATTTTCTGATACGTCCGAGTTATTAAAATATCTTAAAAAACGATACGCTCCGGGACGTAATCTGGCGCATTTCCAAGGGGAAATTGCTCGACTCAAAAGTCGTAGTGACGAGTCTTTAAGAAGATATATCGACCGGGTTAGTCACCTTGCTCATCGCTCTCGCGCAGCAATTCGGGATCGGTATGGGGCAAACGCCGACAAAATAACTAAAGAAATGGAGAAAGACATTCTGGAAAACTTCATCGAGGGATTGCCAGAACGCGTTGCGTGGCGAATGGCGGCATTGGGCGAAAAACGCAAGGATTTAGACGAGGCGATTGAGGCCGTCCTCCTAATAGACCGTCGCCTCAGGAATCGCCGTGAAATCTACGACGACCGATCAACCGATTACGACGACGAGTATCGCGGAAGAAGACGGAGCCGTGAACGGGATCACGGGCCGCGACCTCTGTACCCTCAGTCACCCTCTCCTTCGCGTTATCGCAGGCAATACTTTAGGGACAAGAGCGCATCTGGTTCGGAAAATGAATACGAAGATCGACCAAAACGCGTGACGGCTATGCCCTTACGTAGGAGCGATTCACGTTCCCCATCCTATAATTCTGACGTGTCAGAAGAGGGTAATTACCGCGATAGGAAATACGCCGGGAAAAGTAGTGATAGGCAAGAATTATATTGCTGGAATTGCGGTGTGAAGGGACACGACGGAAAAACTTGTAGAGAAGGAAACAGATTTCAGCGTAGAACTAGATCACCGATAACTTCGTCCGCCATACCAAGTAAGTAGTATGTCTAGGCGGGTTCTAACGCAGGTACTCTGAGGGGAGCGCGGGGGCGGGGGGAAGTGAGGGCGCGCGGGGGAGCGCGGCGGAGGGAAACCTGGGCGCGGGGCCTGCGGGGAGTGGAAGAGCGGTTGCGCGCGCACGAGCCGCGGAGTGGGGGAAGCCGCAACCGCGGAGGGGATCACTCCGGACCGAGCCGCCGCGGAGACCTGACCCACCGTCTCCGAAATTTTTCAAAGGGAGGGAATGACCCCCGAAAAGTCTTTTTCAGACTTTGGCCCACCCCGAAATTTTTTCAGACCTAACCCAGGGACGGCCCCCGAAATTTTTTTCAAACCAACATGCAGCTGAAATTGTTTAATAATTTATTTTTTATCCGAAATTGTTTCGGACGATGTCGGGAAAGATCGACGTTCTTTTCTTTTACGCACCGCGTCTTCGGGACGGAAAGAGACAGAGCATTATTTTAAATCTAAATTCGGAGGAGGGAGAGAGAGAGAGACAGCACCACATAGCGGTACAATCGCAGATATTCTAAAATTTTGAATCAGCTATCTACAGAACCATTCTGTAGAAATATTATTTCAAGCAGATATGTGGCACGCATTCTGAAGCTAACAGTATTTATTCTAAAGCGTTCCGATTTAACGTCGCAGCGTAATTCGAATCCTCTGGAGCAGCCGTACGGGATGACGTCATGTGGTGGCGCGAAGAAGGCGCGAATCAGAATTATGCAGCGTCAGCTGAAATTTCTTTCTCCAACGCAGAGAAATAATAATAATTTTTTGAAACGCCGAATCTTAGAATTACGTGGCGAGGAGAGAAGGAGGATAAATGAAATTGGTAAATAATATGTGTTTAAGAGATTATATATATATATATATATATATATATATATATATATTGATTACAAAAAAGAAAATATAAATGAATATAATATAAAAAAGAATATATATAATATAATATAAAAGAAAAGAAAACACAATTAAATAATAAATATAATAGAAAAAAGAAAATACAATAGAAAAAAGAAAATAAAACAATAAAATAATAAAATAAAACTAGAATATAAAAATAGCAAAATAGAAAAAACAGAATATAAAAAATGGACAAATATAAAAAAATAGGAAAAAAATAGGAAAAAAATACAAAACTATTCGAAGAAGGGGGATGGTGGTGGTGAGGGCGACGATGGTGGTGGCGAGGGCGATGGTGATGGTGATATGGCCATCCGTTCGGGGGGGAGTGATGGCAGCTGCGGCAGCTGCGGCAGCGGTTGTCGTCGTAACCGTCGCATCCACGACGGTGATGGGGACCGCGGCCGCCTCAACGGCAGGAACCCCACCCGTTGATTCGGCACCCAAGGGTGCCGCAGCCGAGCCACCATCACCCGACCAACCGCGATCTGATGGCGGGGGGGCGCCACCTCCTCCTCCTCCTCCTCCTCCAGCAGCCGCGCATTCATGTCCTAGAACACAGATACAAAACGTTGGTGTAATAATGACACATTAAACATAATAAACATCAAACACACATAACAATGCAATGTATTACATACCACTGGAGGCGGCGACGGCGACGGCTGCGGCGACCCCCAATCGGGGGACCAATTGGGGGAACGCGGAGGCGGCGGCTGTAGCGGCGGCGGCGAGTCGGGCCCCTGCGGTTGAGGCGAGGGGGGCGACGGTGGTGGCGAGTCCTGCGAACATTGCATATTTTTGAAATCATTGGGATTCCTTGTGCGCATTTAAGTTGAAAAAAATGGTGGACATTCTAAGCATTGGGGGGAAGCCGACGTTCGACGATCGCATCGTCAAGCTCGAGACTCACACATACAACCCATACGTCAACACGACGTTTGGATACAGCGATGAGATAAGAATACCCATACAGCAGCAGGATTTATACACATTGCCGTGTGAAAGTTTCCTCTACTTGGAGGGGAAATTGAAGATAAACAAGCCAAGCGATACATTAACGGTGACGTTGGGAAATAATTGCGTGGCGTTCTTATTCGATGAGATTCGATACGAGCTGAATGGCGTGGAGATTGATCGCAACAGAAACGTTGGAATAACTAGCACGCTTAAAAACTATGTATCGCTGACATCTGGCGAAGACAAAAGTATGGAGAATGCCGGATGGGGCTTGAAACGACGCGATGGGCTAATAGTGAAAAATCATTTCAATTTTTGCATCTCGCTTAAATATTTGCTGGGATTTTGCGAGGACTACAAACGTCTGATTTTTAATCTCACTGGATAACAAAGGTTAAACGCGATAAATGTTAAAATATTTAAAAGTACATACCTCTGAACTGTCTCGGCACTCCGGCGCTATCCTTGAAAATCCCATTCTTGTTTTCACACAAAATGAAAATCGAAATGATTACACTGTTCTCTGTCGCGATTGAAAGGCAACTGGTCTCGCTGCATCTCCTGGCTCTTGGATGCAACCCTCTGCCATGAAATCGAGAAGTGCATAGCTTTGCAAAGTAGGATGTCTTTGTTCTTCACCATCTTCATTACAGGCCACCTGCATTTTCGCTGACCATCCTCCTCCATATACTTATCTTCTTCTTCACTGACCACCCTCTCCTTCTATGTACTCCACTTGCATTTTCACTGACCATCAACACCTTCCATGCATCTTCTTCGAACTACTCACTGGCCATCCTCTCCTTTATCTTCTTCGCGTGTATCATTTGGCTGAATCGTTTCTCCTTCTTTGACACATCATTCGACTAGATCACGCCACTTTCAACATGAATCGAACAAGTATTGAACGGTATCGAACGGGTATCGAACGGCTTTGATCAGGTATCGAACGGCTTTGATCGGGTATCGAACGGCTTTGATCGGGTATCGAACGGGTATCGAACGGCTTTGATCGGGTATCGAACGGTTTTGATCGGGTATCGAACGGCTTTGATCGGGTATCGAACGGCTTTGATCGGGTATCGAACGGGTATCGAACGGCTTTGATCGGGTATCGAACGGTTTTGATCGGGTATCGAACGGGTTTGATCGGGTATCGAACGGGTTTGATCAGGTATCGAACGGGTATCGAACGGCTTTGATCGGGTATCGAACGGCTTTGATCGGGTATCGAACGGGTATTGAACATGAATCATACCACTCTGAACGTGAATCGGACATGAATCATACCGCTTCTGCATAACTATCGTCTTAATCTAGCGTACATTACATGCAGGAGGTTGGGAGGGTGAAGAAAAAACATTTATACATTAAAAAAATTGATTTTATTTTATTTAAGCATTTCTCTCTGGCGTTTAGACCACCAGTTGAATATTTTAAATACATTTTGCATGGCACAGTGCTTTGCGTGTCTGCCACATCGCAGAGTATTAACTACATTTAGCTTATTTAGAGATTTGATATCCTCGTAGTCAATGTCCAGCGTCTCGATGACCACGTCCATTCTCGTATATTCATCGAGGAAATCCGCAAGCCAGTCGCGTTTCTGCAACCCTTTAACGTATACGATATGGGATGCGTCATCTTCTTCGTCGATCGCATCAGCTACAGCTTTCGTAATTAGCCGTTTAGCCATACAGTATGGAACGTCTCCATCGTCCCACCGTAGGCCGTGATGTTTTGCCACCAACCACCGGATGTTCGATTTGTCGGATTTCGTAAGAAGATATTGCGGCATCGAACTCCCAAAAATATAGTGCGAGAGAATTGTTCCCTTTCGCAGGATAGCCACTTCCTTGACGACAAATCTTCCATCGACGATGAACCCTTGCAGGTCAACAAATGTTGGTACGACCATTATCGATACGATTTAGAGGTCCGCTCTCTTCCAAGACAGACGAGAGAATGGGGTCTTTCTCGTAAGACATCTCGATTTTCACGATGAAATATTTGTATGAATTTGACACAGGAGAGGGCGGGGCAATTTAATTGATTTTGCGCACCACGGTTGTCAGCGGATTGTATTCAACCACACGATCGTGTAGAATCAGACAGTAGGCCGTAGTATTTGCAGGCACATTCTCTTTACACTCGAATTCTATGCGCACGTCCACGGTGCCATTCTTGATCGACTCATTTTGTCGCGAGCAATCAATCACCACGAGGGGACCAAATTGTAAAAATTCGGCCACGGTGAATAATGCCTCGTTGCAACTATGTCCATAATACGATTTACGGAATTGCGTATACATGTGATACAAGATGGCATGCTTATTCTTGTCAAAGTCCAAGTTCAGGTCATCGTACGGATAAAATTCCGAGTTGAGAAAAAGTTTTACATTGGCCAATTTGCAGTTGTTGAACTTAGTAACATCTTCGCTCATCACATTCTTTCGATCAGTCTGTAGAACAAGGATAATAACTCGCGGCTTCTCCAGCTGTGCGGATGCCTTCACGGCCCACGAATGCTTGGTCGTGCTCTGTAAGAGAGGATACTCGTACAGATCCCACGAGTGAAAACAAATGCTCAGGTTTTTTCCACTTTCCAAAGCACGTAGCAACGATAGCTTATTAACGTCGTTCAGCGTCACATGAGGCATCCGCCATTGCACTTTAAGTAATTCAATTTCTGGTTCCAACATCGGCGATCCTATTAGAGAATTGTTGTCGTTGCGCGATCGTATTAAAATCAATTCGTGACGCGCATTAATAATCATGCGTTTGTAGTCCTCGCAAAATCCCAGCAAATATTTAAGCGAGATGCAAAAATTGAAATGATTTTTCACTATTAGCCCATCGCGTCGTTTCAAGCCCCATCCGGCATTCTCCATACTTTTGTCTTCGCCAGATGCCAGCAATACATAGCTTTTAAGCGTGCTAGTTATTCCAACGTTTCTGTTGCGATCAATCTCCACGCCATTCAGCTCGTATCGAATCTCATCGAATAAGAACGCCACGCAATTATTTCCCAACGTCACCGTTAATGTATCGCTTGGCTTGTTTATCTTCAATTTCCCCTCCAAGTAGAGGAAACTTTCACACGGCAATGTGTATAAATCCTGCTGCTGTATGGGTATTCTTATCTCATCGCTGTATCCAAACGTCGTGTTGACGTATGGGTTGTATGTGTGAGTCTCGAGCTTGACGATGCGATCGTCGAACGTCGGCTTCCCTCCAATGCTTAGAATGTCCACCATTTTTTTCAACTTAACCGTGCACAAGGAATCCCAATGGTTTCAAAAATGCAATGTTCGCAGAACTGAGCCTTTTCTTTTTAGTGTAATCAGAGCTGTTGTTGTTGTTGTTGTTGTTGCAAACAATTTCACTTGGAAGAAACGAGTTTCTGGAGTCGTTCAACACAAGCATCTCTTTCGGTCACGCCACACGTATTATCGTCGTCGCCGTCGTACGTGCAATCTGATGGTAATCTCTTCACCTCGAAAATCGAGCAACCGTCCGTCTTGATCCACAACGCGTATCGTTAGATCCGTAATGACCTGTGCGGTGATTGGAAGGTAAATGATCTGCGCGGGCGTTTCCGATATCTTATATCCTGGTGGGACTCTCGGAGAAAATTCATGTATCGTATGTACGCGCTTCCCATTGTTGTACGCGCCAGCGGTCACGCTGCATTCTACGCGAATAATGTTCACGTTCATGATATTAATTGGATCGTCCGATTCATACCACCGTCCAGATTCTAATACCCGATTCGTCGAGAATCCCAGTAGCGATCCAATGTTATTGGGTTTCGTAAAGTCTATGGCGAACGAGCAGTACAGCTCGCTTTTCATGGTGTTGTTGTTGGGACGCAACACTATTGGATACACATCGTTGTCACCATCATCGATGCCGCCGAGATTTTGAGGATACCGCTCGAGTAATCGCTGCTTCAAATACTTGGCAATGGCGTCTAGTTCGTAGGAGCCGTGGGGAATCGTAATGTATTCATGAGTGGTGTCGATGCTATTGTTGATGTCATAGTTTACGACAAAGTAGAATTTATCGTTGCTCGAGTTGATGTTTGGTATCGTGTGATAAGTTTCAAAGGTTGCTAGACCAAGCTCGTAATCATCATCGCTCAAATCTATGGGCGGAAAGTAGCTTACCGCGAGGGTGCTTCTCTTGCCGGTTAGAGTGAATGTTAACGACATATTCCGAGCTGTGCGACTGGACTGGTACTGAATCAGAGTGATGGGAAGTCAATCCTTAAATTTGGTGCCAATCGTTTGTAGGAAGCGTAGACATAGTTGTCCACAATTGCTCTGATCGTACTTCTGATAAGCCATTCGATTGTATTCGATTTTCACAGCATCTTTGTCCAGATATTGTACCAATTCCTTAGGCGGTCGAAGATTCCCAAAACTGTCGAAATATATAGCTCGGCACCCTCTCTTCGCATACGCCACCCAATGAGTTCCCGGCCCCTCGACATTGTCCAAATTCACGATACCGCTCTCGTTTCGACGTACTCCTCCGGCAGGTAGCGCGTTACGCATGAAAACGCCTCTAAAGAATGGAATACGCATACGTTTTGCAAACTCCTCCAATTGCGCGTCGGTAGTTACGCCCGCGGACATTTTTATTTTCTTTTCGACGTTTTTTTTTTTTTCGTTTCGATATTCCCTGTCCGCGCTTGTATGGTGCGAGATAAAGTCCACGACCTTCCATGGAGCGATTATGACGTTGCATTTCCTACAGCTGATGTTGGGCCGCCTTATTATCGTTTACCACCTTAGCGATCCCCGCCGCTCCACCATCTAACGATCCGAGAACACCTAGCAGCGGGAGAAGTGGTAATATACCACCCCGTTTTGCCACTGGGAGAATCCGCTTTTTCGATGCTCTCTTTGGAATCCGCTTTTTCGATGCTCTGTTTGGAATCCTTTTGCGCAATTTTGCTTTCATCCCCATTCCGATTTTCGTCTTGGCCTTCATAGCTGCCCAAATAGCCGTAGCAGCACCTCTTTCGCCCAGAGTCGAGTCTCGCGCAACGATGCGTTTTCGCGCTTTGTCAGCGAGTACGTTATCTGCCGCGTGCCTTTCGCCGAGGTCGTTACTGCGCGAATACGCAATATCGTGTTCGCGACACGCTGCGTCCAACGGATTGATGCCTTGATCACCTCTAGCCAATCGTTTTGCCAGATGTGTTCCTGGACCGCAAAACTGGTATCCCGGGATATGTAATTCGATAGGTAGCGCGTTTATCACCCGATTTAACAAACCATTACCTTTCTTTACTCCCGTTGGTGACATTCGCTACAGTTTTTAATCAATGGTGCCGGACCGTCGATATGCGTTCGCTGCCAAGGGCGATTATAATGTTCCAGACACCGGCGATACTGTTGAACCTCGGAATCGGCTTTTATATGCTCAGGGAGTCTGTCCCACAACTAATCAATGTGTCTGCCAAACTCTCGCAGTAGAATAATCTTTGGTATATATTTCAACTGTTCAGAGGTTAAGTCTCGAATATCGCAATTATCCGACAGGATCAGAAGCATTTTGAATACTGAGCTGTTTTGCTTCAGCGCGGACCTATAAATAGGGCACGTCGCCGCTTCGACGTATCAAAATCATTTTTCACAATTTGCGGAGAGGATGCGATTCGTGCGACAACCTGTGACGATACGCGTGACAAATTTTGACGATAAATCACGAGTGATGTCCTCGAAAACAAAGCGCAAACATGGCAGCATACTACCAAACACTATACGCTGTCTCATTTGCGGCCCATCAAATTATGGAAAGACCAACGTGCTGGTGAGCTTGTTGGAAAGTCCTCACGGTGTTCGCTTCGAGAACGTGTACGTGTATTCCAAGTCGTTGCAACAGCCGAAATATCAGTATTTGGAGAATTTATTGACTCCGATAGATGAAATTGGCTACTTTACGTTTTCGAATAACAGCGATGTCATCCCACCGAGCAAATCGCTTCCGAATTCCATTTTTATCTTTGATGACGTGGCATGCGACAAGCAAGATACGATAAGGGAATACTTTGCAATGGGGCGCCACTCGAACGTTGACTGCTTCTATCTCTGTCAGACGTATGCAAAGATTCCCAAACATCTTATACGCGACAATGCCAATCTGTTGATTCTGTTTAAGCAGGATGGTACCAACTTGAAACATGCGTACGACGATCACTTAAACACTGATATGTCTTACGAGGATTTCTGCGCTTTGTGCCGTAATTGTTGGCAACGGGAATATGGTTCCGTGGTAATAGACAAGGATAGCGCGATGCCCAATGGACGTTATAGAAAGGGATTTAACGAGTTTGCCGTACCGTGAGATGGTCAATTGTCGTCAACACGTCGGTGGGAAAGCAACGTCTGCGGTACAACGATGATTGATATCGATAGTCTGGAGATTAAGGATCGCGAGAGAATAGCGAAGGAAATTGCAAAAACCAGCGAATCCATTGGTAAGAAACGTCAGGCTTTGAAGACTGGCAAGATGGAGGAAGATATCGAGTTGGAGAGATACTTCAAACCTGTCGTCGAACCCTTAAAACATATCATGAAAAATACCACAGCGGCAGAAGCTGACGCATCACCGTCGATGAGCACAGACGTTGGAGGGAATGAAACATTAACGCCTAAAACAAAAATTCAGTCGAAAGGGAACACATCGCGCAAGACAAAGAGGAAACCACACATGTCATCGGAATATTCACCCATAACCTCCACACCAGTTCAATCGAAGCGGAAACGACAGAATGCCGTGTCAAACGATTCCCCCGTTCCTCCCACACCAATAAATACCGGTATACAATCGCTCACAACCATTGATGACAACGTTTTCGAAACTAGTCCCGATGAGTCGTTTGCAACATCTATCAGACATCAACTCCAAACATCCGAGGGACAAGAAACGTTTCGCAGCCATTTCGGTCCGCTGGGGCAAAAATACATGGGCGCAATCCTAAGTGGTGATAGGGATACAACAATGGACTATGTGTATGGTGTATACTTTGGCAATAGTGGAACGATGCTTGGAGATAAGGCTTTCGATATAGACAAGGATGATAATATAATCATTGATGGTGTAAGATACAGAGGAACGTCCGGTCTTTACGAACTGATTTTCAAGAGAATTCCCGACGATGCCCTGTACACCGATGCCGACAAACAAAAATACAAAAGTATACTGCTGACGACGAATGCCCACAGACGCAGTCATAACGCTAAATATCCCATATTAAGCAATAAGGGATACAAGTACAAACATGTAATTGCACCTCTACTCCCCCGTGCATCGGCTAGTAGGGCAGGGATAGGTCTAAGAACACCGCTAGCTATGATGGTAAACGACAACAAGATCGATTACGTGCATTGGGACGATCCCAACGAGCTGGTGGATCGATTGCGTTTGTTGGAAGCGTCGCGTCAGGCTGGTAACAACTCTCATGATCTCGAAAGTCTATCGATTATCGAGGAACTCCGCGAGGTAGGCCTCATTATAAATTAAACCACACGTCGATGATTTGCACTGTATGCATCGAGATGCCGATCAACAAATTTGGAGTATCGCTCGAGAAGAGTGGAGCAGCTAGAATGGACTATTACAAATGGAGCGGCATGCTTCGAAATTATATACGAGATAACGCTCTTTGCGTGGACGGTGCCGACTTTGATGCAAAATCACGCAAGATACGACGCGTAGCTCAGCCGGTGGTTGACAGCGATGTCGTCAATAAACTATACATGGAAAAGAGCATTAAACTTTTGAGAGAGCAGCATGAAGAATTAGAGAGGAAGCTGGTCGTGTTTCAGAGAGATATGCTGACGTTGCAAAACAGCGTTAAAAAGATATCGCAGGCGTCAAATTCAATCCCACAGCAGCGCTGCGAAGGAGAATCATGCGAGGTGGCTGAACTTGTCCCCGGGCCGATTGGGAGCACATAATGCATGTACACGATAATTATCGCATCATTCGTGTCAAAGACACCTCTGCGATCAAACATGCAACCATTATCGAAATCCATAAGTAAAGAAAACCATGGCCCCAAGAAGCGACAACTTGTTGAGGAATTGCATGCTCCAGCTCGAAGACATTTCCCGCGGAGGCGCGTCATAGTGCACGGATACGACGATCTGTGGCAAGCTGACGTTGTAGAAATGCGTCCATACTCGCGATTCAACCAAGGTCACCACTACATACTCACCGTCATCGATGTGTTGAGCAAGTATGCATGGGCGGTGCCGCTGAAGACTAAAAGTGGTGCTGAGGTGACCAAAGCGTTTGCAAAGATATTTAGAGATCGATATCCGAAAAATTTGCAAACCGATCAAGGAAAAGAATTTTACAACGCCGATGTGCAGAAACTCTTGTCAAAGCATGACATTAATCATTATTCGACGTATTCGGTGATGAAGGCCTCCGTCGTAGAACGTTTCAATCGAACTTTGAAGAACAATATGTGGAAAATGTTTACGCTCAATGGAACCTACAAATGGATCGATTCGCTATCGCGTCTTCTCGCAGAGTATAACGCGCGAAAACATAGAACCATCGGAATGCGTCCTCGCGATGTTACCCCTGCGATCGCCGACAAGCTGCTAGCCACCGTATACGGCAACATAAAGATCGCTGCTCCGGCGAGATTCAAGTTGGGCGAGTTTGTGCGCGTGAGCAAATTTAAAACCATCTTCGATAAAGGCTATACGCCGAATTGGACAACGGAGGTGTTCAAGATAACCAAAGTACAGGCAACTAATCCCGCGACGTATCTGCTCCTCGATTCCTGTGGAAAACCAGTTGCCGGAGGATTCTATGAACACGAGCTGCAACGCGTCACCGATCCTGATGTGTATCTAGTGGAAAAAGTGTTGCGTAGGAAGGGGGATAAAGTGTACGTCAAGTGGTTGGGGTTTGATAAATCACACAATTCTTGGATAAATAAAAATAATGTATTGTAACATAATAATATATGATTCAATAAAAAATACAATGATATATACATGTGTGAACAATTTTTTATACAATAATTCAACCATTTTATATGAAGGAGTTAATAAATACAATAATTTCTATTTTACATCGATTTTTTTCTTTTTTTTTACAACTGAATTTTATAATGGTATTTTATAATGTCCCCAGGGCAGAGTGTCGATCGAATCAGGTACGATATACCGCTTGTCGTCGTACGGACTTAGAGCGATGTTGGATTCCGAAATGGTGTACACTTTGTGCAATTTAGACCGTATGCACGATTGCCTGCGAACCATTTCGATCTCCCTTTGCAAACACTGCGCGTAGTCGTCAAAAGTTATCGTTCTGGCTATGACGTTGGTCTTGACGCCTTTCGCCTTTTTCGTATCTTTTTTACCGTCTACGCGGAGTGTATACATTTTCGCTCTAAGACCTACGAACTCGGTCATTATCGCACCGTTATTTTCGTCTTTCATCAGCCCCGGAACCTTCTTATTTACACACGGTATATTATATGAATTGTCGATAGGATAATCGCTTGTGTCGAATCTATCGATATCGCGTTTCATGGACTCGTAGATATCGTCGCATCGAATGTGATAAACGAGGCTGTCCGTGTCTGTGTATAGAATTTTACAATTTTGCCCGTGCAGGGGAGACATGTACTCGTGATGAAATTCGTACAAACAAATTTTTGATATGTCCAGAATGCACATACCCACGTATATCGGTTTGTTGAATTTCACCTCGAGTTTTCGCAATTCAACAGCTATTAAATTTTCCGAAAAAACACTTCTGCTGTGGAAATTCGGTTTCGCGATCATTGCCTCCGCGCCATATCGCCCTTCCCAATGTGTCAAAAGTTTTACGTCCACGTGATTTCGTACATTTTCCATAGTTTTACCGAATACCGCGTTGTTCATCAATTTGTACAAATTTTTTTCGAAGTCGTTTGTCGCGCCTGTTCTAAACCGTGTATTGAGTTCGATGTAATCGCGGAGCCAGGGGGATTGAGCGAATTGAAGCACGCGGTGTATCTTTGTAACACGAAGACCGTGACGCGTGCACTGCTGCAGGTTGCGGTAATGGATGACGTAACGCTGCTTATCGTATACCGTCGCGAGTAACTTGTCCTGTCTGCTGCCAGGTGGTTTGGCACGCGTCAGGCAGAACGGTAGATCGGCATGAGCGTCGTGCAGACTTTGCGGATATTCCAGATCTACCTCGAGAATGTACCCCGTGGGCGAATCGACAGCGATCGAAGACACGTCAAATTTTTCAACATCTTCGACCCATTGAAATTTAGCATATGGCAGAGGCTGACACATTGCCCATCCATACAAATTGTTCACGTCAAAGTACATCAAGTACGATGACTCTTCCGATGCGTCGTAAGATGGCATGTACTTGTTATTGGCATGTGCGTATCTTCCGGAACATTGACTCAAACCCCCGCGTATACCGCGTTCGATAAACATGACCATATCGACGTCGGTGAGCAATTCGAATGTAATTTTGGTATGTTTTAGCATGGCATCCCACGTGAAACCGGGTAATGTATAATAATGCGCTGAATCTAGTCCGTAACTCTTGATGCAACTTTCGCGAAAATTTTCAAAAATATCTGCCAATAACAAGACATCTGTTTTCAAATACAAATCGCTGTATTCGCCCAAGGTTCTAATGCCGAAACGCTGCCAGACAGTCTCGGCGTGCGCGTAATCGCTCTCGGATACAGTCTCACCCGTTAACGAACTGTAGAATGATTCGCGCGGTGGTAAGCATGGGTTCTGCAGTTTGTTCGCGCAATCAAGATATTCGTACGGAAAGACACCCTTTCGCGTCAGTAAATTGAAATCCTCGACGGATAATGTTTGAAATTGGGATCGTAAAATTTTTAATTGATCTGTGCTAAGAAAAGATGCTAATTTGTCGAGACTGGTGTTGAGAAATTTGTACGAATCGATGAATCGCAATTTAATACAATTTCGTGAGTCTGAGTCAGCCGTATCTTCGACATTTTTTGTGAAAGAAATATACTTTTCTTTAGTTATGGGTAATACGTCGACGTGACCTTCGAAAGCGGTAGCTATTTCCTCGATAATGAAATGCGAATCGTAGCCTGATAAATTATGAAAAACTATGGGGATGTAAAACGCGTTTTTATAATTTAAATTGCACTCCGAATGTGCTGGACCTCTAAACCGTCCGGATAGATGACAATGATCGCGGACTCGTATATCGCCAGCCTCGAATGGTTCTTCGCAAATATGACAGTGTGTTGCATCGCGAAATGCCGTCCACTGTTCGGTAGTTAAATCAAGCATGGGAACATTGCTGGTCAGGATGGGTTTGGCGAAATTCGCAAAATTTTTTAGTTCGTCTACGAACCATGAAACGCAATCCGCGTCGCGGCGACATCGATACACCGATAGCGATGTATCGTACGAGCAATGCATGTAGTAGGCTATACTATGAACTTCGTGGTGTTGATACGTGTGTAATTTATTATCATCACCCATTCGTTGGCTGTCCTCTGTTTTCTCGATGATGCACTCCAGATCGGCGTACACCACGAAGGGGAGCCGCTCCTTCCTACAGTGGTTCTCGAAGCTGAGCAAGTTGTTACCTTCGCTGGGCAGCAGGATGGCGCAGTCGTTCATCTTGCCACAGTCCAGCGAATGAAGCTCCAACTTCTCAGCAGATCCGAAGTAGTGCATGCATCTGTAAAAAAACAAAAAAATTTTTATTTAATTTGTTTCACGAGACATTTCAACATTTCATACGTTAATATACGTACCGGTCGCAGATGAATTTCTTTGCCTTCTTCTTGCTCAGCTGTGCGCTCACCAGCCGGGACAAGTCCTTGATCCATACAAAGTGCCCTACATCTCCATCATTCGGTATGTAGAGCAGGTTGATGTGCCGATCCCTCTTGTGGCTGGTGAGACGCAGCGGAAAGACCGTCTTCGTCTTCTCCGCCTCGAAGCTATAGACGTTGATCGAGATTTCGTTCAACCGCTCAAACTTCCCAATTTGCTCCAGGGACATTGGAAACTCAATGCCCTGGAGATTTAATATGGAAGCATATGGCGGATATGAACTTGGGCGCTCGGTGTCTCGTTCAGCAGGATGAAGAGCGGCGACCACTGCCCACGCGAAACACGCATTGTCCGGGGATTGCACACTGATCGTTGCCTTCTTCAGCGATATTTCCCGCGGCAACTTGTGGTGGCACCCTGCGCGCAGCGGATTGTACTTATTGACATTGACGGTTAGGTTGAGGATTCGCGTCAATGCCCATCCGCTGTCGCGTTCCTGGAACTCTTCCAACGATGTCAGGGTGGGTTCGACGACGCATCGCTGGTACCACTCCTGCAGATCGGATGTGTCGAAGAGTTCGCAGTTCCGGGTGTTGATGCTTTTGCAAGCATGTTTATCACCCACCACAAATTCACCGTTGAACATCGTGTTCACTTTGAGGTTTCGACGTTTCCTCAAAGCGCCCCGCACATGCTCCAACACAATGGTCACCGCATCCTGGAGGAAGTTGCGCGGCTCGATATAGTTCGAATTGAGCACGGCACCGGTTAACACGCGGCTATCGAACGCAGTGTCTATTTCGCGCCACAAAAGTCTTGCGCTCGAATGTCCTGCACCTTCGCGCACGAAACGGCCGCGCAACGAATGTTTCAGTCCTTCGAGTCGCGCGATTCGAGCAATCAGCGATTGTTGAACACCGATCGATAATCGCGGGCGTTTCACTCGGCTGTGTTCTTCCAACGATTCGATACACTCGTTGCACCGTTCTTCCCACGCGAGGTACTCTTCCCGTGAAATCAATCGTGCAGATTGATCCAATAATTTACGGGTTACGTGTGCGAATTCCATGATTGTAAATGGAGTGATTGTAAATGGACTGTATATGTAACGTCTTTTACGCGCAACAGGTTGCAACGATTTGAGACTTTGTGCAGTTCGGAGCGTGCTTTTATGACTGATACCACGATTTGGTATCTCTGTCTAACTCTTGTGGCGTACCCCCTCCCTCGAATGCACCGCATGCAAAAAAACGACGATCTGTGCAGTTTCTGCCGATACAGCATAATTCTTTCCGTGATTCACGCGTATGACGAATTAGCGCGCAAAATCATCCGACACAGTTTCTGCTGACACCGCATAATTCTAAGATTCTGCGCTTCCACAGGTATTATATTACATTCAACACGTGTCGAGACTTTTATCCTTGAGGATGGGGATTAAATTACATACAATGGTGCGATATGCTGCGACGTTAAGATTGAAAAAACATTATGGAAAAATTGGTAGCTTTAGAATAAAATGCGGTGGTGGTGGGGGAACCAATTGCACCGCTATTTAAGCCTGTCTCCCGGTCGCTATTCCATCAATCGCTCAGTACCCTCAGTGACGTTCGACGGAACAAATAGCGCTCTGAAAAAAAATGTGCAGTACCAGTGTCGAAGGAAACGTTGAACGTATGAATTATTACGTTCCGATCGTGCGAGATGATGGTGTAGCTCGATGCGGTGAGGATACAGTTGCTTGGTAAGACTTAATTTTCACATATTCTCAAAATTGTATTCCTGATACGAGCGGACAATTTCATAGCTTTGATTGTTCTCTTAGCCCGCGCCGAGTATCGCGTATCATGGTCAGAAGATACGTGTTAACATCCATGGGCAGCAAGTATTTGGAAATTAGAATCCACGTACAGCCTACGATCGATGTTGAAGTTCTTCTCGGTGACAATCGTGGGAATCATCTGATATTACCATCGTATACATGGCATGTGCTATGCAACAGTCGTACAACCATCGAAGAACGTTCACGATTACCTGGATCACCTTCGATGCGGATTGATGAATTAACGGTGGAATTTATTCGGATCTTTAATTCACCGATTCTAAAGATGATGCTACATGATAAGCCACTGTATTTCAAACCAGATACAGTATCATTTTTATTAAATCTTGAACCATGCATAAACTATGTGTATGCGCGGCTGCATCAAACTGCAGAAGATGTGAGGACAAAATTTGAATCTTTTGTTAACGTGCTACAGCAGGGCGATGTTGCCTGCGAAACATTAGATACGCGTCGTGCTGCTAAAATCATACGTGATAGCGAATATTACGACGAGGATTATCTTGTAGATTGCGAACTGGTAGCATGCGCCATCAATGATATTCTAGCTGATGCTCGTAAGAAAAAATGTTAAATTATATTCTTTTAATTTTAAATAAAATTTCTTAAACGTATATTATTTCTCCATTTTATTTACCCGTCCTCCTTCTCTCCTCGCCACGTAATTCTAAGATTTGCTAACGTCGCATAATTCTATTTCGTTCGAGCGTTCTTCACGCCGTAAATCAGATCTCAAAATGCTACTGCAGCGGTCAAGACGTATGTTACGGAGAGAAACGTTTTTTTTTTTTAAGAATTTATCGTATCTATGTCGAGCGCCTTAGGTGCAATTGCTTCAAAGTGAATCGCTTTTTGAAGTGGATCGTTTTTGAAGGAGACTGCTTTTGAAGGAGATTGCTTTCCAAGGATATCGTCAGTCGTTCGACGCATGGAAATACAATCAATTAATATCGTAAGTTTCCATTATCATATTTTTTAGTGAATCGTTGTGTTAGTAACTTTGAGAATTATAAGAAAAATCGGTTTCAGATTATGTCATTGCCCATAAATTTGAAACGTCCAGCTACCGCTACAATCACCGGTGCTGCGACAGTTATTCATTCACACAGTCCGAAAGTGTATGTGGCGTGTCGAAATGTTGCGGTTCAAACCGAAGAAATTCGATGCGCAGAACTTTATGAGGCGGAAGCTAATCAGGATGGTGACATTTATTTAAAAGTATTTCGCAACCTAACGGATGACCATGCGTATGAGTACCTCGATGATGAGCAATATTGGTTGCGTCGATATGCGGACCAAATGTTTTTAGACTGCGATGATGTGTATAGGAATATATCTCTGCGGAATCGTACGCATGCTCCAAAGAGTATGGTTTGGCGAAACGTGAAAACAGAGATTGATTATGATAACGTTTCCGCGAATAAAATATCGGGGCTTCGGGCTGGCGTTGTTGGAGTTCAAACTGACCCTGCACAAGTTCCTGTAGATTTATTATTAAGTGAACTATTTGCTGATGACCCTATCGAGTGGGATACGTGGACGCCTTCGTCGCCTTCGTCGCCTTCGCCACCTTCGCCGCCTTCATCGCCACCATCCCCCTTCTTAGAATAGTTTTATATTTTTTTCCTATTTTTTTTCCTATTTTTTTTATATTTGTCCATTTTTTATATTCTGTTTTTTCTATTTTTCTATTTTTATATTCTAGTTTTATTTTATTATTTTATTGTTTTATTTTCTTTTTTCTATTGTATTTTCTTTTTTCTATTATATTTATTATTTAATTGTGTTTTCTTTTATATTATATATATATATATTCTTTTTTATATTATATTCATTTATATTCTTTTTTATATTATATTATATATATTCTTTTTTATATTATATTCATTTATATTTTCTTTTTTTGTAAACAATATATATATAATCTCTTAAACACATATTATTTACCAATTTCGTTTATCCTCCTTCTCTCCTCGCCACCTAATTCTAAGATTTGCTGACGTCGCATAATTATATTACATTCTTCACGCCACCACATGACGTCATCGCACGCGGCTGCTCCAGAGGAATCTAATTACGCGAGATCGCGCGATACGCTGCGACGCTAAGATTTAAAATCATTTTGAAAATTTTTAGAACGAAAGCGATTGTACCGCTATGTTGTGCTGTCTCTCTCCCTCGAATTTAGATTTAAAATAATGCTCTGTCCCTTTCCGTCCCGAAGACGCGGTGCGTAAAAGAAAAGAACGTCGATCTTTCCCCACATCGTCCGAAACAATTTCGGATAAAAAATAAATTATTAAACAATTTCAGCTGCATGTTGGTTTGAAAAAAATTTCGGGGGCCGTCCCCTCCCTGGGTTAGGTCTGAAAAAATTTCGGGGTGGGCCAAAGTCTGAAAAAGACTTTTCGGGGGTCATTCCCTCCCTTTGAAAAATTTCGGAGACGGTGGGTCAGGTCTCCGCGGCGGCTCGGCCCGGAGTGATCCCCTCCGCGGTTGCGGCTTCCCCCACTCCGCGGCTCGTGCGCGCGCAACCGCTCTTCCACTCCCCGCAGGCCCCGCGCCCAGGTTTCCCTCCGCCGCGCTCCCCCGCGCGCCCTCACTTCCCCCCGCCCCCGCGCTCCCCTCAGAGGACCTGCGTTAGAACCCGCCTAGACATACTACTCAAGTAAACCTTTAAACTACCAAGACGCTCATCGCAATGGCGATCCGGTGAGTGTTTTAAAAACGGATCGCCCAAAAACAATCAGGTTCACCGACGAGAAGAACGAAGATTATTCAAAGAGGCGCCAATACCGAGAATCAGAGTCGACGTCCCAGAACTGGAAAACGGACAAGGGGAGTTCCTCATAGACGGAGGAGCCTCCGTTAACCTGGTCGCCCTCAATGTATTGGGAGACAAGGCCGAGATCACTTCCAGAGAAAAGATAGAGATAACGAGTCTGTCTCCTTCGCCCATTCACACTTTAGGAACCACTACGTTGCATATCAACAGCATTCCGGTCTATTTCTATGTAATTAAAGATCTCCCCGTATTAGCAGATGGTCTCATAGGAAGCCCCTTTTTGCTACAAGAACAAGCAGAGGTTTCCTACCACCACAAAACACTCGTCACTCACAGTCAACCGGTTAGGCCTATCAGATTTATTAATTTCCCAGAAATGGAGGCACAATTTAACTCTTCCAAAACAAAGCACCGAATTCCTGGAAGGACAACGCAGCAGATAGCGTTATTAGTGGCCAACCCGGAAGTCAAGGAAGGTTATCTCCCACGTCTCCAGACACCAAGGAACGTCTTCATTGGCGAAGCTGTGGTATCTAATCAAGATGGAAAATGTTACGTCTTGGCCACCAACACCGGAGACGAGGAAGAAGAAATAGATTTGGAGCCTCAATATTTACAACCTTACGATACCATGGACATCTCCGACGAAGACCCAATCTCGTCGTACTTAGCACAGCCCGTCAACGAACAAAACAGAAGTAAGAGTATATGGAACACCCTAAAAACTGATCACCTTAATCCTGAAGAAAAAAGACACATTCAGGATATTATTCAAGAATTCTCCGATAGGTTTTTCTTGCCAGGAGATAACCTTGATAAAGTTCCAAATTTCCATCACTCTATCCATGTAACTGACGAAATTCCTATTAATACAAGACAGTACAGATACCCACTTCTACATCAAGAGGAGATTCAACGTCAAGTAGGAGCACTGTTATCACAGGGCATCATTAAACCGTCTACATCACCATACAATTCACCCCTGTGGATCGTACCAAAAAAGGCCCATTTTGATGGCAACAAACGCTGGCGTATGGTCATCGATTTCCGAGCGTTAAATGAAAAAACCATCAGTGATAAATATCCACTTCCCCAGATCACAGAAATTTTGGACAAACTGGGGAGTGCCAAATATTTTTCAGTTTTTGATTTAGCCAATGGTTTCCATCAAATCGAAATGGATCCGAAGGACCAAGCGAAAACGGCTTTTACCACTCCGTACGGGCATTACGAGTTTGCGCGTATGCCTTTTGGATTGAAGAACGCGCCACCAACATTCCAACGCCTCATGGATCAGGTGTTAACAGGTATGCAGGGAAGTGAATTATTCGTATATCTGGACGACATCGTAGTTTACTCCTCGTCGCTCCGGGAACACGAAATCAAAGTTAGGAAATTATTAAACCGCCTCCGAGAACACGGACTTACACTCCAAACCAACAAATGCGAATTTCTCCGCAAAGAAGTTGCATACTTGGGGCACATAGTATCAGCAGATGGGGTAAAACCGCATCCTGGGAAATTGCAGGCAGTGAAGAACTTCCCTATGCCCAAGGCACAAAGAAATATCCAGCAATTCTTGGGTTTAACAGGATATTATCGCCGTTTTATTCAAGACTATTCATTGAAAGCGAAACCGTTAATTCAACTTTTGGGAAAAGGAATTAGATTCAAATGGACTGAAGAGCAACAACGAAGCTTTGAAAAACTACGAGACGAACTATGTGAAGCTCCAATTCTGCAGTACCCAAACTTCAATCAACCATTCGTCATCACTACAGACGCTTCAGATTTTGCAATCGGAGCAGTTCTAAGCCAAGGAGACATAGGTTCTGATTTACCAATAGCTTATGCTTCCCGAAGCTTAAATCAAGCCGAGAAAAATTATTCCGCCACGGAGAAAGAATGCTTAGCCATGGTATACGCAGTTCAATATTTTAGATCATACATTTTTGGTCAGGAGTTTACCTTAGTTACTGACCATCGACCTTTGGTTTGGTTGCATTCGGTCAAAGATCCAACTTCACGACTGGTTAAATGGAAATTGAAACTTCTTGAGTACGAATACAAGGTCGTGCACAAGGCTGGAAAAATCAACAAAAATGCTGATGCATTATCACGAAACCCTACAGCAGTTTGCTTACCTCTCACCCCTAAGGGGAAGACGAACCCTGACACCAATGCCATAGGACATCGCATCAGGACATTATGTCGAAATCAACAGGCAAAACCAAACTACAAAGAACCCAGTTCTGAAGACTCTGATGAAGCCGCTACACCGGTTGCTCGCCGAACACAACGAAAAACTAAACCACCACAAACCGTGCTAAAAAAGAAAATACTACCTCCTTCGTTACCAACCGTACAACCTGCACCGGTAAATCAAGAAGAAGAGGAACCTATTGAAGAAGACAGAACATTAACTGCAGATTCAAATCCTTTCAATGACTCAAATCCTTTGGACGCCACATTAATACCCGCAGATCAAAGTCAATTATTTTCACAAACAATCATGAAAGGACCAAACGGATCAAGTCTCCCTATATCTCCAATATCAAGCACTTTCAGTAATCCAATTATCGCATCCACACCCATCCCCCTACGAAACATAACGACTCCTGTACAAAATATATCCATCCCTTTACAAAATTTATCCCTCAGAACAAATGCCCCCAGGAGTATAGATACCGCTCCAATAGATTGTGAATCTTCACCACCTGAAGATAGCAGTTCGGACAAAGAGGAACCACCCAACATCCCAACCATACCACAGTCAACTATAGCAAGCAGGAATCTTCAAAATCCGCCAGAAGACACCAGGAAAGAACTGATTAAGGAAGCACATAGCAGCCTCATTGGGGGACACAAAGGTGTTACCAAAACATTCAACCGACTACAAACAAAATACCACTGGCCGGGTATGCGAAGAGACGTACAGGATCTCATCAGGAAATGTAAGAGTTGCCAGGAACAAAAATTAGTTAGAGCAAAAACACGACAACCTATGATCATCACCGATACGCCTTTGGAGCCCTTCGATAAACTCGCTTTGGACACCGTTGGACCTCTTCCAGAGACTCCTGCTGGGAACCGTTATATTCTAACAATGCAAGACAGCCTCACGAAATATTGCATCGCAGTTGCAATACCGAATATTCGAGCCACTACAATCGCAGATGCTTTTGCACGCCATTTTATTTCAATCTTTGGGACACCTCGTTCAATATTAACAGATAAAGGAACCAGTTTTGTGGGGAAGATAATGACACACCTCGCTGAAATCTTCAAGATAAAACAACTAACTACTTCCGGATACAGGCCTCAAACAAACGGATCTTTGGAGAGAAGCCATATCGTCCTTACAGAATATTTAAAACATTACATGGAGTCACATGAAGAATGGGATCTCTTCATTCCATATGCCATGTTCTCCTATAACACATCTGTGCATGAAGCCACTAACTTCACACCACACGAGCTGGTATTTGGAAAAATGGCTCGTTTCCCCAGCGCTTTTGATGTGGACCAAAATACAGAAACCTACGGGAGTTATCTTACAGAACTAATCACTCGGATGACAAATATCCGCAACACCGCAGCGGATCACCTCAGCAAAGCGAAGGAACGATCAAAACGGTACTACGACAGACGAGCACGCTCGCAACAATTCAAGGAAGGAGAATACGCCTATGTTATAAAGGAACCTCGATTAAGCAAATTCGATTCTCATTATATTGGACCATATAAAATAATTGACGTATCAGATTTACATAACGTAGTCCTGAGTACTGATAATCACAAATTAATTACTAAACATCAGGATAAATTAAAGCACGCATTTCCTCCCGGCGATTCTTCGGAATCAGAATGAAAAACATTATATTCCATTCTAGTCATTATGCCAGTGCCACACAATCTTTTCCGATCCGAAGAAGACGAGGGAGAAGAATTCTATGGACCCTGGGATGGAGTTAGACCTGCGGATTATCCAGAAACATACAGGAAGCTCTCAACGTTGTCCTGCGTTCAACCATGCATTGTGCACATTTATGAAGCAGAGGGTCACCGAATTTGCGGAAGCTGCTGGGGAAAATTGCAACGATACGAGCAAGCAGTCTTCACCGAAGGAGGATGGCATTCTGTCTGCGTAAAGCAGTCGTTGTGAAAAAACTGCATTTGCGAAGCTTGCGACAGCAGAATCGCAGTATACAAGCCCGCAACAGAATGTCCGGAGTGCATCGAGGAATATTTCGAGATGGACCGCGAGACCTGGACCCAAGTAGAGGCAGGAAAAACCGTCGACGTAATAACGCGATGGTAGATTCGCGTCAATAATAATTATTTCTAATATTAAAACAAAAAAAACAATAATAATAAAAAGGGTAGTACAAATAATAATAGATATATCGGAAATAAATGAAAACCAACCCAGGGGAGGCAATAGGCTGGAAACGGTAGGACCCAGTATAACACAACGTTCTGTTCGCAGGAGCGATAACAGACGGGAACAACATGATTTGGATCTTCATTCTCATTCTATCTGCTACCTATGGCATCGGGGAGAAGGTTGGAGAAGATTACACCATCACTCCATTGAAATATAACACTGGGTTGTACTTCGAAAAGCTACAACCCCTGAGATTTTACCGAACACAATGGAAACTAGTTACGTCTCTGGAGATAACAGATTATTTAAAGAACAGGCCAGCCGTAGAGGAGCATATCAAGCGTGCTAAGGACATTTGTATCAGAAGGGGACTCGACGCGTGCCCCGCGGACGAGCTTGGCCCGGCCATAATTAAAAAACTAGAAGACAGCCGCAGATACAGCGACATGCTAGGAGCAACCTTAGGAGGGGGCCAGCGTAGGCGGTCCCGAGGAACTCGTGTGACAAGGGGGGCACCCTTATCGTTCATCGGCACAATCAGTAAAGTCCTATTCGGCACTTTATCGGAAAATGACGAAGTCCATTACAATCAAGCACTTGATCAGTTATACTCTCAACAAAGGGATATGGCCGAAATAATAATAAACCAAACCCATATAGTACGTTCTGAATTTGACAATTTTAATTCACAAATTCAGAATGTCTCTGCACAGGTTCATGCTTTGCTTCAAAAATCCACTACAATAATTGAGACGCTACAAAAAACTCAATACGCCATTCGGAGGACGAGACTCGAAAATTTCCTACGGAACTGGATGCATGTATTGGATTCAGCAACTGACGAATTCCGTTCTCATCTTATAATAATGGTGGACGCTATCCTATTTGCAAAACAAGGAATATTACATCCTGCCATTTGGTCTCCCAAACAACTCTGGACTGCCGCACAGAAGATCAAGAATGCCACAACCTACGAGTTTCCGTTGACTCCTGCCGAATTACTCTCCGAACAAATTAACGGTATTACAGAACTCAAAATCGTATGTACTGAGGGTAGAGCGTTATTCCAGCTGACAGTGCCGCTGTTAGATTCGGAATTTTTCAATCTGTACAGAATTCATTCGAACCCATCAACACAACCATATGGATCGAAACAATTAACACTTTATGTGAAAGCTACTGCCCCGTACATGGCAATGTCAATTGACGAACATACCTACGCTACGCCAAATATACAATTTATACGAAATTGTTTCCATCACCACAAGCAAGTCATCTGCCAAGCCTCCTTGCCGATGTACAGGACAGAAGCTCAACCAATTTGTGAGGTGGAATTACTCCAAAAACCAAACCAGGATACTTGGAAAAAGTGCGACGTTCAAGTATCATTACTTGCTGGTGAGATCTGGGAACCACTAGAATCCAAGCAAGCTTGGTTGTATTACGCAAAGGCGGAAAAACGGATTCAGTTTTTTTGCAAGGGGCGATCAGTAGGCACGGATTATATTCACAATGCTGGAATAATCCGCATAAAACCCGGATGTGCAGCAATCACAGATTCCACACAGGTGCAATCATTGAACACCTTGACCACCATCGAAGAACACCTATACGCACCGGAAATCTCAATAAATCTAACGCAACTTTCACCGGAGTTTGGTGAACCTCATCTAAACATCCTGGAAGAATTAACTCATATAAACACTAAGAATCAGCAAGGCAAAGAATGGAGCAGGACGTAAGCAGCCATCTCTCTAAGGAACATCGAACATCAAGCACAACAGCTAAAAGCACGCAGCACCTTCGAAACTCGTTTAAATACAGGAGTCTACACCGGCGGAAGCGTGATGACATTGTTTATGGTGGCCGGTGCAGTATTGGGAACCCTCAAATTGAAATCGCTGTGTATAAGGGGATCAATGAACACGTCCAGTGTAACCGAAGACGGCGTTATCTCGCAGGAGCCGGCGGAGCTACTTGAAATGAAGGATACTAAGCCGTCAACACCCACCACGGTCCCGCGCAGGTCTCTCATCTCCAAATCTGCCCTCACTGTCATATAAAGAAGGAAGAATGCAATAATAATTAAGATAGGCTAACACCATAGGAATAGACCGTTTTCCGAATAAAAGGACTCAGCCACCCCAAAAGCCAGAGAGTTTCACTGCAACGCTGAAAGGGTGAACATCGAAATGCGCCTCGATAAAAGTATACAAACTGAAACCGAGGAAGGTACGCGCACCATCTCCGTGCAAACCGGGGAGCAAGGCGCCTGGCTCAAAGAAACCCGAGTCGGAAAGGTGATCTCACCCACCGGAAAATTCGTTTCGGGCCAAGGAAAGGCAGCTCGAGCAAGGGGCAGCCAAACAAAGATTGCTTGGGGCACGGACCACGGGTGTCAGACGACCGAAGAAGACTTCATGGACCAGATGGCGAAAAGCAGCCGGGCCATAGTCCCATACTATTGGGAAAACGGCCTACTGCTGGCCTACTTAACAGACGAAAACATCGAGGATTGGACCCCTGGTGACTCGCTGAAGGTGCAGTTCAACACGAGGAACTACAAAGAGGACTCCTTCCAGAGGAGCAAAGACTGAGGCCACCCATCACCCACGACATCGCCCCACAGAACACTATAATTACACACACCGCAGCAGGTTTGGTTGCATCACACCTTGCACGAGTGAGTAGTATTCTGTTTATTCACGTGCATTTCCAACACCGAAAGGTGGAAAAGCATCATAATAAACGATGTTTTATCTAAGGGGGGAGATGTTACGTACGCAGATTCATCTTCGACTTTTTGACTCTTTCGTGTGTCCGGAGTGCGCGTGACCCGACGAGGTCACCGTATCCTGCAGTGGTGTGATGCAACCAAGTTTTCCCCGAAAACCCAACATTCAATGAAGGCACTCATGTCCCCACTACTTCCTAGCCGAATTTCATCGTATAAAAAGGGCCATGATTCCACACTCGGGGGCTCATTTCAAGTCTAGTACGTTTAGACGAAAGAGGCTTGCAAGATCCAGTATTATTTCAACTTAAACCAGACAGTACGTAGAGTTGCTGATAGGTGTTGTTACTATTAAAATCTTTGAGACCCCCGCATTTCTCAGTGCGTCAAAACCGAGAGGTGGACTTAGGTACCGCGACAAATAAACACGAAAACAATTGTAAAAGACTGAGCTTATAGAATATAATCAATTATTTCTAATTCAGAGTTCTTTTATTTAAAACAATCATTGTCTGAATTTCCTCTTCGAGATAAACCCACAATAGATACTCCTTTACCGCTCAAGGTGTATCACATTATAAAGTTACGAGGCTAAACTAACATTCCTAGTGGCTCCCGGGGATACCAGACCCCGGTTCGTCCACGATTTCCGAATTCCTAGTGGCTCCCGGGGATACCAGACCCCGGTTCGTCTGCTACTAACAAACTCAAACAACCAAAATTCAATCCTCGGCCTCGCAGCCGCCACTCTCATTGCCCTCAGCCTCGACTCGTAACAATATACTCTTTCCATTTCAGACCCGTGATTGTGTCAGTATAAGCCCTACCCTTCTAATGTTTCCTGCTGCGTCTTAACAATTTTTTTCTATTTTACAAGTGTTTCGTAATCTATTTTATGTTACATAATCTTCTTTTATCACTTTCCTGTTCTCCCCATATTTTCCTTCTCCCTATTATCTCCTGTAGAGTAGCCAAGTTTTTCCCTTCTCCTCTAATTACCTCTGCCCAATTCCTACCACTCCCTCCACTTACTTCACATGCTTCAATCGCGTGATTCACTGTTTCTTCCTATTTCTTACATACCCTTTCTTCTTTCATTAGCCAATATTTGCATGCCCTTGTTTCACTACCCTATATGAATCTTCCTATCCTTTCTAATTCTCCTCTTCTTGTTTCATTTTCCCCCCATAAGCATTTCGGCTTATCTCCTGGTTTCCTTGCCACCTCTCTTAATTCTCTTAGGAACGTTGACTTTTTTTACTTTCATCTCTCTTTCTTGTTCTTGAATGCCTTTTACTTATCTGTTCTATTTTTGATCCACACTTCTTCCCCATTTGATCTTCTTCTTTTCCATCCTTCATTTGACCATCGTCTCGGTTCCAAGAATTTAATTCGCATTCTTTCCCTTTTCATTACTTCATTTCCTCTCATTAGTCTTCTCACACATTTATATCTTATCGATCATTCTTCCGAGTTTATTAATCTCACTTCAAACTTCATTGCTCTTACTCCCATTTTAATTGCTATGCCACCTCTTCCTGTTTCTTTTAACAGCCAATTTCATTATCCACCGTATGTATTTCGCCTGCAATTTTTCTAATATCCTCATACCTTCTCCATCCCCATATCTCTGCTCCATACGCCACGGTACTTCTAACTAGCGCATCAAACAGTTTCATTCTTCTTTCAAAGACATATCTGAATAATCTTTCTCACTGTGTAACCTAAATATTCCAGTTCTCTTACTCCATCTTCTTCATTCCAGCGGAGTCTTTCCCCTTTTCTTCTTCCTCCTGCTTTCCTGCATAT
This sequence comes from Andrena hattorfiana, assembly GCA_944738655.2. Taxonomy (NCBI): domain Eukaryota; kingdom Metazoa; phylum Arthropoda; class Insecta; order Hymenoptera; family Andrenidae; genus Andrena; species Andrena hattorfiana. The sequence continues at coordinate 59,587,957 of OX122890.1, read as the reverse complement.
CATTATCTTAGACTTTTACATATTTAACTCCAAGCCTTTCTTCTTTATGTATCTTTCGTATCTCTTTATCATATTCTTCAGTCCCTGTGCATTATTTACCATTAACACAACATCATCCGCATATGAAATTGTCCAAATTTACCTTCTACCTATTACGACTCCTCCTTCCGGTTCTCTGCTCATTTCTTTTTCCAGGTCTGCAAATGCCACATTGAAAAGTATCGAGCTTAACGGGCATCCTTGTCTAACACCCTTTCCTGTTAAAAAAACTTTTCTATCAGTTCCTTCGTCACTCCTAAAGTGCATATAATTCTGTTGTACATTTCCTGTATCCTTATTCTTAGTTGTTCGCCTACTCCTTCTTCTTAAAATCTTTTCCAAATTTCCATTTGATCTTCTAATCTCCTCCTTAGAATGTCCGCGTATATCTTACAATCCGTGTCCATCTAAGTTATGCCCCTATAGTTCTTAACCATTTCCCTTTCTCCTTTTTTTTTTTTTTTTTTTTGAATACAGAACTTACTATTCCTTCTTTCCATTCTTCCGGAAAGTCCCCTTTCTTCCATGTTCTGTTTATCACCTTTGTTTGATTACCTATATTTATGAAGATTATTGCGACCTCGATGTTGAATTAAGATATAATAAAATGCAGGAGTTTAAATTTTAAGTCTGTTCGACTTTTAATATCTTACATGATTTGAGTTGAATTCAACGTGAGCCAGATCGGTTTCTATCTATATTTACCTAATAAATTTTTATACAAAAGGACTTATTTTGTAAATTATTTTTCTGCTATATTCAATAAAAATTGGAATTTTATGTTCATTAAGAATAGGTGTTTACCCTGTGATAATTGGGCTTCAAATTCTAATTATTCAATATTAGGAGCGATTGGGTCAATTTCACAGTCAGTTTCTTATGAAGTAAGTTTATTTTTAACAATATTTTCTGTAATTTTATTAATTGAAAATTAATCGTTATTGGATTTTATATAAATTTCAATATTATATTAAATTTATTTTCATTTTAATTCCAATACTACGACAGGAAAATCACGGATAGGTCTTTTAAAAATCGGAGACCAAGTGCTGCTGCACGGCAAGACGCGGGCTGTCAAAATCTAACACCTGCGTGAATAGGCTCTTACACGATTCAAAACACGCACGATAATAATAATTACAGTATAGAGGGCGACGAACAATCCGCGTTCAGACAAACACTTCATAGAATAGGGCAGTAATAGGGAAATGGTCACAGTTTTGAAGGAAAGTAACGATACACTAACAATTACATATAAGGATAAGACTAAGAAAGGTAATTTATTGAAAAAGATGGTAAATAAGCGCACAACTAGGCGTCGTCGTCCCAGCCACGTAGGGCGCAGTCGGCCTCCAATAACGACCACAGTCGAGGCCGCGGATCAGGCCCAACGAAGATGTCCCCATGACGTTCTACACAAAAAAAAACAATTGCAAGACTATTACTACACGCATGGAAATAGAAACAATAAGCAGATCTACAATCCCCGATGCAATAAGACACTCACCAAATAGGACCCTCAGACTCCATGAGTCTTCGTCATCCTCCCAGAATTCTGCATGCTGGAAGAATCGGTGCCAGTGCACCCGATACTCCCTAATTGCCTCCATATAGACAATGCTGATACAACCCGGCGGGGCGGGGCACTGGAAACGCTAGAGGGATAAACGGATAAATAGGATAATAAAATAACACATACGAAGAACAAACAAACAAACATCACTCGCACGTACAATTGGAGCAATCATAATGTCTGGGGGCACGTCTAAGATGGCCGACAACATCTTTGTCAAGGAGATCGCAACGAAATAAGAAGCGACTAAGAAAATCGAGACCCATTTGCCCTCACTTCTCACTTCTACTCAAGCCCGGACGAAGAAAATAAACTGTACTACGTTCGCAAAAAATTTATCTCACACACACACACACACACACACACACACACACACACACACACACACACACACACACACACACACACACACACACACACACACACACACACACACACACACACAAACACACGCGCGCGCGCGCACGAGGAAAGATTCTATGAAACGCCGACTACACCTCGGCATTATAATTTACAGGATTTTTGTCCTACAAACGACGATACCACTCGCAGGAGGAACAACCTCCGACATAGATTTCACTATAAAAGAATTCCAACACCACCCCGACATTTACTTCGAAAACCTAGGCGATTTACAAATTTATCGAGATAGCTGGAAGTTAGTATTACACGTAAACATATCTTACATCTACCGACGCGAAGCAAACCTCCACGCTGCGCTATATGATATACTTGCGCAATGTAAAATACCTTGTACCGACAATTTACAAAAATTTTGTCAAACATTCACCGCGAAAATCCAAGACAAGGTAGACCGCATCGCCAAAACTCTTTACCTACGTCCAGTAAACTAAAAGCTCAGCACAAAACAGCGGCGTGCACAAATAGGCGGATTAGGTTACATAGGCAAATCACTCTTGGGGCTAATGGATTCCGGGGATAGAAAGAAAATCGATGATTTTACTAGACCTTTTCAAAACACAAGGTAACAGACTTTAAAAAAAAAAAAAAAAAAAAAAAAAACGCAATCAAGGGACAAATGCAAATTTTAAGAGCAAATACCAAACTTCTCAACGAGAATATACATGACATACGAGACAACGATAACACACTCTTAAACGCGACGTTACAAGTTCAATACTTACTCCAACAGACAGCCAACATTACTAAATTTCGAGAGACAGTAGACGAACCCCTCATACTAATAAACGGCCTCGCAGAAACACTATTGCGCGACACGCAAGTCTTGTTAGAATTCATTATGGATATAAAGAAAGGAGTCCTAAACCTACGATTAATACCACCAGCACAAATCATAACGTACCTCACTTCCGCATTAGCACATAATTCGAATGGACTAGACTTCACAATTGGAATAAAATTAGAAAACAAGCCGCTATTATCGAAATCCTCCAGCTCTCCACATTTTCGGATACCAAATCAATTACTATAGTACTAGATATTTCATTGTTAAACGCGAAAAAATTCTAATTGAGCAAGGTACACCTGATACCGACGAAGATAAACGAATCGTTCTACGCGTATAGAACCCCTCGACTCGTACGAGGTACGTGGCACCTTGGTGCAAGATTACATACAACTAAGCAAACAGTGCCTAGCAAAATGTAAGACAATAAACGATCTGTACCTCTGCACCTCTAATCACCCGATGTTCAAAGCGATACCATACAGACCGTGCGAAGTACAATTGTACACAAAATTAACAAACACATGTAAAATGCGAATTATGACACTGAATCACACATTCCAGATAGAATTACAACTACCAGGCACGTGGATTTATATCGCGCCGAAACCGATACAACTAGCAGTAACTTGCAACGACAAAAGCAAAAATATATATAGCATTAAGGATTCTGGTATAATAACAATAAGAAACGAATGTACAATCACTACCACCCAATTCACAATAGAAACTAGAAAACAATGCGGAATAGAAAGAACATGGTACTACTTACCAGACCACAAATTTTTGTCATCAGATGAAATCACACTTTCACAGACTACTGTAAGTTCGTACGGAAACACAAATTTCAAGCTTAAAAGGATAATCGAACACCCCGAAGAATTAAATAAAGTTAGCAAACAAATTAGAAGACTTACAAAAACGATTTAGAAAAACCCCAAATTATACCAATCGAGTATCACCAAGCTTCTTTATACTATCCACAGTAACGGGATTTATCACATGAGGACCCATGCCTAAAGTTGCATACGTTGCAAAGTAGGATGCCTTCGTTCTTCACCTTCTTCTTCACTAACAATCCCCTTCCTCCTTGCACTAATCTGCTTCGAATTCTTCACAGATCATCCCCTTTTTTCTTTGGACACATTATTCGACTACATCATACCACTTTGAATGTGTATGGTACATGTATTGAGCCACTTTTATCGTATATCGAACGTGAATCGAACGTGAATCGAACGGGTATTGAACGACTCTGAACGTGAATCGAACGTGAATCGTACCACTCTGAACGTGAATCGAACGTGAATCGTACCACTTTCAACATCAATCGAACCACTTTCAACCACAATCGAACCACTTTCAACATCAATCGTACCACTTTCAACATCAAACGTACCACTTCCAACATCAATCGAATCACTTTCAACATCAATCGAACCACTTTGAACGTGTATGGTACCACTTTCAACCACAATCGAACCACTTTCAACATCAATCGTACCACTTTCAACATCAAACGTACCACTTTCAACATCAATCGAACATCAATCCAACATCAATCGAACCACTTTCAACCACAATCGAACCACTTTCAACATCAATCGTACCACTTTCAACATCAAACGTACCACTTTCAACATCAATCGAACATCAATCGAACCACTTTCAACATCAATCGAACATCAATCGAACCACTTTCAACATCAATCGCACCACTTTCAACATCAATCGTACCACTTTCAACATCAAACGTACCACTTTCAACATCAATCGAACATCAATCCAACATCAATCGAACAGCTTTCAACCACAATCGAACCACTTGCAACATCAATTGAAAGTGGTTCGATTGTGGTTGAAAGTGGTTCCATTCATGTTCAATTGATGTTGAAAGTGGTTCGATTGTGGTTGAAAGTGGTTCGATTGATGTTCAATTGATGTTGAAAGTGGTTCGATTGTGGTTGAAAGTGGTTCGATTGTGGTTGAAAGTGGTTCGATTGATGTTCGATTGATGTTCGATTGATGTTGAAAGTGGTACGTTTGATGTTGAAAGTGGTTCGATTCATGTTCGATTGATGTTGAAAGTGGTTCGATTGATGTTCGATTGATGTTGAAAGTGGTACGTTTGATGTTGAAAGTGGTACTATTGATGTTGAAAGTGGTTCGATTGTGGTTGAAAGTGGTACCATACACGTTCAAAGTGGTTCGATTGATGTTGAAAGTGGTTCGATTGATGTTGAAAGTGGCACGTTTGATGTTGAATGTGGTACGATTGATATTGAAAGTGGTTCGATTGTGGTTGAAAGTGGTTCGATTGATGTTCGATTGATGTTGAAAGTGGTACGATTGATGTTGAAAGTGGTGCGATTGTGGTTGAAAGTGGTACCATACACGTTCAAAGTGGTTCGATTGATGTTGAAAGTGGTACGATTCACGTTCGATTCACGTTCAGAGTGGTACGATTCACGTTCGATTCACGTTCAGAGTCGTTCAATACCCGATCGATTCACGTTCGATTCACGTTCGATTCACGTTCGATATACGATAAAAGTGGCTCAATACATGTTCCATACACATTCAAAGTGATCTATGACGAATTCGAAGCAGATTAGTGCAAGGAGGAAGGGGATTGTTAGTGAAGAAGAAGGTGAAGAACGAAGGCATCCTACTTTGCAACGTATGCAACTTTAGGCATGGGTCCTCATGTGATAAATCCCGTTACTGTGGATAGTATAAAGAAGCTTGGTGATACTCGATTGGTATAATTTCGGGGTTTTCTAAATCGTTTTTGTAAGTCTTCTAATTTGTTTGCTAACTTTATTTAATTCTTCGGGGTGTTCGATTATCCTTTTAAGCTTGAAATTTTTGTTTCCGTACGAACTTACAGTAGTCTGTGAAAGTGTGATTTCATCTGATGACAAAAAATTGTGGTCAGGTAAGTAGTACCACAGACCAGGTATAGAATAGACCTATCAACCAATGTATTTTTCTGTCACTGGTTTGGGGTGTCCTAGGACCCCCTTACCATTTCAGTGTCGCATGCAACGTTACCCGTGAAGTCTCGAAACATCTTGTAACGCTACGCGTGGTAGGAATTAGAATTCAGCACGGGTAAAATAAGGTTATTTTTTGACAGTCGAAGCCCGCGATTTACAAATGTTTCTGTTAGAGTAACAATTTAAAAATCGTCTTATGAACATATTCCATTCAACGGAAGAGAAAGGAGGATGAATATAAAACGATATTACATTCGATTTTTAACTTTGCTGTCCTATTCCGGTTTATTTAACGCAAAACAAATTTCATTCGCTTGCAATAACGTAATTTGTAAAAACTGTACTTTAATGTTTTTTAAGAGCATCTGTTACTGAACTCCACCATTCATCATGTGTTTGCGCATACATTAATGATGGTCTATATGATATAATATAGACATATAATAATAACAATAATAATAATAATAATATCTTTCTACTGTACTATATTATTTAAAAGGAACATATCGAACCCGTACACACTGATTTTGGTGGAATTTTGCAAGTGTGCAGAGTAGCCAAAAATATTCGATACATATTTTTTGAAGAAGGAATTCATTCTCCTCCATAACTATTAGAAAAATTCATTTGTTTATACTATATACTAACTGACGTTGACTGACTAATGTTAACTGATGTTCGGATGTTTCAGTAAGTTTATACACTATGTCCGATTTATTTGTATATTATTTTTCACGCGCTATTATTTTACTAACTATTGAAAAAGCAATAAATGTTTCATATGAAACTTTTTTTATTTGATCGAGGAAACTGAATAGTATAGGAGGAAAAAGGAGTACGGTATTTAGAATGCAAGAAGTGAATATATTTAAGGTTTGGAATACATAATGTGCTCGACACGACCGTCCTATGCGAGCGACTACAGGAGACCAGAGATGGCCTTCGTCGGCCGCCCATCGTCTTGTTCTTTTGTCCATGTCGACGGGATTGACGTCGCATTTCTGCCGCGTCCAACAATGCATTTGCAGACTTCAGAATCTATTGTTCTGGTTTCACGACGTCAAAAAAATAAAAATGCGATAAAAAGTAAAAAATAATTTTGTCCCTTATTTAATCTATGACACTCAATTTTTTTAAGTCGGCGCCAGATTTACGCAGTGCAAATGATGAGGCACCGATATAAAAAAAATTGAGTGTCGTAGATTAAATAACGAACAAAATTATTTCTTACTTTTTAGTGCATTTTTATTTTTTTGAAGTCTGTTTTAATTATAATTTTCCATTTTATGCAACGATTAGCCATTATTGTGGCTTTTACACGCAGGTGGTGAAAAATCTCTCCGTACGGGAGTATAGCGCCGCGGTCAACCCTGTCGTAGCTAAAAGTTTTGAAATTGAGACGGGTACGAGACCAGTCGACATTGTTTTCAAACTTCATTACAGTAATGTGGGGTGCGAGTGGTAAATCGGATCATAAAAACGGAGCGCGCGGCTCGCTTACCTGGGCCGGGAAATTCCCAATAGCTCTTTGCCACGTGAATTTGAAAGAAACCATCCCAAGATTTTCGAAACTCGGGGATTACTGCTGTCCAGCGGTCGCTGGCAGCTCTCCGAAAGCCGGGACGGCGCATGATTCTAGTGCAGAGATGGGCAAAAAATTATTTGAAATAAAAATTTGTGTACGAAATATTTACTTCAAATAATTTTTTGCCCATCTCTGCAGGAGACTGCCTTCGTCGGCCGCCGATTATCTCGTTCTTTTATCGATGTCGACGAGCTCGACGTCGCGGTTTCAGTCACGTCCAACAATGCGTTTGCAGACGTCAGAATCTATTGTTCTGGTTTCCTTTTTTATGATTTTATCTTTAATGCAGTGTATGCATAGATTGAACTTAAGGGGCAACTAATCGGACGTGTTTTTGATAGTAGCGGTGTTTTAATTTCTTTTTCTAGAATTTTTGTGACTGAATGCTTTAACCTTTTAGCTACTCAACGCCACGCTTATACCGGCTTCCGTTAATGCCATTTCTTGGACCGATGCGCCATTATTGTGGCTTTTACACGCAGGTGGCGAAAAATCTCTCCGTACAGGGGTATAGCGCAGCGGTCAACCCTGTCGTAGCTAAACATTTTGAAACTGAGACGGGTACGAGACCAGTCGACATTGTTTTCAAACCTCATTACAGTAATCTGGGGTGAGTGGTAAACCGATCATAAAAGCGGAGCGCGCAGCTCGCTTACCTGGGCGAGAAAATTCCAAATAGCTCTTTGCCACGTGAATTTGAAAGAGACCATCCCAAAATTTTAGAAGCTCGGGGATCACTGCTGTCCAGCGGTCGCTGGCAGCTTTCCGAAGAGATTGCCTTCGTTGGCCGCCGACCATCTCGTACTTTTGTCGATGTCGACGGGCTCGACGTCGCGGTTTCGGCCACGTCCAACAATGCGTTTGCAGACTTCAGAATCTGTTGTAACTGGTTTTCTTTTTCATAATTTTATCTTTAATGCAGTGTATGCACAGATACGACTTAAGGGGCAACTAATCAGACGTGTCTTTGATAGTAGCGGTGTTTTAATTTTTTTTCTAGAATTTTTGTGTCTGAATGTTTTAAACTTTTAGCTACTCAACGCCACGCTTATACCGGCTTCCATTAATGCCAATTTTTTTTTGGAATGATGCGCCATTATTGTGGCTTTCACACGCAGGAGGCGAAAAATCTCTCCGTGCAGGTGTATACTGCCGCGGTCAACCTTATCGTAGCTTACAATTTTGAAATTCAAGACCATTATACTCATTCATCTTTTTCCTTCAGTGTCGGATCTGTATTCGTACTCAGAATGTTAAAATTCGATGGCCACGACATTCTGGCCTTTTCACTGTACGCTCTCTTGAAATCGGTTGAACGGTAACGCGTACCTTTTTTTACAACCCTAAGGGGTTCTTAGGTAAAAGCTTTCAAACGATGCGGCTCGGGGGTCATAAACGCTAGAGTAGTGACATAAGGACAAAGTCAGGGATAGGCCATTCAGTATTCAGTATGCCAATTTCTATCACAGAAGTATCACAAATGGATTACTAGTATTTTTCTGATGAAAATGACACCAAACTTGATAAAATCCTGATTATTTTTTATGACTGTAATGGAAAGTACTTGGAGTAAAGTAATTGAGGAAAGTCATGAAGAATACCTGAATTCTACGTGAACTGACGCGGAACTGCTATGTGTGCCCAGATCTTAACGTAAGCGATACCTACGCTCGTGTATTTACATCGTAGATATTTTTTTATAATTTTTAAATCCATTCAATAGTTAATAAGGACAGAGCCAATCAATTTGTAACGAAACGTAGGGATTCAGGGGCCTCGGATCCCAAAAACTACGAATATAAATTTTAGAAAAACGTTTTAATTAATTATTTTCAATGATTTTTACGTGTCGTAGATGGGCACCGTCTATTTAGACACGCGCGATGGGCAGAGATTTGCGGAAATGTTAGGAGGTGTAGGAGGAATGTCCACTACATGTAAAATACTAACAATCAATTTCATCTTGCAATTTATAGTTTGTATAAGCTCTGAAGAAGTGCCATATTGCAGCGCCATATAGGCTCCTGATCACCGAAATAGATTTTCAGAGAGGAATCCCGCGTGAGTCGTTGACAAATCGAGCCAAAGCGTAGCTTAGAGAAAGCCCGCCCTCTATGTTAAACTCTCACTCTGAACAAGTCACATGTATACAAGCACGCACACATCTTTCAGTATTTCAATACATTTCAGAGTAGTTCTTGAGTTGGACGCTGTTCATGAATAGAGGTCGCTAAATTCAGTCCTCAAATTATGGGTCGGTAACACAGTTTGGGTGGTGACACGAAGTCCCATAAGGTGATAGGTCTATTCTATACCTCGTCTGTGGTAGTACCATGTTCTTTCTATTCCGCATTGTTTTCTAGTTTCTATTGTGAATATGGTGGTAGTGATTGTACATTTGTTTCTTATTGTTATTATACCAGAATCCTTAATGCTATATATATTTGTTCTTTTGTCGTCGCAAGTTACTGCTAGTTGTATCGGTTTCGGCGCGATATAAATCCACGTGCCTGGTAGTTGTAATTCTATCTGGAATGTGTGATTCAGTGTCATAATTCGCATTTTACATGTGTTTGTTAATTTTGTGTACAATTGTACTTCGCACGGTCTGTATGGTATCGCTTTGAACATCGGGTGATTAGAGGTGCAGAGGTACAGATCGTTTATTGTCTTACATTTTGCTAGGCACTGTTTGCTTAGTTGTATGTAATCTTGCACCACGGTGCCACGTACCTCGTACGAGTCGAGGGGTTCTATACGCGTAGAACGATTCGTTTATCTTCGTCGGTATCAGGTGTACCTTGCTCAATTAGAATTTTTTCGCGTTTAACAATGAAATATCTAGTACTACAGTAATTGATTTGGTATCCGAAAATGTGGAGAGCTGGAGAATTTCGAATATGGCGGCTTGTTTTCTAATTTTATTCCAATTGTGAAGTCCAGTCCATTCGAAATATGTGCTAATGCGGAAGTGAGGTACGTTATGATTTGTGCTGGTGGTATTAATCGTAGGTTTAGGACTCCTTTCTTTATATCCATAATGAATTCTAACAAGATTTGCGTGTCGCGCAATAGTGTTTCTGCGAGGCCGTTTATTAGTATGAGGGGTTCGTCTACTGTCTCTCGAAATTTAGTAATGTTGGCTGTCTGTTGGAGTAAGTATTGAACTTGTCACGTCGCGTTTAAGAGTGTGCTATCGTTGTCTCGTATGTCATGTATAGTCTCGTTGAGAAGTGTGGTATTTGTTCTTAAAATTTGCATTTGTCCCTTGATTGCGTTTTTTTTTTTTTTTTTTAAGTCTGTTACCTTGTGTTTTGAAAAGGTCTAGTAAAATCATCGATTTTCTTTCTATCCCCGGAATCCATTAGCCCCAAGAGTGATTTGCCTATGTAACGTAATCCGCCTATTTGTGCACGACGCTGTTTTGTGCTGAGCTTTTAGTTTACTGGACGTAGGTAAAGAGTTTTGGCGATGCGGTCTACCTTGTCTTGGATTTTCGCGGTGAATGTTTGACAAAATTTTTGTAAATTGTCGGTACAAGGTATTTTACATTGCGCAAGTATATCATATAGCGCAGCTTGGAGGTTTGCTTCGCGTCGGTAGATGTAAGATATGTTTACGTGTAATACTAACTTCCAGCTATCTCGATAAATTTGTAAATCGCCTAGGTTTTCGAAGTAAATGTCGGGGTGGTGTTGGAATTCTTTTATAGTGAAATCTATGTCGGAGGTTGTTCCTCCTGCGAGTGGTATCGTCGTTTGTAGGACAAAAATCCTGTAAATTATAATGCCGAGGTGTAGTCGGCGTTTCATAGAATCTTTCCTCGTGCGCGCGCGCGCGCGCGCGCGCGTGTGTGTGTGTGTGTGTGTGTGTGTGTGTGTGTGTGTGTGTGATAAATTTTTTGCGAACGTAGTACAGTTTATTTTCTTCGTCCGGGCTTGAGTAGAAGTGAGAAGTGAGGGCAAATGGTTCTCGATTTTCTTAGTCGCTTCTTATTTCGTTGCGATCTCCTGGACAAAGATGTTGTCGGCCATCTTAGACGTGCCCCCAGACATTATGTTTGCTGTAATTGTACGTGCGTGTGATGTTTGTTTGTTTGTTCTTCGTATGTGTTATTTTATTATCCTATTTATCCGTTTATCCCTCTAGCGTTTCCAGTGCCCCGCCCCGCCGGGTTGTATCAGCATTGCCTATATGGAGGCAATTAGCGAGTATCGGGTGCACTGGCACCGATTCTTCCAGCATGCAGAATTCTGGGAGGATGACGAAGACTCATGGGGTCTGAGGGTCCTATGTGGTGAGTGTCTTATTGCATCGGGGATTGTAGATCTGCTTATTGTTTCTATTTCCATGCGTGTAGTAATAGTCTTGCAATTGTTTTTTTTTTTGTGTAGAACGTCATGGGGACATCTTCGTTGGGCCTGATCCGCGGCCTCGACTGTGGTCGTTATTGGAGGCCGACTGCGCCCTACGTCGGGACGACGACGCCTAGTTGTGCGCTTATTTACCATCTTTTTCAATAAATTACCTTTCTTAGTCTTATCCTTATATGTAATTGTTAGTGTATCGTTACTTTCCTTCAAAACTGTGACCATTTCCCTATTACTGCCCTATTCTATGAAGTGTTTGTCTGAACGCGGATTGTTCGTCGCCCTCTATACTGTAATTATTATTATCGTGCGTGTTTTGAATCGTGTAAGAGTCTATTCACGCAGGTGTTAGATTTTGACCGCCCGCGTCTTGCCGTGCAGTAGCACTTGGTCTCCGATTTTTAAAAGACCTATACGCGATTTTCCAGTCGTGGTATTGGAATTAAAATGAAAATAAATTTAATATAATATTGAAATTTATATAAAATCCAATAACGATTCATTTTCAATTAATAAAATTACAGAAAATATTGTTAAAAATAAACTTACTTCATAAGAAACTGACTGTGAAATTGACCCAATCGCTCCTAATATTGAATAATTAGAATTTGAAGCCCAATTATCACAGGGTAAACACCTATTCTTAATGAACATAAAATTCCAATTTTTATTCAATATAGCAGAAAAATAATTTACAAAATAAGTCCTTTTGTATAAAAATTTATTAGGTAAATATAGATAGAAACCGATCTGGCTCACGTTGAACTCAACTCAAATCATGTAAGATATTAAAAGTCGAACAGACTTAAAATTTAAACTCCTGCATTTTATTATATCTTAATTCAACATCGAGGTCGCAATAATCTTCATAAATATAGGTAATCAAACAAAGGTGATAAACAGAACATGGAAGAAAGGGGACTTTCCGGAAGAATGGAAAGAAGGAATAGTAATTTCTGTATTCAAAAAAAAAAAAAAAAAAAGGAGAAAGGGAAATGGTTAAGAACTATAGGGGCATAACTTAGATGGACACGGATTGTAAGATATACGCGGACATTCTAAGGAGGAGATTAGAAGATCAAATGGAAATTTGGAAAAGACTTTAAGAAGAAGGAGTAGGCGAACAACTAAGAATAAGGATACAGGAAATGTACAACAGAATTATATGCACTTTAGGAGTGACGAAGGAACTGATAGAAAAGTTTTTTTTAACAGGAAAGGGTGTTAGACAAGGATGCCCGTTAAGCTCGACACTTTTCAATGTCGCATTTGCAGACCTGGAAAAAGAAATGAGCCAAGAACCGGAAGGAGGAGTCGTAATATGTAGAAGGTAAATTTGGACAATTTCATATGCGGATGATGTTGTGTTAATGGTAAATAATGCACAGGGACTGAAGAATATGATAAAGAGATTCGAAAGATACATAAAGAAGAAAGGCTTGGAGTTAAATATGTAAAAGTCTAAGATAATGATATGCAGGAAAGCAGGAGGAAAGCAGGAGGAAGAAGAAAAGAGGAAAGACTCCGTTGGAATGATGAAGAAAGAGTAAGAGAACTGGAATATTTAGGTTATACAGTGAGAAAGATTATTCAGATATGACTTTGAAAGAAGAATGAAACTGTTTGATGCGCTAGTTAGAAGTACCGTGGCGTATGGAGCAGAGATATGGGGATGGAGAAGGTATGAGGATATTAGAAAAATTGCAGGCGAAATACATACGGTGGATAATGAAATTGGCTGTTAAAAGAAACAGGAATAGGTGGCATAGCAATTAAAATGGGAGTAAGAGCAATGAAGTTTGAAGTGAGATTAATAAACTCGGAAGTAATGAAAAGGGAAGGAATGCGAATCAAATTCTTGGAACCGAGACGATGGTCAAATGAAGGATGGAAAAGAAGAAGATTAAATGGGGAAGAAGTGTGGATCAAAAATAGAGCAGATAAGTAAAAGGCATTCAAGAACAAGAAAGAGAGATGAAAGTAAAAAAAGTCAACGTTCCTAAGAGAATTAAGAGAGGTGGCAAGGAAACCAGGAGATAAGCCGAAATGCTTATGGGGGGAAAATGAAACAAGAAGAGGAGAATTAGAAAGGATAGGAAGATTCATATAGGGTAGTGAAACAAGGGCATGCAAATATTGGCTAATGAAAGAAGAAAGGGTATGTAAGAAAGAGGAAGAAACAGTGAAACACGCAATTGAAGCATGTGAAGTAAGTGGAGAGAGTGGTAGGAATTGGACAGAGGTAATTAGAGGAGAAGGAAAAAACTTGGCTACTCTACAGGAGATAATAGGGAGAAGGAAAATATGGGAAGAACAGGAAAGTGATAAAGGAAGATTATGTAACATAGAATAGATTACGAAACACTTGTAAAATAGAAAAAATTGTTAAGACACAGCAGGAAACATGGGTAGGACTTACACTGACACAATCACGGGACTGAAATGGAAAGAGTATATGATCGTTAAATTGTAACACGGAAGTGGGCAATAAATTAAATTATTATTATCATATTTTTCCTTTTTATATTGTATTTTTATATCCTATTTGTATAGAGAGAACTAAAAAATGTTGAGAATAGTGCGATTTATTTAGAGATAAAGAATTGAGGCGATACAATAGATACATAACAGTTTCGGCGAATATAGTCGAGTTATTTACTGTTCTGTGTAACTGAGCACTCGGGTTGGTCACGAGAGCGTGAGTGTGTATGAATTTATACGAGGTGTTGTGGGAAGAGTATGTATGTATGATGTCGCGAAAAGTAAATAGGAAGTCCATCAGCTGTTCGAGAATGTTCAAGTTGTCTTGCGATTGATGTGAAGAAGAGAAAAAGAGAAAAAGAGAAGGAAAGAGAAGGAGAAAGAAAGAGATTGATAGAGAGAGAGAGAGAGAGAGAGAGAGAGAGAGAGAGAGAAAGAGAGAGAGAGATGGTTCTGCCAAGACACTATTTATATTCTATTTTTATATTTTTTCTTTTTATATTTCTATTTTTTAATTAATGGAACAATATATAATCATTTTACATAAATTACAATCTATTTACTTGTCTGTCTCCCTCCTTCACTCCTCACCAATTTCTATCGACTCTGCATAATTCTTTCTATGATTCTCGCCTCCAATTGTAAAGACGACACTACATAAGAAGTCTTTCTATTTCAAACTGAACACAGTATCATTTTTATGTAATCTTGAGCCATGCATAAGCTATGTGTATCCGCGACTGCATCAAACTGCAGAGGATGTGAGAGTAAAATTTGAAACTTTTGTCAACGTGCTACAGCAGAGCGATGTTGCGTGTGAAACATTAGTTGCGCGCAGCGCTGCTAAAATAATACGTGATAGCGAATATTACGACGAGGATTATCTTGTAGATTGCTGGTAGCATGCGCCATCAATGATATTCTAGCCCATGCTCGTAGGAAAAAATATTAGATTGTATTTTTTAATTTTAAAGTCTTTTCGTTTGTAACAATATATATTCTCAAACCTATATTATTTCTCCATTTCATTTACCCGTCTTCCTTCTCCTTTCGCCACCTTACTCTAAGATTTGCTGACTTCGCATAATTCTATTTCATTCTTCGCGCCGCCAAATGACGTCATCGCACGCGGCTGCTCCAGAGGAGTCAAGTTACACACGATCGCGCGATACGCTGCGACGTTAAATCGGAACGCTTTAGAATACTGTTTAGCTTTAGAATGCTTGCTGCATAATGGTTTGGTAGATCGCTGGTTAAAAATTTTAGAATATCTGCGATTGTACCGCTATGTAGTGCTGTCTCTCTCCCTCCTCCGAATTTAGATTTATAACGAAGTATTGCTCTCTCTTTCCGTCCCGAAGACGTGGTTCGTAAAAGAAAAGAACGCCGATCTTTCCAGATCTTTCCCGACATCGTCCGAAACAATTTCGGATAAAAAATAAATTATTAAACAATTTCCGACGCATGTTGGTTTGAAAAAAAATCCTGGGGGCCGTCCCCTCCCTGGGTTAGGTCTGAAAAATTTTTAGGGGTGGGCCAAAGTCTGAAAAAGACTATTCAGGGGTCATTCCCTCCCTCTAAAAAATTTCGGGGACGGTGGGTCAGGTCTCCGCGGCGGCTCGGCCCGGAGTGATCCCCTTCGCGGTTGCGGCTTCCCCCACTCCGCGGCTCGTGCGCGCGCAACCGCTCTTCCACTCCCCGCAGGCCCCGCGCCCATGTTTCTCTCCGCCGCGCTCCCCCGCATCCCCCCGCCCCTGCGCTCCCCTCAGAGGACCTGGGTTAGAACTGTCCTAGACTTACTACTAGAATCAAATTCTTGGAACCGAGGGGATGGTCAAATGAAGGATGGAAATGAAGAAGATTAAATCGGGAAGAAGTGTGGATCAAAAATAGAGCAGATAAGTAAAAGGCGTTCAAGAACAAGAAGGAGAGATGAAAGTAAAGGAGTCAACGTTCCTAAGAGAATTAAGAGAGGTGGCAAGGAAACCAGGAGATAAGCCGAAGTGCTTATGAGTGAAAAATGAAAAAAGGAGAGGTGAATTAGAAAGGATAGAAAAATTCATATAGGTTAGTGAAACAAGGGCATGCAAATATTGGCTAATGAAAGAAGAAAGGGTATGTAAGAAAGAGGAAGAAACAGTGAAACACGCGATTGAAGCATGTGAAGTAAGTGGAGAGAGTGGTAGGAATTGGGCAGGGGTAATTAGAGGAGAAGGGAAAAACTTGGCTACTCTACAGGAGATAATAGGGAGCAGGAAAAGATGGGAAGAACAGGAAAGTGATAAAAGAAGATTAAACACTTGTAAAATAGAAAAAAGTTGTTAAGACACAGCAAGAAACATTAGAAGGGTAGGACTTACACTGACCCAATCACGGGACTGAAATGGAAAGTGTATATGATCGTTAAATTGTAACACGAAAGTGGGCAATAAATGAAATTATTATTATTATTATATGTTTTCTTTTTATATTGTTTTTTATATTTTTTCTTTTTTATTTTGTATTTTTTCTTTTTATATTTTATTTTTATATTTTTATATTCTATTTGTACAGAGCGAACTCAAAAATGTTGAGAATAAAACGGTTTATTTAGAGATAGAGAATTGAGGCGATACAATAGATACGTAACAGTTTCGGCGAATAATCACGAGTTACTACTGTTCTGTGTAACTGAGCACTCGGGGTGGTCACGAGAGCGTGAGTGTATATGAGTGTATGTGAGGTATTGTGTAGAAGAGTATGTATGTATGTATGATGTCGCGAAAAGTAAATAGGAAGTCCATCAGCTGTTCGTGAATGTTCAAATTGTCTTGCGATTGATGTAAAAAAGAGAAAAAGAGAAAAAGGGAATGAGAAAGAAAGAGAGAGAGAGAGAGAGTGAGAGGGGGGAGGGTTCTGTCGAGATACTATTCATATTCTATTTTTATATTTTTTCTTTTTTATATTTCTATTTTTTAATTAATGTAACAATATATAATCATTTGACATATATTACAATCTATTTATTTACTCGTCTTCCTCCTTCTCTCCTCACCAATTTTTGCTGAAACCACATAATTTTTTCTATGATTCGTACGTTCTTCACGCCACCAAATGTCATCTTGCACGGCGGTCCTATCACGGGGGATTCAAATTACACGTGATCGCGCGATACGCTGCGTGTTAAGATTGAAAAAACATATTGAAAAATTTTTAGCTTTCGAGTGTCTGTCTGTTTGCTACATATTGATTCGACAGATCGGTGTGGGAGGGGATTAAAATTATTATTTCTCTGCGTTGGGAAAAAATGTCTATTGATATGGAAAAAATTTTTCTGCTGATGCTACATAATTCTTTCTATGATTCGCGCCTTCTTCGCGCTGCCAAATGACGTCATCTCGCACGACTGCTCCAGAGGATTCAAATTACTCGCGATCGCGCGATACGCTGCGATGTTTGAAATATTGTCGGCTTTAGAATATCTCTTTGCTACGTATTGGTTCGTTAGATCGTTGATTAAAAAATTATTATATCTCTGCGTTTGGGGGGAAAAAATGTCTGTATGTCTGTTGGTATGGAAAAAAATTCAGCTGATATTGCATAATTCTAAGATTCGACGTTTCCAAAGTGTTATATTTCATTCGTGCATTCTCCGCGCCGCCAAAGGACATCATCCTGCACGACTGCTCCAGAGGACTCAAATTACGCACGTTATCGCGTGATATGCTGCGATTTTCGAAACACTGTTAGCTTTAAAACTGGCTAGCTTTAGAATGCTTGCTGCATGTTTGTTTGAAAAAATATGTCTGTTTTCTACATAATGGTTCGCTAGATCGCTGATTAAAAAAATTATTATTTCCCTGCGTTTGGGGGAAAAAAATTCTGCTAATCCTGCATATTGGTATAGATCAGCGATGCCCCGATGGGCGGCCCGAGATAAACGAACATTCATAGCGTTTTCCAAAGCTCGCATGGAAGGGGGTGCTCGAAACCAATGACGTTGCGGGCATGTCACGGATGGGGAAAACTCTAGTAGTGTGCGTGTAGGGCTCGTACCCACAGGCTTTTTTACAACTGGGGCTCTTGGAGCCCTAGTGTTCTACATTTTAGGAATTGGGAAAATAAACAGGAATTGACAAATGATTAAACAATAATATTATATAATTGGACGGTATAGACTTGAACAGTCCCATTTACACATCTGATTAACAAACAGTTTCTTATTAAACGATTTTTATTCAACTTCAATCCCTTGTTTGTTTGTATGTATGTTTGTTTAGTTCAAATCTAGAAACTCAATTTTAACCCACTTCCAACTATCCAATAGACTTGAAACTTTGCAGGCATACGTATTTTGGATGACAATACAGAATTATGAAGAAAAAGAAACCGCTCCAGGGGTTTAAAAAATTACCCAGTCATCAATAAATATAATCCTTAACCACAAATCCAAACGACTTGAAATCAGTCTATAACCACAAATCAAATCAATTTAATCGACATGAAATCAGCATGTAACCACAAATCAAAACTACACCAATTACACGCTCGCGAGTGGGGCGCCCCCAGGACAGACCTCCGGGGCGAGGTGCTGCTCGAGTGGGCGGAGGCAATGGGGTTCGTCTTAAAGAACCCCTACGCAGTCACGACGTACCGCGGGCCACGGGGCGAGTCGCTTATCGACCTCGTCTGGGTTAACCCCGCGGCTGCAACGTTAGCGTCGGACTGCTGGGTGGCGGAGGATTCAGAGCCAGGTTCTGATCACATGTATGTGATGCTGGCCACCTCCGCCGCCCCGCATCCCCGTGCCCCTCGAGCCGGTAGACAGCCCCCGCGTTGGGCGCTCAAATAGCTCGATGCTGGCGCGGCCCAGTTGGCGTCCTCCGTCGTCGCCTGGCCTCCTTTGCCGGGCGACGTCCTCGACGACCCCGTTGCTGGCGCCCTCTGGTTCCGGCGCGTGTTTCAAGCCATTTGCGACGCGACAATGCCGCGAGCCGGGGCGCCGGGTGGGGGTCGGATGTCGGTGTATTGGTAGTCGATGGAGATCGCGGATCTTCGCGCCGCCAGTCTGCGTGCTCGACGCCAATACACCAAGGCCCGCCGTTGGAATCGACGGCGGATCACGGAGGAGCGGCTCCGGGAGCTGCGCTCCGCGTTTTCCGCGGCGCGCAGGGAGCTCCGTGGGGCCGTCGCCCGGGATAAATCCCGTTCGTGCGACGAATTCCTCGCGACCCTCAACGAGGACCCTTGGGGGCGCCCGTACAAGGTCGTGTCCATCAAACTCGGACCTTGGGTGCCCCCTGTCACAGAGGGCCTCGAACCCCGGTTTCTCCTCGAAGTCCTGTCGGCGCTGTTCCCCGTTCCCAGGGGAGGTTGGCGTCGACAATTCGGGAGATCCGGAGTTAACGTGGGGCACCGATATCACGGATGCCCCGAGGGTCACGGAAGAGGAGCTCGCTTCCGCGGTGCAACGAATGCGTTCGAAGAACACTGCACCCGGACCGGACGGAGTGCCCGGGCGAGCCTGGGCCTGCGCATTGGGCGCCCTTGGGGACGGCCTCAGACGCGTGTTCGATGCCGCGCTGAGGACCGGGAGGTTCCCCCCCCCCAGCATGGAAGGAAGCGAGGTTGGTGCTGCTCCGGATGCCCGGAAAACCCGCAGAGTCACCCTCGGCATACCGGCCGATATGTCTCCTGGACGAGGCGGGCAAGCTGCTGGAACGAGTTCTGGCTGCCCACCTCCTGGACCACCTGGGAGCCGCGGATTCCCCGGATCTATCCGACCGCCAATTCGGCTTTAGGCGGCAGCGATCGACGGTAGACGCCATATTGTTGGTCTGATCGCTGTCACGCCTGGCGGTCGATGGGGGCGGTGTGAGCGTGGCTGTGTCACTCGACATCGCCAACGCGTTCAACACCGTCTCCTGGGCGGCGATCGAGCGGGCGCTTGTTTACCATCGCGTCCCGCTCTACCTTCGCCGCCTGATCCGGGACTATCTCCGCGGCCGGGTGGTCTCCTACGTCGGTCGGGACGGGGGCGGGGTGACTCACGTGCACCGCGGCGTGCCACAGGGGTCCGTTTTAGGGCCCCTGCTATGGAACTTGGCGTAAGACGCGGTGCTGCGGGTCGAGATGCCATCGCCGGACGTCTCGCTTGTATGTTACGCGGACGATACTTTGGTGGTGGCATCCGGGCAGCGATGGGTGGCAGCACTTTACCTCGCTGGCGGGGGGGGCACTGCGGCTCGTTATCCCCGCGATAGGGGCGCTCGGTCTGCGAGTCGCCTTCGAGAAAACGGAGACGATATGGCTCGCGGACAGGGTGGGGAGTGGTATCCCCAACAGAGCGTCCCTGCGGGTCGGGGATGTCTACATCGGGGTCGGCCGATCGATGAAATATCTCGGCCTGACCCTGGATATCTACTGGCGGTTTACGCGTCACTTTCAGGTTCTGGGCCCCCGGTTGGAGCAACAGGTGTTCGCTTTTGCGCGCATCATGCCCAACCTGGGTGGCCCCCACGAGGCAGTTCGGCGACTTTACGTGACGGTCGTCCGGTCCATGGAGCTCTACGGAGCCCCGGTTTGGGCCGGCGACCTGGAGGACTGTCGCGTCGGGCGAGAACTTCTTGCTAGAGTTCATCGCCGCGCGGTCCTCCGTACCGTGCGGGCATACTGCACGGTGTCGCACGCCGAGCTGTCGGCGCTGGGTGGGTCCCCTCCTTTCCTCCTGCTCGCGGGGATGGAGGCGGAGGTTTACTTCGCCTCCCACGATCTCCGAGGAGCGAGGGACCCACTGGCGCCGGAAGGACCCGAGGCGCGGAGCCAGGCCCGTCGACGCATGGGAGCTTAATGGATCGAGTGGCTCTCCCATTCTCGGTGAATGGGTGGGGCGCAGGTACGGCAGGCTGACCTTCCGCCTGACGCAGATGATCACCGAAGTGGGGTGTCGGTGATTATCTGTGTCGCATAGGGCGGGAGGTGACGTCGCAGTGCCACAGCTGCGGCCGGGACGACGAGGACTCGGCGGGTCACACTCTGGCCAGGTGTCCGGAGTGGCAAGACGACCGCCGGGTCCTCGAGATGCAGCTGGGTCCCGACCTCTCGCTGCCGACTGTTGGGCGGCCGTCTCCTCCTTCTCCGAAGAGGTAATGCTGGAGAAGGAGGAGGCGGAGAGGGACCGCGAGCGGGCGGGTCTCAAACCCCGCCGCGCGGCCCCTGGCAGGAGGCGCGTGGGGAGATGACCCGGGGCCGGGGGAGGCCGTACGGTGACTTAGTTATGAAAGTCGCCCCGCTCCCCCGGGTAACAACAGCGAACCCCGGGCCGTCTCGACGCCACTCCTCCAGGTGTGGGAGTTGGAAGGAGCGTCGCACCCCATAGCGGGTGCGACAGCAGCTGCCCTGTGCGCCCCCTCCCTGTGAGAGAGGGAGGGGGGCACGTGCAGACGGGGCGGAAAGGGAAGGGGAGCGGCGGTCCCGACGTTATAGCGGGGGCCGCGGTTTAGAGGAGGTTTAGGCCCACGAACTAGGCCCCCCCCCCCCCGCGGAGAGCGGCGATGTAACGCCGCTCCCGATAGAGCGATCGAGCTCACGGGGCAATACTATTGGCGGCCGAAAGCGGGCCGCCCTGTAGGCAAGTATGCCAACCGCCTACCCGAGGTGTCCGTCGGGAGGTTATTCCCCCGGCAGCCTTATAGGCCTCCTCGGGACACGGCGGTTTGGGCAGCCCGTAAGGCCGTCAATGTCCCGGCCCGGTCGCGGCGCTAGATACCGTCGCGGTCGGGTAGTAGCTCGATCGCGGGGTCGCGGGGCGGTGGTGTCGGGGGGCACCACCTGCCTTAGTAGCAGCGACCCCGGAAGAGGCGGCGCGCGACGGATCACGCGTCCAGGTCTGGAGACTATTGCTGGGGGGGGGGGTGAGTTAATACTCCCCCAGGGAAGACCCCTATAAGGGGCTGTCTCGCGCGGAGTTGCACGAAGCGCAGGGGGGGGAGGGTTGCGAACGTATCGCTAGTTTGCTCTCGCATCAAGTCCCTCCCCTCAGGCGCGCAACTCGGCGCCAGAGGAATATCACCTCGGTGGTTTTAGTGGGTTCGAGTCCCACATAACGCGGGGGCGGGCCGAGGGTATCCGTGGGGATTTCCACTGAGTTAACAAAAAAAAAAAGAAAAAAAGGTCTCCACGGCTGCTCGGCCCGGACTGATCCCCTCCATGATTATGGCTTCCCCCACTCCGCGGATCGTGCGCGCGCCACCGCTCTTCCACTCCCGCAGGCCCCGCGCCCGTGTTTCACTCCGCCGCGCTCCCCCGCGCGCCATCACTTCCCCCCGCCCCCGCGCTCCCCTCAGAGGACCTGCGTTAGAACCGGCATAGCCTTACTACTTAACACTGTGCCTAAACTTCGTAACGGAAAATGTTTTCGAGGGTAGGTATTATTAGTCGAACATCTGCTATTATTTTCGTTCGAAAAATTGAAGATTCCATATGTGTATATCACCTTTAAACAATTGAAGTTGTAAATGTTCTGGTTCAGGGGGAGATGCTTCACTTACTGGAGGGATAATACATATCGAATATTTTTCAATTATCAATTAAATTTGTTAATTTAACCTTTTTATTAAAAAAAATAATAAAAAAGTAATGTGACATATTCTTATTTTCTGAAGTTATAAAATATAATAAAATATTAAAAGAAGAAGTACCTACATTCAAATACAATAAAATATTAGAATTAAACATTGGTTTTTCGTTTGTATTGTGTCGGCATCTAGAAAATAAAATGAGGAAGAAGTAAGAAACAATTACCCTATTTTATATGCTTTATATTGTTTACAAATGATTTTCAATAAATTTATTTACATTTACTTTAGAAAAAGAAAATGGGTACATAATATAAACTTGGACAGAAAACATATGGAGAGTTTCACACATTGATGTGCGAACTGCGAAATGATGAAAAACGCTTCTACATTTATTTCCGGGTGACCATAGACTGTTTTGATGAAATTTTGGAACTTATCAAGGATGAAATTAAAAAATCTTATACAAATTATCGGGAACCTATCTCACCTGAAGAACGACTTGCAATTGCATTGAGGTAAAAAAATTATCATTTTAAATGATTATAATTATGTGTTAATACTAAAATTGAAATACAAAATTAAAATAAACTGTAATGTAACATAAATAGAGAAGAGAAGAAATAGAACACCAAAATATGAGAATATAAGTACTAGATATTTTGAGGACAAAATTGAGAGATGTAAATGAATTTCCACGTGATGATATTACGACACTGGCAATTCCGTATAATTTATTATTTCCGTAACATAGTATTTTGCCCAATATGTAACCTGGTGTATTACAAAAAATAAAACATTTTACGAATTAAATGACCCCACAGAGGTGGAGAAGGTTTGTCAGTGTGGTAATATCATCAGATGGATCTTCAGTTGCATCCGTTAACCTTAATTGAACTCTGTTAGTACGATCACGAAAAGAACTACCATCGGAACTGTCAGACATATGTACATAATTCGTAGTAATTGTAGTTTGAGAATGATGCAGATCTGAAGGTGTCAGTTCCTCCTGATTCAGGAGTTCTTGTTGCATCACTACATCTGCAATCTTAAGCTTGGCAATAGCTTGCCATCTTGCAGAAAACGTTTTTATAGTTTTTGCATAACCTAAAAAAACATGGTCGGCGCCATCGCATTGAGGCGTTGCTTTTTTGTCCAAATAACTCTGTATCAGCTGTCCTACAGGTGATATTGCTTCTGACTTTCGCTTGTTCCCTGTTTGTCTTGAATGTCTTGATGGGGCTTTAGGAGGTGCGTTGAGGATATCTGAAGGTGTTGACTGTTGAGTGAATGGTGTGGACTGTTGCGTGAATGATGTTGACTGTTGCGAGAATGATGTTGACTCTTGCGAGAATGGTGTTGACTGTTGTGTAACGTACACCTACGAACTGCCGCAAATTTTTCCTTTTCTTTCTACATTAATCATTAGTTTAGTTTAATTATATATCAAGTTGTAACGTTAATATTAAGAACACACGAAACAGTGAATTAAACGACGCGCAACGCATGTGCAAAACCGCCCATTCAAACAGGGAACTCAGTGCCGATCAACAGGACGTCGTATAAATCGAGTCTAGTGCACGAGTGGCGCGAACCCGACGTTAATTATAATTGGTGCGCGAGATCGCGCAGCGAGTTATTGGTGCGGGCCAAGTACCAGCTAGCAGTATAAATACAGGCCCGCCAGCAGCAGAAAGGCAGACTTGGTTCTGCCACCGAACCAACCAGGCCTAGGTCGCTTTCACTAGCCCCCTCAGTCTCACTAAGTCTGAAGGAAGTTTAGGAAGTTTATTTTAAATCAACGACCTGACATACAACTACCAACTTCCATACGAGGTCGCTTTAGCTAGCCCCCTCAACTTCCATACGAGGTCGCTTTAGCTAGCCCCCTCAACATCCATACGAGGTCGCTTTTACTAGCCTCCTCCACCTCATCCTGAAAGCGTGGGCCAGCTGATAGGCACCAGAAGACACTACCAATCCGAGGGAAGGACACCAGTAAATTCAACTTCCATCTGGGGACGCCTTAACCGGTTACCTGGCTACCATCCGAGATCGCTTTAACTAGCAACTCGGCTACCATCCTAGAAAGCCTGGACAAGCTGATAGGCAACAGGAAGCCACTACAAATCCGAAAGAAGGAACTCACTCAAAATTCTCAACCGAAACATTTCAAATCGACTGAGCGTCGTTTCTTGTACTGCACCGACTACGTGTCGAGACTTTATGTTCAATTAACGATTTAGTATCGTACCCTTATACTATATCTTCTATATTAATTAACGCCTCAATCATAACTACATTCTTTATTACCGACTTAGCGTCGAATCCGAAATCAAAACGAATATTCTTTATTATCGACTTAGCGTTAGGAACCGAAATCAAAATGATATTACCGACCGATACGTAGTTACGTATTACCTTAAGTTCACACGACATAGTTCACACGACTAAGTGTCATATTTTATGTTCTATTTCGACCTGGAGTCAAAACCATTTATTTTGAATAAACTATTTGTAACCTATTGTTAAAAGAAGTACTCTCATTTCGTGAAATTCATATCTTAATCGCACATCACCCGAACCAATCCCACAATTTCACAGGTAAACCGCTCTACTTGTGGAATCTCCTGTAATAAACGGCAACGTCTCGTTCGAGAACGTTACAGTTGCGAGAATGGCGTTGACTGTTGCGAGAATGGTGTTGACTGTTGCGTGAATGATGTTGAGTCCGGTAACTCACTATTTCTGGTACTAAATTGTGCGTAGGGTTCTGGGTTTTCTGTATTTGCTGTATCCTGAATAAAATTGTTGTCGGAATATTCCGATCGAATATTATGATTTTCGAAATCCTCGGCAGATTCTACAGTGACTTCGTTATTGATATCGCTGACATTGGTAAAAGTGGTAGCATAAGCCAAATAACGATCGAAACGTTCATTTGGTTGGCCCATATCCATTTCTTATTGCTATTCGCTGCCTATCCAGTTTTTGGTTTGTTACACCTAACATATTTGGCATAAGTATCCCTTCAATTTTTCCATTTTTTTTTGCTCTGCTCACCTACAATGAAAACATTTTATTTCGCAGATTTCTACACAATTGGTCATAGTTTTCGGGTCGGATTTGCAACAGTGAGTGCAATCGTGACAAAAGTTTGTGAAGCTATATGCCGAAAAATGGAAAATATATATTTAGCCGAACCTAAGACGCAAATTTGGAAACAGTTTGCGGAAAGGTTTAAGAATTTATGGCAATTTCCTAACTGCATTGGTAGTGTGGATGGCAAGCATGTAACCATCAAGTGTCCAGACAAAACTGGATCTAACTACTGGTGCTATTTAAATAAATTTTCGTTAGTGCTCATGGCTATTGTTGGTCCAGATTATAAATTTATATATGTTGATAGTGGTGGTTATGGTAAGAACAGTGATGGTGGAATTTTCGAGGTTTCCAAAATGGGGAGGAGATTAAAAATGAATTTAATGAATATTCCTGGACCAATAAATCTTCCCGGACAAAATGAACCCTGCCCTCATGTTTTAATTGCAGATGAAGCTTTTGCTTTAAACTGGTATCTAACGAGACCGTTTCCGTATGCGCTATCTAGGTTAGATATTCGTAAAGATAATTATAATATAAGACTCTGTCGTGCAAGAAGAGTGGTCGAAAATGCTTTTGGCATATTGGCTCAAAAATGGTGAATATTTTTCAAGCCTATAGAAACGTAACCACTACAATTCTAGTTGTGAAAACGGCATGCTTATTGCACAATTTTTTACGAAGGAAAAAAGATGATGATCAGTGGCTGCAATATTTAAAGCCACCAGAGCCCGAAGTTGGAGCTTTTATTAATTTAGAAAATAATCCAAGACGAGCAGCAAGATTAGCATTTTCCACCAGAGAAAAATTTGTCAATTATTTTCGCCCGTGATTTTCATTAAGGTACGTTTTCCTATACGCGGCTGGACGCAACGTCAAAAATTTCAATGTCAATTTTCTCGAAAATGAAGCGCGACATAAAAAAAAGTTATTCTTTCTTTTCGACTTATAATAAGTAAATAAGTCGAGAGAAAGGAATAAACTTTTTTGATATCGCACTTCATTTTCGAGAAAATCGACTTTGAAGTTCTCAACGTTGTGTCCAGTCGCGTATAAGAAAACCTACCTTAATGAAAGTCAGTCGTTGCGGGCGATTTAGGCGTAAGTGGAATTCGCCCACAATAGATTATTAATAAATATAAATAGTTTTGTATGATTTTATATGATAAATAAAGTAATTATTTGTTTATAACTAGATAATTACTGTTGTCTGTATTATCAGTAGTACTACAGTAAAAAGCAACCACAATATCAGATACTTACCACATTCAATTAATTCTTTTCCAATTTCATCCCATATTTTATCCTTCTTCTTTACATTGTTGTAATCCTCGTGGGATAAATCGTATAGGATACGATAGTTTTTGACCAATTGTATCAGCTTTTCAGTAATAGACATTGTTTCATAAACAAACGCAACACTTGAAAATTAAAAATGCTTTTTATTATTCACTGTCCCTATGTCACGCTGTGGCTACTAAAATGCGACTGATCGCCGGTCGTGCGCGGAGCTGTCTCGCGCCAAGCCCCGATTTTCAATTAGTTTTGAACTCTGCGTCGATTGCTCGATCGCAGTCTCGGGATTTGTCTTAGTTGGGCATTTGGCGGTTATTCGGAGTGTATAGCATCTCTTTATCTTATTGTAATAATACAGTGATCACACATGTAGCATACAAAATAAGGCTTCTGGTCAGGCTATCGTATTTAGGTTTTGGGGAGTGAAAAATTATACACGGATTTTCGATTACCTGTGATGTTGGCGTCCTGAACCCCTGCGTTGTGCAAGGGTCTGTTGCACAGTTGGACATTAATTAAATAAAAAATTATTTAAATAACGGATCGAATAAAAGTTACTTTAACTTTAGATTATTCGACGAATAAAGTTAATTTTTTTATTCGACGAGAAGTTACTCGAATAAAAAATTAACTTTATTCGTTGATGTGGCGAACGAGACTCGGTTTATCAAGTTCGTGGAAACGAGCGCGGACCAAAACAAACGGTCCCGAAGCACGACCTCTCCTCGCCCTTAGGAGAGCCGTTGGGGAGCGGCGTGAAGGGGCCAAGCGTGGCCCAGCCAGTCAGTTTTATTCTACCTATGAACCACGGCGTTTTATTCTACCTATGAACCGAGCACTTCAAATTCGGCGTCGAATACAGTTTTTAAGTTTAACTTTAATTTTAAATTTCTTCGACGTCGAATAATTTTCTGGGACGCGTTCGTACCGCTCGCGCCGAGGACCGTCATCGGACGATTCTACATTGTAACACGCGCGCCAGGCCTGAATCGCCGATCCTCGACAGCTCGAACACGCGCCAGAAAATTATTCAACGACGAAGAAAATTAAAGTTTAAAGTTACAGTTACAGTTACAGTTAAAGTTGAAAAATTTATTCGACGCTGAATTTGAAACGCTCGGCGAATAAAAAATTAACTTTATTCGACAAATAAAATTGACCCGGGTTTACTTTTATTCGTTATTCGAAATTTTTATTTAAATAAAAATTTTGCCCATCTCTGTTTAGTCTGCTGCACATCACAGTGTTGATTTTGCGGGAGAAAGTCGTTCCCGTGTAAGTACTTACATACGGTACGTATTCGCGATTGCCGCTCCTTTTTGATTCCGCCCTCTCTTGTTCTGTTGCGTCGCTAGGAGATCGCCACATCGATAGACGAGATATGGCAATCAAGACAAGCCCGATATTTTACCTACAATTGGCAGTAAAAAAATGCCTTGGAGAGCGGAGAAATTTCGCCGCGGAAAAAACGCCTTGGAGAGCGAATCGATATCGCCGCGGAAAAAACGTTGCGGATCCGCAGTCGCAGCGAAAATGTTTCGCGTTGGTCTGAGCAACCCCATAAGCCGCCACGCATAGTAAACTGCCGCGGATCCATCGCGGCAAAATATCCGCTCCGCGCCGCGAATATTCGCGTTGGTTTGGGGGAGCCTTAAGACAGGCGCCGCGATCGGCCATAATGAGCTTGCTCCGTAATCGAGCCTTACATGTTGGATTGTTGCACGAGAATCTCCTTATTGGTATCTATCTCATTCCTCCTCCGAGGGAATCCTACACAGAAAAAGGTTTGCACCGTTCAAAACAGTGTTTGCCATACACTGTTCACATGAGTGCTCGGTCACCGTACGGTAACGTGTTCAGCACCATCGCTCTTGATGCGCGAGCACCGATATTTTCGATGCTCGCCGTTTTGTACGATAAGGCAGCACTGTTGTTATCATCGAGCGCGCATAGAAAAGGGTTCTGCACCGTTGAGTTCTTGATAGAATATTAATGGATCTATCTGGTTGGCTTATTAATTAATAGTTAAATTAATAAGCTAAGAATAAGCCACATTATAATCTGGCTAGAAAACAGTTCCGAATATGCTTTTAACAAATGTGAATTTTGAAGGTGTGGAAGTCTTATATAACGAAACTACTAATTGTCTTAACACTATTTTATTCCTAATACACTTACACACTAATTATCCTTATTCTATCCTAAGCTATCTTATTCTAGTCCCTCTAATATATGTGACTCTATAACTAATCGCGATAGCACGGTACAGTTGATATGAGAGCTCGAAACACAACGTTTGACGATGGTGGCGACCGCGTACCGCTACAAATGCAAATCAAAATTCATATCATATATTCATATTGTTCTATTTAAAGTTTTAACGTTATAAGAACTTATGAGGCCTATCCATAAACGTATATGCACACATACGCTGAACAATTACAAACGGAGATTGTTTTTCTAGCCTCAATTGTCTTAAAACTTCAGTCAAAACATTAAGATTAGGATTTGTGTGCGCGTTCATCAGGATCGACGGTGTCGACATGTTAACGACCGTGCGCGCGCATCGTAAGGAACGACGAAAGGTCAGCACCGAAAATGTCAGCGACGGTGCGTGCACGCGATTATACGATGCCTATTATTTGAGCACTGTCCCCAACGGTGAAAACCTTTCTCCGTGTAGTGTGCCGAGTGCCTTACCACCTGACCTCTAGTGAGCCCACTCCTTGGTCGCTACATCAGCCAAGTTTCGATTCGCGCTGGCCCCCAATGGTCAATGATAGCTGGCAAATCGCACGATAGACCATCTATGTAGTCTGTGCAGGGCCGAGGTTCTAACTCATCCGGCAGGAGAATTCGAACCGCTCCCCGAATACGGTCAGCCAACCGATCGCCGCCACTGAAGCCGCCGACCGACGAGCGCCGAACGTCGCCGACGGGATTCCACCGGGAATCATCCTAGCATTAAGTCGCTTAGCAATTAAGCCGCCTAACATTAAGCTGCCTAGCATTAAGTCGCCTGGCATTAAGCCGCCTAGCAATAAGGCGCCTAGGCATAAACGAACCAACCGCGCGTTACTAGCTTTAAGAAGCGCTGCCAGGCAGGTCTGTGAAGTTAGCACCCCCAAATGGGATTTTTTAAAAAAACTCGATGGCATTCGTTTGTCCATCGTTTGTCCACGTTTGTCCAACAAAAATTTTCGTTTGTCCACCCTTCAAAAAAAAGTTATGGAAAAAAAAATTTTTTTCACTAGCACCCCCATGAAAACTTTTTAATGATTTGTCAGTGGGGAGTGATTGTCCAGCGTTTGTCCACGTTTGTCCACCCAAAATTTTCGTTTGTCCACCCTTCAGAATCAAATTATTAATAAAAACTGCGAAAAGAAGGGCACGGCCGAAACGATCATGTTTAAGTTCGATTCTTTTCGAATAAATTATCAAAATCGTTCGTCCAATGATAGTTTTCGTTAGTTCAGATGTAGAAGACGTTTGTCTACCCAATCATTTCGTTTGTCCACCCTGCAGAATCGAATTATTAATAAAAATTGCGAAAAGAAGGACACCGCCGAAACGATCACGTTTAAGTTCGATTTTTTCCGAATAAATTATCAAAATCGGTGGTTCGGCGATATATTTCGTTAGCTTAGATGTAGAAGACGTTTGCCCACCCAATGATATCGTTTGTCCACCCTGCAGAATCGAATTATAAATAAAAATTGCGAAAAGAAGGACACCGCCGAAACGATCAGGTTTAAGTTTGATTTTTTTCGAATAAATTATCAAAATCGTTCGTCCAACGATGGTTTTCGTTAGCTCAGATGTAGAAGACGTTTGTCCACCCAAAGATTTCGTTTGTCCACCCTGCAGAATCGAATTATTAATAAAAATAGCCAAGATGTACGATACGGTTTTACCGACCAAGTTAAAGTTCGATTTTTTTCGAATAAATAATCAAAATCGGTGGTTCGGCGATATATTTCGTTAGCTTAGATGTAGAAGACGATTGTCCACCCAATGATTTCGTTTGTCCACCCTGCAGAATCGAATTATTAATAAAAATTGCGAAAAGAAGGACACCGCCGAAACGATCACGTTTAAGTTTTATTTTTTCGAATAAATTATCAAAATCGGTGGTTCGGCGATATATTTCGTTAGCTTAGATGTAGAAGACGTTTGTACACCCAAAGATTTCGTTTGTCCACCCTGCAGAATCGAATTATTAATAAAAATTGTGAAAAGATGGACACCGCCGAAACGATCACGTTTAAGTTCGATTTTTTTCGAATAAATTATCAAAATCGTTCGTCCAACGATGGTTTTCGTTAGCTCAGATGTAGAAGACGTTTCTCCACCCAATGATTTCGTTTGTCCACCCTGCAGAATCGAATCATTAATAAAAATAGCCAAGATGTACGATACGGTTGTACCGACCAAGTTAAAGTTCGATTTTTTTCGAATAAATAACCAAAATCGGTGGTTCGGCGATATATTTCGTTAGCTTAGATGTAGAAGACGTTTGTACACCCAAAGATTTCGTTTGTCCACCCTGCAGAATCGAATTATTAATAAAAATTGTGAAAAGATGGACACCGCCGAAACGATCACGTTTAAGTTCGATTTTTTTCGAATAAATTATCAAAATCGTTCGTCCAACGATGGTTTTCGTTAGTTCAGATGTAGAAGACGTTTGTTCACCCAATGATTTCGTTTGTCCACCCTGCAGAATCGAATTATTAATAAAAATTGCGAAAAGAAGGACACCGCCGAAACGATCATGTTTAAGTTCGATTTTTTTCGAATAAATTATCAAAATCGGTGGTTCGGCGATACATTTCGTTAGCTTAGATGTAGAAGACGTT
The DNA here is from genome assembly GCA_944738655.2 of Andrena hattorfiana. Classification (NCBI taxonomy): domain Eukaryota; kingdom Metazoa; phylum Arthropoda; class Insecta; order Hymenoptera; family Andrenidae; genus Andrena; species Andrena hattorfiana. Next base: position 59,555,891 of record OX122890.1, on the reverse strand, counting down.
TGTCCACCCAATGATATCGTTTGTCCACCCTGCAGAATCGAATTATTAATCAAAATTGCGAAAAGAAGGACACCGCCGAAACGATCACGTTTAAGTTTGATTTTTTTCGAATAAATTATCAAAATTTTTCGTCCAACGATGGTTTTCGTTAGCTCAGATGTAGAAGACGTTTGTCCAACCAAAGATTTCGTTTGTCCTCCCTGCAGAATCGAATTATTAATAAAAATTGCGAAAAGAAGGACACCGCCGAAACGATCACGTTTAAGTTCGATTTTTTTCTAAGAAATTATCAAAATCGGTGGTTCGGCGATATATTTCGTTAGCTTAGATGTAGAAGACGTTTGTCCATCCAAAGATTTCGTTTGTCCACCCTGCAGAATCGAATTATTAATAAAAATAGCGAAAAGAAGGACACCGCCGAAACGATCACGTTTAAGTTCGATTTTTTTCGAGTAAATTATCAAAATCGGTGGTTCGGCGATATATTTCGTTAGCTTAGATGTAGAAAACGTTTGTCCACCCAAAGATTTCGTTTGTCCACCCTGCAGAATCTAATTATTAATAAAAATAGCCAAGATGTACGATACGGTTGTACCGAACAAGTTAAAGTTCGATTTTTTTCGAATAAATAATCAAAATCGGTGGTTCGGCGATATATTTCGTTAGCTTAGATGTAGAAGACGTTTCTCCACCAATGATTTCGTTTGTCCACCCTGCAGAATCGAATTATTAATAAAAATTGCGAAAAGAAGGACACCGCCGAAACGATCACGTTTAAGTTCGGTTTTTTTCGAATAAATTATCAAAATCGGTGGTTCGGCGATATATTTCGTTAGCTTAGATGTAGAAAACGTTTGTCCATCCAATGATTTCGTTTGTCCTCCCTGCAGGATCGAATTATTAATAAAAATAGCCAAGATGTACGATACGGTTGTACCCACCAAGTTAATGTTCGATTTTTTTCGAATAAATAATCAAAATCGGTGGTTCGGCGATATATTTCGTTAGCTTAGATGTAGAAGACGTTTGTCCACCCAAAGATTTCGTTTGTCCACCCTGCAGAAGCGAATTATCAATAAAAATAGCCAAGATGTACGATACGGCTGAAGCGACCAAGTTAAAGTTCGATTTTTTTCGAATAAATAATCAAAATCGTTATTTCGATGATACATTTCATTAGCTTAGATGTAGAAGACGTTTGTCCATCCAGTGATTTCGTTTGTACACCCTCGAGAATCGAATTAAAGGGTGAATTAAATTTATTATTTCCTTCGTCACTTTCTTGGAAAGTTACGCTGGCGTCGATCGACTCGCGTGATCGTATGATCCGCGAGTACAAGTGCCATGGCTGGCAGTTGTGACCACTGACAGAGTCAGTGGTACCGCACTTTACAGAGCGGTGCGACGCCGGACCGATTCAATAGTTTTACTATTGTAAGGTACCATTATCATATATTCTGTTGAATTAAACTTTTAACAGAATTTTTATATTTTTATAAATATTATTGTTGACGGATTTATTTTTACCCTTTGTGGATTTGTAATTGTCCGCAACTTTTGACTAACATCATTGTGTAATGTCCATATTCCTGCTGTATTACGGCAGTAAGCTGTAAAATGTTGTGGGCTATGACATACAATGCCACTTAAAATGTATATCGCATCTTCAATTTGAAATTTTTCTGGGTTGCTGTTTAAAACTATTCCATTCGGATATTTCATTTTATTTTGTTGCAAAAAGATTTCGGGGTCTATAACCACATATGATTTTGCTTCTCTCTTTAATTGCACTGCTGATTGACATGTTTTACACGTGACTGTTTGTGTACTGAAGAATTGCGCAACAAAATTAAGAAAATTTTGTTGCGCAATTCTTCAGTTGTGTTTGTACTAATAAAATCTACTACAAAATATTTTCTCAAATGTCCTTTACATTTGCCGCAGATTCTATTTTCTTCGACACTGCAAACGTCTGTTACAAGTTTTGAAAATAGCCAATTGGGACTTGTAGTACAATCTACAATATTATTGCAAATTTCAAATATTGTACATAAAATAGCTCCTCGTTCTTCGTACACAGAGTTGTTAATATTCTTCATAGCGTATTTTTTGACAAACATCAGAAATATATTTTCTGAGTTTTCATCGATCCAGTTTTTAAATGTACTATAATTGCAATACGCACTGGTTAATATTTCAACCAATGAGTCGAATGCACACGTATTTTTAATATATATTTTTTTGCCATTAAGAGTAACCAAATTACAGTTATTTCTATTTATTAATATTTCATTTCTTCTTTTCCTTAATGGCCTGTCATATGTGAGGTGAATGTCTGGGCATGGAGTTAAATATTTCCCTCTAGGAGTATTATTTTTGTTTTCGATTAAGGGCTTCTGCATTATATTTAATTTATTGCTTTTTTGTACATCCGCGTTTGTATTTAAATTATCTTTATTTTCATCGTCGTCTATATAATTCCTATTATTAGCTGAAACTTGTAAATCTTTTAATTTATTTGATTTGGCTGCAACATTTAATCCTTTCCAATTTTCCTGTTCCCTTAAATAATCATAAGTATGCGCAGCGTTCTGCGCATTTTCGCAAAAATCACGCGAATCAATTTTTCTTTCTTTTTCTTGTTTAACCTCAGTTTGCAGCAGTGCAATTTTTTCGTTCGTGCGTTTAATTGCAGCACGTTCTAATTTCGAGAGATTTTCGATAGATTTTATGTGGTGAATGATAAATTTATCCACGCGCATTGGTTTATAATTTGCGCCCAAATCTGAATGCTTCAGATCTTTAAAATATGCTTCACATCTAGAGGATGTCGCTACATTCGATGACAGAGGGAAATATCCCCTCATCACCTGTGTCCAGAGAGGAAAATGTTTAGCTAATTTAACTAGATATGTGACTAATTCTGGACAATAAAATGGGTTGTACCTATCTGTCTCTACACTGTCTTTTGCAATTTGCTCAGCCGCATCTCTGATACTATTTATAAATGCAACTATATTTTCATTTTCATTTAACGTTTCTAAATCATCGTATTCTTTGTCATTCTCGTCGCTCGTAAAGGTGAATGACTTTATTCTTTCGAATAAATACGATCGCTTCTGCTCACAAATTACATCATTTCCATCGCAATCTTTGCCATCGTACTCACTGTAAGCGACAATAAATATTGAGCTAAGCAGTGTATTAAAATCTTCCATATTATCACACGATGACATTAGCCCCGCGCATCGCACAAAGAAGTCTTTAATTTTAGGATGCTTTCTATGAAATACATCCTTGCTACAAATAATTTTTATCAAATGGGCAATATCAATTCTGATAAAACAGTGAAGTGGATGTTGCAAAATTTCGCCACTAATCCAACGATAGCAATCGGAAATGTAATTTTTTAAACAACGTTCATTGAATGCTAAGCTGGTTGCATTCAAAAGCGCCAGTGAATAATCGCAATCAACTTCTGGAGGCACTGGTGCCCCGTGTCTTATGATCTCCCTCAACCAGTACGTAATTAAATTTGTATCGTGCTTTTCTGAAAGCATTTGAAATACTGGTTGTATACCATTTGCACCTTTTATAATAATTTGGTATAAGAATATATGTTTCTTCTCACCATTTAGTTTTTCTATTGTTTTTACTAATTTTCCAGTCGCGTCTATTTCTATTTTCCTGCATGTTTTAATTAATGTTTTGTACAATTCCATTTGCATAGGAGACCAGTAAAAACAATAGAAAAGATCTTTTGAAATCTGCTTAATATACCCTGAGTATTGCCCCTTATATTTCAACTCACATAACGAATTAATAGGATCAAGATTTTTGTTGATTCCTAATTCCCGTACAATAGCTTCTTCTCTGATTTTCCTTAAAGTACATTGTCGCGCAACATAAGGTGGTTCAGGATCGCCATAAGTTAAATCTGATACTTCAGCATTTCTGAATTGTCTGGGTTTAATATTTAAAAGTTGTTTCCCAATTGCTACCCTATATGTTCCTTTTACCGCCCTTTTCTTTTCGTGCGGTATTCCCGAAGTATCGACTGTGTGCACTCTTAATACAATACCAGTGCCAGGAGCCGGTTCATGTAAGCAATGAGCTTTAAATTCGGCATCGCATTCATTACAAGTGCCGTATATTTTTAAATATGTTTCCGCTTCCGGAGAATCGAAAATTTTGCCATATTTAAACGTATAAGCGCACGGAAGTTTCGTTTTTAAAAAACAAGCTTTGCAAATAATATCAGTCCAACCGGGACTAAGTAATTTATAAGATTTTCCACGAGCGCCCTTCTCTTTATAAACTTTGGATACAGGAGCAATAAATTTCCATTGCTCCTCAGACAATGTAATATCAAAATATAATAGCGGCAGTTTATTATTTATTTTATTCGCATGATTGTTAGGCTCGAAATCTTGACTAGTATTACTTACGTTAGAAACATCAATGCTATCCATCATTTCTTCTTCTTCTTCTCCTTCTTCCACTGGAATTTGGAAATGTTTCTTCAAATCTGTCAGCAAATTCCATCGATTGTTCCTCACGTAAAAGTTGAAGGTGTTTGGTGACAACTTATCCGAAATTTTTGCACACACTTCTTCCCACACTTTATCCGAGCGACACTTCAATTTGTGCCTCTCATCGGACACTTCACATTTTTCACACTTCTGCAACGCGTCTAGGATAACACCTGAGTGTATCAGCGCTTTCCTAGGCATTTTTCACAAATGACCACAATGAAATCGCAAAACGGTAAGTAATATAACTCTCACAGATACTTCACAAACCGTAAACGAACGCACGATCTCATCAGAGCGGTCTGTGAACGACTGACTTTCGAGGTGCGTGGTTGGAAAGAATTCGAGAGTATCGCAGGCATTTGTTTCGATTTCAGCCGTGGCACGTGGTGCCGTTCGCGCTACAAAGTAACTACGCGTCTATACAAATTTCTGGTAAGCAGGACCGGCGCATAAGGGCGCTAGCCGATGGGTGTGCTAAAATACTATATTGGACGCTTAATAATAAAGAAATTCATCTTTCACAGAAACAAAATGTAAATGTAATTCTTTTTCTTGTACTCCGTAAACACAAAACATATTAAATAGGAAATAGGTGCAGAAATTTGAGGCCCCCAAATTGGGGGCGCCAAAAATTTACTTGCATAAGGGTGCCAAACATCCTCGCGCCTGCCCTGCTGGTTAGGGATTGCAAATTTACCGATTTTTTCAATTAGCGGTAATTCGGTAAAATTTTCAATCAAAACCGGTTACCGGTAATATACCGGTAATTTTTTAAGGTATTGAAAATATAAGAGTAAACATTACAAAAAAAAAATGATTTGAACTCTAATCGAGCATTATAATAAATACATGCAAATAAAACTGTTCTGAACATAAAATATAAAATGATATAACACAGAATAGATATATTTGTATAACTATTGACAATACTTATTAATATGGATCTTCATCACGAAAACAATGAAAAGAATCTTAACTTACATAAATAATTAAATATTTTTTATTTAACAATTCTTTTTAACAAATAATCACACAGAAAAAACATAATTTGTCCAAACTTTGGTCTCCTGATAAAGCGCTCTCAGTTTCTACACTTGTTGGTCGGGTAGTCATTAAGAAATCATATGCCATTTGTAGATATTTTCTCTTTACTTTTTTCACTGATAACAACGTAGTAGATATCGACGGAATTAATGAACGCATATATGCGCTATATTGCTATACATAATTGATCAAATTACCGGTAAAAATTTGGCGAATTACCGGTAAAAATTTGAGGGTATTTCTCGCGATTTACCGGTAAATCGGTAAATTTATTTACCGGTATTGCAATCCCTACTGCTGGTAAGTTACCAAATACACTAAACTTTTACGTTGGAACTAATCGGTGGAATTTGCCGACAAATTTGAAAATATATAAATCTTGCGAGGCACCACCAGCCAACGCAAGTGCTAAAACTGCTAAGTAGCGCTGGGCTTCTTAATTTTTAGTGCGGTGTCACAAGTACCTCACCATGAATGAATTTTGCACAGGCACATAAGAATCTACCATCGACAAGCACAGAGCTCACTTCGACATCAATTTGAAAGCAGCATTAGGTAATACTTTATGACAGATTATTACGCTTCTATTGTTATTAATCGTATCATTACTATTTATTATTTGTATATATTGAATTATTCGCTTTGCAGGTATCGTACACTCTGATTTAGGATGGACACATTTAAAAAAATGATTAGCATGCATGAACGACCCATGTCCAGATTTTAAAACATTCAAAAAGTATGTGCAAAAAGTTGGATATGCTGCGAAGGAAGTAGCAAAGGAAAGTTGCGTAGAAGCCACTGCGCTGAAAAGAGAACTCACTATGCAAGAAGCTGAGAGCATCGAAAAGCCATTATAAACGACCATTCGACTGTCCCATTTCTTTATACACAACAGTGTATTTTACGCTAATATTTATATATTCTTTTTTTGAATTGTAATTGTAAATATAAGTCATTACATTTTTGAATTGTAATTATAAATATGAAAAAATACAGTAATTTGTGTTAAATGTGCCAAATATTTGCTTCTATTTGCGTATTTTTACCTGCTATTTCATATTCATAATCCCGCTATGTTTCTCATTTTCCCTTTCTATATATCTCTCCATGAGTGTAATGGAGACAAAAAGTTAGCTAGAAGGTTAGATATACGTGTAGGGACACCTATAAGTTTGCTTCGCTTGGTCAGCTGATTGCGACGTTGCCGCGGTTTCATAAGTCATCGAGATACATATCGTGCCGACAGCACAATTTTCTCAAGTTATAATTTATTTCTTTAGAACGGTGTAGTGAAAACAATTTAAACTCGGCAGATATTTTCATCTATCCATATACTGCATGTACAAAAAAATTGAAAACATTGATAGCATTTCTTTAACATTTTTTCAGATGTTTTATCCGTCAAGATCGTCTCTTTCCATAAGAGTACGTGTAAAATCAGTGAAAATTGAAATCGTTATAACTCAGCAACCGTTTAGTTAAATTTTTTACAGCACATCAGGAAGACTACAAAGGACAATCTCGCAGATTTTCATCAACTTGGTAGCATTTTGAAAATTGGTCCGATACATCCTTAAAGAAATATTGACTTTGGACGATGAAACATTTTTTGTTTATAATTTTTAGCTCGAATAGTAATGATTGGATAAACAAACTGTAAATAGGAAAAATGTGTGCCGTGGCGAGCTTTACAACACTATATTTTTTAAAATTGCAATCTTTTTTAGCGCTTGGTAATTTTTCCCATTTTCGAGCGCTAGATATGTAGAGTCCCCTTATTGCATCCAACCCTTCAATTGCAACACGTTTCAATTCCGAGAGACTTTCGATAGATCTTATCATAAACTTACATATATTGCGAATGACAAAATCGACGCGCATTGGTTTATAATTTGCGCCCAAATCTGAATGCTTCAGATCATTAAAATATGCTTCGCATCTGGAAGATGTTTTAATATTTGATACCAAAGGGAAATATCCGATCATTTTTTATGTCCAAAGAGGAAAGTGCTTTGCTAATTTCACGAGAGAATTCACAAGCTCTGGACAAAAAAGCGCATTGTAACTATCTGTCTCTGGTGCAACGGAGAAACAGATGCATACTTCTCCCTTGCACTAGTGGGGTCGCTGCCGGTCGCTGCGACCGGCCTTAAGGCGGGATCTCCTACCTGCCGGTCGCTGCGACCTGTTGCAGCGATCCCACTAGTGCTAGAGATAAACAGATGCATACTTCTCCCACCGGCAGCTAGGAGATCCCGCCTTTAAGGCCAATGCACACGAGCGGTGCGGCGTCGTTGCGATTTCGCACCGGTACATATATGTATATAGAAATATTCATAGTATTCACACGTGTCGCAATTTTTTTCGGCAGTATTGTCATATCGCACGACCGTCGCACGACGCCGCACCGCTCGTGTGCATTGGCCCTTACGGACTTTTCGTCAGCGACGACAAATGGACTTTCCTGACTGAGAAAAATCAGTCCCAGGGTTGCCACTTGCCAGAAATGTCCCTTACACACAAGATTGTCACTTGTGCGCGTGAAGACGCCGGGACGTCAAACCAATCGGCGCCAAGCTAGCTGTTGGCTCCAAACCAATCGGCGCCAAGCTAGGTTTTGTCTTCAAACCAATCGGCGCTAAGTGACAATGTGTGCATCAGAGACATTTCGGGCATCCCTGGTGAGTCGTCCACAGTCGACAGTCCGCTGAAATCGAAAAAGTGGAAGTTTAATAGGAATGGACAACATGCAGAATGTAAGTATTAAAATTGTATACTATTAAATAGGGTGATTCTCCCGCTTGAGTTCTGAAAGGCGATGCCGCGAATAAGTCGTGCCTCGCTGAATTTCGTGGATTTCGTCGCACGAGACCAGGGATTCTTTTAATCGGGCTGTTTTTAAGGAAGTTAGCTTTACATTATGCAAATAAATTTTTCAAGTGGGCCATTTTCATCGGGTCGACATAACGACGTGCGTTACGAAAAACAGCACGTCTGTCTTCGTTGTGCAGGACGATAAATAACTGCTATCCTATTACTGTAAGATTATCACTGTTCGACAAAATTGAACTTTTCTTCGGACTTGTAACATTCAATTAGCCGTTTCGGAAATCATCAACAGAATAGTAAAACACCTCTCGTTTTCAATACAGAAACGAAAGAGTTTGGCAAAACGTGCGCCGTCGACAGTGGTGGTTAATGGCACGTGGGCCGCTCAGCGTCACAGAATCGCGTAACGCGCGTACATTGTAACCTTTTTCAAAGTCCTGTGCGCCCGTCGGCGCTTCGTCGTGACAGTTTCTGCCGTATAATCCAAGATATGCTATTCTTCGTGGCGAAGCACTGAAATATTCTAGTCAGGACCGTTCCTGGGTTTTGTGCCGCCCAGGTGCAAAAACAATATTGCCGTCCTTATTAATTTAATATTCTTCAATTAAGAATTTAATATGCAGTGTTTACTTTTATATCTATATATACATAGTTTCAAACATTTATTATACAAAAGAGCTTCGATTATTATTCTTATTAGTCAAAATTGTACATATAAATGGCCTGCGGCCGCCCTGGATTTGGCCGCCCAAGTGCGGGGGCACCTTCGTGCCTGCACCCCGGCCAGGAACGGGCCTGATGCTAGTTTTCGCGGCGGAAGACCAAACGTGCTAATATTCGTTAGAAATGATGAAATGTGCTACTTTACGTGGCAAACTGAAACGTGTTGTTTTTCGTAACGCAGGTCGTTTGTTATGTCGTCCCGATGAAAATGGCCCACATAAAAAATTTATTTGCATAATGTAAAGCCAACTTCGTTAATAAAAAAAATATAAAAAAATATTTCAAACAATGGTATACATTGTGCATAAAAGGTGCATAATTGTGCATAATTTAAGATAAAAAAATTTATAAATTTCCCAAAAGTTAACCATCTATCCCCAACCTACTATCTATCACATTTTTTGCAAATATCTCGAAAACTAAAGCCGAGCGGCTGTAACATGTATAGGAAAAAGCTGTTCAGAATGTTGAGTTTTATAACGTGTTTAAATTTCATCAAAATCGGTGACACGTGTACCTTTTTATGCACAATTAACAAAAAAAAATTATATTAACGATTTTATTTAACTTCATGAAAAACACACTGAAAACTAAAAAATAATTATTTTCTTGCACTACAATTACGACGGTGATATGTCACTTCAAATAAAATCGTGGCGCAGGATATCTCATCGCTTATCATCGCTCATTTCGACGCTTGATTCTGTAATAAATCGATTCATATCCTCTTATGAAATATCCTGCCCCACGGTTTTATTTAAAGTGACATATCACCATCGTAATTGTAGTACAAGAAAATAAGTATTTTTTAGTTTTTAGGGCATTTTTGATCAAGTTAAATCAAATCCTTTAACTTGAAACTTTTTTTTATATATTTTGTTTCATTTTCAGATGGAAAGCGCGCTTAATGACGCCCTAGGTGCCCCCAACGCGGATAACGTTGTGGCGGTGGTGGCGGAGGTAGCGGAGGTGGCGGAGGGGGCGGAGGTGGCGGAAGGGAGTGGTATAGCTCCCCCCCCCCTGCCCCCCAGGAGATGAACAACGGGAGGCAGGAGAGGGGTGAAGGGGCACTGCATAACGTGCAGGCGCAGTTAAAGGAAGTAAGTATGTGGAATGTGGTCTATGTCTTACTTCCTACTAATAAACTACTATGTGCGAAACGTTGCAATTGTCAGAATGTTATTCCGTTTTAAGAAGTGTCTTAATTTTTATGTTACTGTTTCAGTTAAAAAAAGCGCTGAAGCGCCTCACGCACTCCCGTGGCCGTGCCAAAAAGCCTTACAGAGGCAGGAATAATTATAGAGGCTGGGGAGGCGGCAGGGGAAATCATAGGCGCGGTGGTGGAGGAGGAGAGGGATCAAAAAATATAAATATATATCTCTAAAATATCAATAAATTCTATTTTTCAATTATGTAATAAGTTTAATTTTTTCATTTCAATTGGATACAGGGTGATTCTGGAGCGACTAAACTCAAAGAGATGCCGCCTGGCACCCCGTGGCGAGGACAACCCCCCGCAGAGCATCATCGAATTATATGGCTTTTGATCCGAAGGGGTTGGAGTATCTATTAAGAAGTGAAAAATCTTGGAGTTCCGCATTTCTCATCAGATCTCTGCGAAAACGACGCAAATTGATTCCTTATGTTTTTCCGATGAAGATCGTATCAAATTTTATGTAAATTGGACTATTTTTAACGAAGCTAACGTGAAATTATATAAATCAATTTTTATCTAATTTCCTTCGTTATGTCCCGAATTACGTCGTTCTTGCTGTTAGATTCATCGACGGAACATAAGGAATCAATTGACGTCGTTTTCGCAGAGATCTGATGAGAAATGCGGAAATCGTGGGCATTTCTCACTTTTTAATGTATTCCAACCCCTTCGAGGATCGAAAGTCATAAAATTCGAAGAGGCACTGCCGGGTGTTGTCCCCGCCACGGGGTACCAGGCGGGCGGCATCTCTTTGGCAGGCGTCGCTCCAGAATCGCCCTGTATGTCTTTCCTACATTTATCGGCTAACGTGGATTTCCACCGATGCTGATGGCTCGATCATTTTCACCTTTTATAATAATTCTATATAAGAATATGTTTTTCTCACCATTTAGTTTTTCTATTGTGTTCACTAATTTCCAGTCGCGTCTATTTCTATTTTCCTGGACGTTTTAATTAACGTTTTATACAATTCCATTTGCAGAGGAGACCAGTAAAAACAATAGAAATGATCCTTTGAAATCTGGCATTCCTATCAAGTGGCAACCCTGGGACTGATTTTTCTCAGTCAGGAAAGTCCATTTGTCGTCGCTGACGAAAAGTCCGTAAGGGCCAATGCACACGAGCGGTGCGGCGTCGTGCGACGGTCGTGCGATATGACAATACTGCCGAAAAAAATTGCGACACGTGTGAATACTATGAATATTTCTATATACATATATGTACCGGTGCGAAATCGCAACGACGCCGCACCGCTCGTGTGCATTGGCCTTAAAGGCGGGATCTCCTAGCTGCCGGTGGGAGAAGTATGCATCTGTTTATCTCTAGCACTAGTGGGATCGCTGCAACAGGTCGCAGCGACCGGCAGGTAGGAGATCCCGCCTTAAGGCCGGTCGCAGCGACCGGCAGCGACCCCACTAGTGCAAGGGAGAAGTATGCATCTGTTTCTCCGTTGCACCAGAGACAGATAGTTACAATGCGCTTTTTTGTCCAGAGCTTGTGAATTCTCTCGTGAAATTAGCAAAGCACTTTCCTCTTTGGACATAAAAAATGATCGGATATTTCCCTTTGGTATCAAATATTAAAACATCTTCCAGATGCGAAGCATATTTTAATGATCTGAAGCATTCAGATTTGGGCGCAAATTATAAACCAATGCGCGTCGATTTTGTCATTCGCAATATATGTAAGTTTATAAGATCTATCGAAAGTCTCTCGGAATTGAAACGTGTTGCAATTGAAGGGTTGGATGCAATAAGGGGACTCTACATATCTAGCGCTCGAAAATGGGAAAAATTACCAAGCGCTAAAAAAGATTGCAATTTTAAAAAATATAGTGTTGTAAAGCTCGCCACGGCACACATTTTTCCTATTTACAGTTTGTTTATCCAATCATTACTATTCGAGCTAAAAATTATAAACAAAAAATGTTTCATCGTCCAAAGTCAATATTTCTTTAAGGATGTATCGGACCAATTTTCAAAATGCTACCAAGTTGATGAAAATCTGCGAGATTGTTCTTTGTAGTCTTCCTGATGTGCTGTAAAAAATTTAACTAAACGGTTGCTGAGTTATAACGATTTCAATTTTCACTGATTTTACACGTACTCTTATGGAAAGAGACGATCTTGACGGATAAAACATCTGAAAAAATGTTGAAGAAATGCTATCAATGTTTTCAATTTTTTTGTACATGCAGTATATGGATAGATGAAAATATCTGCCGAGTTTCAATTGTTTTCACTACACCGTTCTAAAGAAATAAATTATAACTTGAGAAAATTGTGCTGTCGGCACGATATGTATCTCGATGGCTTATGAAACCGCGGCAACGTCGCAATCAGCTGACCAAGCGAAGCAAACTTATAGGTGTCCCTACACGTATATCTAACCTTCTAGCTAACTTTTTGTCTCCATTACACTCATGGAGAGATATATAGAAAGGGAAAATGAGAAACATAGCGGGATTATGAATATGAAATAGCAGGTAAAAATACGCAAATAGAAGCAAATATTTGGCACATTTAACACAAATTACTGTATTTTTTCATATTTATAATTACAATTCAAAAATGTAATGACTTATATTTACAATTACAATTCAAAAAAAGAATATATAAATATTAGCGTAAAATACACTGTTGTGTATAAAGAAATGGGACAGTCGAATGGTCGTTTATAATGGCTTTTCGATGCTCTCAGCTTCTTCCATAGTGAGTTCTCTTTTCAGCGCAGTGGCTTCTACGCAACTTTCCTTTGCTACTTCCTTCGCAGCATATCCAACTTTTTGCACATACTTTTTGAATGTTTTAAAATCTGGACATGGGTCGTTCATGCATGCTAATCATTTTTTTAAATGTGTCCATCCTAAATCAGAGTGTACGATACCTGCAAAGCGAATAATTCAATATATACAAATAATAAATAGTAATGATACGATTAATAACAATAGAAGCGTAATAATCTGTCATAAAGTATTACCTAATGCTGCTTTCAAATTGATGTCGAAGTGAGCTCTGTGCTTGTCGATGGTAGATTCTTATGTGCCTGTGCAAAATTCATTCATGGTGAGGTACTTGTGACACCGCACTAAAAATTATGAAGCCAAGCGCTACTTAGCAGTTTTAGCACTTGCGTTGGCTGGTGGTGCCTCGCAAGATTGATATATTTTCAAATTTGTCGGCAAATTCCACCGATTAGTTCCAACGTAAAAGTTTAGTGTATTTGGTAACTTACCAGCAGTAGGGATTGCAATACCGGTAAATAAATTTACCGATTTACCGGTGAATGGCGAGAAATACCCTCAAATTTTTACCGGTAATTCGCCAAATTTTTACCGGTAATTTGATCAATTATGTATAGCAATATAGCGCATATATGCGTTCATTAATTCCGTCGATATCTACTACGTTGTTATCAGTGAAAAAAACTTCAATTATTAATAGAGACGAAATCCGAAGTATCTCATGAAGAACCAACTCTGATTCAAAAGAAAACTAAAAATCTGAATCAAGCCATAAAAAAAAATGGACGTATTTTCAAGTAGAAAAAGTAAAGAGAAAATATCTACAAATGGCATATGATTTCTTAATGACTACCCGACCAACAAGTGTAGAAACTGAGAGCGCTTTATCAGGAGACCAAAGTTTGGACAAATTATGTTTTTTTTTGTGTGATTATTTGTTAAAAAGAATTGTTAAATAAAAAATATTTAATTATTTATGTAAGTTAAGATTCTTTTCATTGTTTTCGTGATGAAGATCCATATTAATAAGTATTGTCAATAGTTATACAAATATATCTATTCTGTGTTATATCATTTTATATTTTATGTTCAGAACAGTTTTATTTGCATGTATTTATTATAATGCTCGATTAGAGTTCAAATCATTTTTTTTTGTAATGTTTACTCTTATATTTTCAATACCTTAAAAAATGACCGGTATATTACCGGTAACCGGTTTTGATTGAAAATTTTACCGAATTACCGCTAATTGAAAAAATCGGTAAATTTGCAATCCCTAACCAGCAGGGCAGGCGCGAGGATGTTTGGCACCCTTATGCAATTTGGGGGCCTCAAATTTCTGCACCTATTTCCTATTTAATATGTTTTGTGTTTACGGAGTACAAGAAAAAGAATTACATTTACATTTTGTATCTGTGAAAGATGAATTTCTTTATTATTAAGCGTCCAATATAGTATTTTAGCACACCCATCGGCTAGCGCCCTTATGCGCCGGCCCTGCTTACCAGAAATTTGTATAGACGCGTAGTTACTTTGTAGCGCGGACGGCACCACGTGCCACGGCTGAAATCGAAACAAATGCCTGCGATACTCTCGAATTCTTTCCAACCACGCACCTCGAAAGTCAGTCGTTCACAGACCGCTCTGATGAGATCGTGCGTTCGTTTACGGTTTGTGAAGTATCTGTGAGATTTCATTGTGGTCATTTGTGAAAAATGCCTAGGAAAGCGCTGATACACTCAGGTGTTATCCTAGACGCGTTGCAGAAGTGTGAGAAATGTGAAGTGTTCGATGAGAGGCACAAATTGAAGTGTCGCTCGGATAAAGTGTGGGAAGAAGTGTGTGCAAAAATTTCGGATAAGTTGTCACCAAACACCTTAAACTTTTACGTGAGGAACAATCGATGGAATTTGCTGACAGATTTGAAGAAACATTTCCAAATTCCAGTGGAAGAAGGAGAAGAAGAAGAAGAAATGATGGATAGCATTGATGTTTCTAATGTAAGTAATACTAGTCAAGATTTCGAGCCTAACAATCATGCGAATAAAATAAATAATAAACTGCCGCCATTATATTTTGATATTACATTGTCTGAGGAGCAATGGAAATCTATTGCTCCTGTATCCAAAGTTTATAAAGAGAAGGGCGCTCGTGGAAAATCTTATAAAATACTTAGTCCCGGTTGGACTGATATTATTTGCAAAGCTTGTTTTTTAAAAACGAAACTTCCGTGCGCTTATACGTTTAAATATGGCAAAATTTTCGATTCTCCGGAAGCGGAAACATATTTAAAAATATACGGCACTTGTAATGAATGCGGTGCCGAATTTAAAGCTCATTGCTTACATGAACCGGCTCCTGGCACTGGTATTGTATTAAGAGTGCACACAGTCGATGCTTCGGGAATACCGCATGAAAAGAAAAGGGCGGTAAAAGGAACATATAGGGTAGCAATTGGGAAACAACTTTTAAATATTAAACCCAGACAATTCAGAAATGCTGAAGTATCAGATTTAACTTATGGCGATCCTGAACCACCTTATGTTGCGCGACAATGTACTTTAAGGAAAATCAGAGAAGAAGCTATTGTACGGGAATTAGGAATCAACAAAAATCTTGATCCTATTAATTCGTTATGTGAGTTGAAATATAAGGGGCAATACTCAGGGTATATTAAGCAGATTTCAAAAGATCTTTTCTATTGTTTTTACTGGTCTCCTATGCAAATGGAATTGTACAAAACATTAATTAAAACATGCAGGAAAATAGAAATAGACGCGACTGGAAAATTAGTAAAAACAATAGAAAAACTAAATGGTGAGAAGAAACATATATTCTTATACCAAATTATTATAAAAGGTGCAAATGGTATACAACCAGTATTTCAAATGCTTTCAGAAAAGCACGATACAAATTTAATTACGTACTGGTTGAGGGAGATCATAAGACACGGGGCACCAGTGCCTCCAGAAGTTGATTGCGATTATTCACTGGCGCTTTTGAATGCAACCAGCTTAGCATTCAATGAACGTTGTTTAAAAAATTACATTTCCGATTGCTATCGTTGGATTAGTGGCGAAATTTTGCAACATCCACTTCACTGTTTTATCAGAATTGATATTGCCCATTTGATAAAAATTATTTGTAGCAAGGATGTATTTCATAGAAAGCATCCTAAAATTAAAGACTTCTTTGTGCGATGCGCGGGGCTAATGTCATCGTGTGATAATATGGAAGATTTTAATACACTGCTTAGCTCAATATTTATTGTCGCTTACAGTGAGTACGATGGCAAAGATTGCGATGGAAATGATGTAATTTGTGAGCAGAAGCGATCGTATTTATTCGAAAGAATAAAGTCATTCACCTTTACGAGCGACGAGAATGACAAAGAATACGATGATTTAGAAACGTTAAATGAAAATGAAAATATAGTTGCATTTATAAATAGTATCAGAGATGCGGCTGAGCAAATTGCAAAAGACAGTGTAGAGACAGATAGGTACAACGCATTTTATTGTCCAGAATTAGTCACATATCTAGTTAAATTAGCTAAACATTTTCCTCTCTGGACACAGGTGATGAGGGGATATTTCCCTCTGTCATCGAATATAGCGACATCCTCTAGATGTGAAGCATATTTTAAAGATCTGAAGCATTCAGATTTGGGCGCAAATTATAAACCAATGCGCGTGGATAAATTTATCATACACCACATAAAATCTATCGAAAGTCTCTCGAAATTAGAACGTGCTGCAATTAAACGCACGAACGAAAAAATTGCACTGCTGCAAACTGAGGTTAGACAAGAAAAAGAAAGAAAAATTGATTCGCGTGATTTTGGCGAAAATGCGCAGAACGCTGCGCATACTTATGATTATTTAAGGGAACAGGAAAATTGGAAAGGATTAAATGTTGCAGCCAAATCAAATAAATTAAAAGATTTACAAGTTTCAGCTAATAATAGGAATTATATAGACGACGATGAAAATAAAGATAATTTAAATACAAACGCGGATGTACAAAAAAGCAATAAATTAAATATAATGCAGAAGCCCTTAATCGAAAACAAAAATAATACTCCTAGAGGGAAATATTTAACTCCATGCCCAGACATTCACCTCACATATGACAGGCCATTAAGGAAAAGAAGAAATGAAATATTAATAAATGGAAATAACTGTAATTTGGTTACTCTTAATGGCAAAAAAATATATATTAAAAATACGTGTGCATTCGACTCATTGGTTGAAATATTAACCAGTGCGTATTGCAATTATAGTACATTTAAAAACTGGATCGATGAAAACTCAGAAAATATATTTCTGATGTTTGTCAAAAAATACGCTATGGAGAATATTAACAACTCTGTGTACGAAGAACGAGGAGCTATTTTATGTACAATATTTGAAATTCGCAATAATATTGTAGATTGTACTACAAGTCCCAATTGGCTATTTTCAAAACTTATTACTGACGTTTGCAGTGTCGAAGAAAATAGAATCTGCGGCAAATGTAAAGTACATTTGAGAAAATATTTTGTAATAGATTTTATTAGTACAAACACAACTGAAGATTTTAAACAAAATTTTCTTAATTTTGTTGCGCAATTCTTCAGTACACAAACAGTCACGTGTAAAACATGTCAATCAGCAGTGCAATTAAAGAGAGAAGCAAAATCATATGTGGTTATAGACCCCGAAATCTTTTTGCAACAAAATAAAATCAAATATCCGAATGGAATAGTTTTAAACAGCATCCCAGAAAAATTTCAAATTGAAGATGCGATATACATTTTAAGTGGCATCGTATGTCATAGCCCACAACATTTTACAGCTTACTGCCGTAATACAGCAGGAATATGGACATTACACAATGATGTTAGTCAAAAGTTGCGGACAATTACAAATCCACAAAGGGTAAAAATAAATCCGTCAACAATAATATTTATAAAAATATAAAAATTCTGTTAAAAGTTTAATTCAACAGAATATATGATAATGGTACCTTACAATAGTAAAATTATTGAATCGGTCCGGCGTCGTACCGCTCTGTAAAGTGCGGTACCACTGACTCTGTCAGTGGTCACAAGTGCCAGCCATGGCACTTGTACTCGCGGATCATACGATCACGCGAGTCGATCGACGCCGACGTAACTTTCCAAGAAAGTGACGAAAGAAATAATAAATTTGACCGGTCCGGCGTCGCACCGCTCTGTAAAGTGCGGTACCACTGACTCTGTCAGTGGTCACAAGTGCCAGCCATGGCACTTGTACTCGCGGATCATACGATCACGCGAGTCGATCGACGCCGACGTAACTTTCCAAGAAAGTGACGAAAGAAATAATAAATTTGACCGGTCCGGCGTCGCACCGCTCTGTAAAGTGCGGTACCACTGACTCTGTCAGTGGTCACAAGTGCCAGCCATGGCACTTGTACTCGCGGATCATACGATCACGCGAGTCGATCGACGCCGGCGTAACTTTCCAAGAAAGTGACGAAGGAAATAATAAATTTAATTCACCCTTTAATTCGATTCTCGAGGGTGTACAAACGAAATCACTGGATGGACAAACGTCTTCTACATCTAAGCTAACGAAATATATCGCCGAACCACCGATTTTGATTATTTATTCGAAAAAACTCGAACTTTAACTTGGTCGGTACAACCGTATCGTACATCTTGGTTATTTTTATTAATAATTCGATTCTGCAGGGTGGACAAACGAAATCTTTGGGTGGACAAACGTCTTCTACATCTGAACTAACGAAAACCATCGTTGGACGAACGATTTTGATAATTTATTCGAAAAAAATCGAACTTAAACGTGATCGTTTCGGCGGTGTCCTTCTTTTCGCAATTTTTATTAATAATTCGATTCTGCAGGGTGGACAAACGAAATCTTTGGGTGGACAAACGTCTTCTACATCTAAGCTAACGAAATATATCGCCGAACCACCGATTTTGATTATTTATTCGAAAAAACTCGAACTTTAACTTGGTCGGTACAACCGTATCGTACATCTTGGCTATTTTTATTAATAATTCGATTCTGCAGGGTGGACAAACGAAATCTTTGGGTGGACAAACGTCTTCTACATCTGAACTAACGAAAACCATCGTTGGACGAACGATTTTGATAATTTATTCGAAAAAAATCGAACTTAAACGTGATCGTTTCGGCGGTGTCCTTCTTTTCGCAATTTTTATTAATAATTCGATTCTGCAGGGTGGACAAACGAAATCTTTCGGTGGACAAACGTCTTCTACATCTGAACTAACGAAAACCATCGTTGGACGAACGATTTTGATAATTTATTCGAAAAAAATCGAACTTAAACGTGATCGTTTCTCCGGTGTCCTTCTTTTCGCAATTTTTATTAATAATTCGATTCTGCAGGGTGGACAAACGAAATCTTTGGGTGGACAAACGTCTTCTACATCTAAGCTAACGAAATATATCGCCGAACCACCGATTTTGATTATTTATTGGAAAAAACTCGAACTTTAACTTGGTCGGTACAACCGTATCGTACATCTTGGCTATTTTTATTAATAATTCGATTCTGCAGGGTGGACAAACGAAATCTTTGGGTGGACAAACGTCTTCTACATCTGAACTAACGAAAACCATCGTTGGACGAACGATTTTGATAATTTATTCGAAAAAAATCGAACTTAAACGTGATCGTTTCTCCGGTGTCCTTCTTTTCGCAATTTTTATTAATAATTCGATTCTGCAGGGTGGACAAACGAAATCTTTGGGTGGACAAACGTCTTCTACATCTAAGCTAACGAAATATATCGCCGAACCACCGATTTTGATTATTTATTCGAAAAAACTCGAACTTTAACTTGGTCGGTACAACCGTATCGTACATCTTGGCTATTTTTATTAATAATTCGATTCTGCAGGGTGGACAAACGAAATCTTTGGGTGGACAAACGTCTTCTACATCTGAACTAACGAAAACCATCGTTGGACGAACGATTTTGATAATTTATTCGAAAAAAATCGAACTTAAACGTGATCGTTTCGGCGGTGTCCTTCTTTTCGCAATTTTTATTAATAATTCGATTCTGCAGGGTGGACATTCGAAATCTTTCGGTGGACAAACGTCTTCTACATCTGAACTAACGAAAACCATCGTTGGACGAACGATTTTGATAATTTATTCGAAAAAAATCGAACTTAAACGTGATCGTTTCGGCGGTGTCCTTCTTTTCGCAATTTTTATTAATAATTCGATTCTGCAGGGTGGACAAACGAAATCTTTGGGTGGACAAACGTCTTCTACATCTAAGCTAACGAAATATATCGCCGAACCACCGAATTTGATTATTTATTCGAAAAAACTCGAACTTTAACTTGGTCGGTACAACCGTATCGTACATCTTGGCTATTTTTATTAATAATTCGATTCTGCAGGGTGGACAAACGAAATCTTTGGGTGGACAAACGTCTTCTACATCTGAACTAACGAAAACCATCGTTGGACGAACGATTTTGATAATTTATTCGAAAAAAATCGAACTTAAACGTGATCGTTTCGGCGGTGTCCTTCTTTTCGCAATTTTTATTAATAATTCGATTCTGCAGGGTGGACAAACGAAATCTTTGGGTGGACAAACGTCTTCTACATCTAAGCTAACGAAATATATCGCCGAACCACCGATTTTGATTATTTATTGGAAAAAACTCGAACTTTAACTTGGTCGGTACAACCGTATCGTACATCTTGGCTATTTTTATTAATAATTCGATTCTGCAGGGTGGACAAACGAAATCTTTGGGTGGACAAACGTCTTCTACATCTAAGATAACGAAATATATCGCCGAACCACCGATTTTAATTATTTATTCGAAAAAAATCGAACTTTAACTTGGTCGGTACAACCGTATCGTACATCTTGGCTATTTTTATTAATAATTCGATTCTGCAGGGTGGACAAACGAAATCTTTGGGTGGAAAAACGTCTTCTACATCTGAACTAACGAAAACCATCGTTGGACGAACGATTTTTATAATTTATTCGAAAAAAATCGAACTTAAACGTGATCGTTTCGGCGGTGTCCTTCTTTTCGCAATTTTTATTAATAATTCGATTCTGCAGGGTGGACAAACGAAATCTTTCGGTGGACAAACGTCTTCTACATCTGAACTAACGAAAACCATCGTTGGACGAACGATTTTGATAATTTATTCGAAAAAAATCGAACTTAAACGTGATCGTTTCGGCGGTGTCCTTCTTTTCGCAATTTTTATTAATAATTCGATTCTGCAGGGTGGACATTCGAAATCTTTCGGTGGACAAACGTCTTCTACATCTGATCTAACGAAAACCATCGTTGGACGAACGATTTTGATAATTTATTCGAAAAAAATCGAACTTAAACCTGATCGTTTCGGCGGTGTCCTTCTTATCGCAATTTTTATTAATAATTCGATTCTGCAGGGTGGACAAACGAAATCTTTGGGTGGACAAACGTCTTCTACATCTGAACTAACGAAAACCATCGTTGGACGAACGATTTTGATAATTTATTCGAAAAAAATCGAACTTAAACGTGATCGTTTCTCCGGTGTCCTTCTTTTCGCAATTTTTATTAATAATTCGATTCTGCAGGGTGGACAAACGAAATCTTTGGGTGGACAAACGTCTTCTACATCTAAGATAACGAAATATATCGCCGAACCACCGATTTTAATTATTTATTCGAAAAAAATCGAACTTTAACTTGGTCGGTACAACCGTATCGTACATCTTGGCTATTTTTATTAATAATTCGATTCTGCAGGGTGGACAAACGAAATCTTTGGGTGGACAAACGTCTTCTACATCTGAACTAACGAAAACCATCGTTGGACGAACGATTTTGATAATTTATTCGAAAAAAATCGAACTTATACCTGATCGTTTCGGCGGTGTCCTTCTTTTCGCAATTTTTATTAATAATTCGATTCTGCAGGGTGGACAAACGAAATCTTTGGGTGGACAAACGTCTTCTACATCTGAACTAACGAAAACCATCGTTGGACGAACGATTTTGATAATTTATTCGAAAAAAATCGAACTTAAACGTGATCGTTTCTCCGGTGTCCTTCTTTTCGCAATTTTTATTAATAATTCGATTCTGCAGGGTGGACAAACGAAATCTTTGGGTGGACAAACGTCTTCTACATCTAAGCTAACGAAATATATCGCCGAACCACCGATTTTGATTATTTATTCGAAAAAACTCGAACTTTAACTTGGTCGGTACAACCGTATCGTACATCTTGGCTATTTTTATTAATAATTCGATTCTGCAGGGTGGACAAACGAAATCTTTGGGTGGACAAACGTCTTCTACATCTGAACTAACGAAAACCATCGTTGGACGAACGATTTTGATAATTTATTCGAAAAAAATCGAACTTAAACGTGATCGTTTCGGCGGTGTCCTTCTTTTCGCAATTTTTATTAATAATTCGATTCTGCAGGGTGGACATTCGAAATCTTTCGGTGGACAAACGTCTTCTACATCTGAACTAACGAAAACCATCGTTGGACGAACGATTTTGATAATTTATTCGAAAAAAATCGAACTTAAACCTGATCGTTTCGGCGGTGTCCTTCTTTTCGCAATTTTTATTAATAATTCGATTCTGCAGGGTGGACATTCGAAATCTTTCGGTGGACAAACGTCTTCTACATCTGAACTAACGAAAACCATCGTTGGACGAACGATTTTGATAATTTATTCGAAAAAAATCGAACTTAAACGTGATCGTTTCTCCGGTGTCCTTCTTTTCGCAATTTTTATTAATAATTCGATTCTGCAGGGTGGACAAACGAAATCTTTGGGTGGACAAACGTCTTCTACATCTAAGCTAACGAAATATATCGCCGAACCACCGATTTTGATTATTTATTCGAAAAAACTCGAACTTTAACTTGGTCGGTTCAACCGTATCGTACATCTTGGCTATTTTTATTAATAATTCGATTCTGCAGGGTGGACAAACGAAATCTTTGGGTGGACAAACGTCTTCTATATCTGAACTAACGAAAACCATCGTTGGACGAACGATTTTGATAATTTATTCGAAAAAAATCGAACTTAAACGTGATCGTTTCTCCGGTGTCCTTCTTTTCGCAATTTTTATTAATAATTCGATTCTGCAGGGTGGACAAACGAAATCTTTGGGTGGACAAACGTCTTCTACATCTAAGCTAACGAAATATATCGCCGAACCACCGATTTTGATTATTTATTGGAAAAAACTCGAACTTTAACTTGGTCGGTACAACCGTATCGTACATCTTGGCTATTTTTATTAATAATTCGATTCTGCAGGGTGGACAAACGAAATCTTTGGGTGGACAAACGTCTTCTACATCTAAGCTAACGAAATATATCGCCGAACCACCGATTTTGATTATTTATTGGAAAAAACTCGAACTTTAACTTGGTCGGTACAACCGTATCGTACATCTTGGCTATTTTTATTAATAATTCGATTCTGCAGGGTGGACAAACGAAATCTTTGGGTGGACAAACGTCTTCTACATCTAAGATAACGAAATATATCGCCGAACCACCGATTTTAATTATTTATTCGAAAAAAATCGAACTTTAACTTGGTCGGTACAACCGTATCGTACATCTTGGCTATTTTTATTAATAATTCGATTCTGCAGGGTGGACAAACGAAATCTTTGGGTGGACAAACGTCTTCTACATCTGAACTAACGAAAACCATCGTTGGACGAACGATTTTGATAATTTATTCGAAAAAAATCGAACTTAAACGTGATCGTTTCGGCGGTGTCCTTCTTTTCGCAATTTTTATTAATAATTCGATTCTGCAGTGTGGACAAACGAAATCTTTGGGTGGACAAACGTCTTCTACATCTAAGCTAACGAAATATATCGCCGAACCACCGATTTTGATTATTTATTCGAAAAAAATCGAACTTTAACTTGGTCGGTACAACCGTATCGTACATCTTGGCTATTTTTATTAATAATTCGATTCTGCAGGGTGGACATTCGAAATCTTTCGGTGGACAAACGTCTTCTACATCTGATCTAACGAAAACCATCGTTGGACGAACGATTTTGATAATTTATTCGAAAAAAATCGAACTTAAACCTGATCGTTTCGGCGGTGTCCTTCTTATCGCAATTTTTATTAATAATTCGATTCTGCAGGGTGGACAAACGAAATCTTTCGGTGGACAAACGTCTTCTACATCTGAACTAACGAAAACCATCGTTGGACGAACGATTTTGATAATTTATTCGAAAAAAATCGAACTTAAACGTGATCGTTTCTCCGGTGTCCTTCTTTTCGCAATTTTTATTAATAATTCGATTCTGCAGGGTGGACAAACGAAATCTTTGGGTGGACAAACGTCTTCTACATCTAAGCTAACGAAATATATCGCCGAACCACCGAATTTGATTATTTATTCGAAAAAAATCGAACTTTAACTTGGTCGGTACAACCGTATCGTACATCTTGGCTATTTTTATTAATAATTCGATTCTGCAGGGTGGACAAACGAAATCTTTGGGTGGACAAACGTCTTCTACATCTAAGATAACGAAATATATCGCCGAACCACCGATTTTAATTATTTATTCGAAAAAAATCGAACTTTAACTTGGTCGGTACAACCGTATCGTACATCTTGGCTATTTTTATTAATAATTCGATTCTGCAGGGTGGACAAACGAAATCTTTGGGTGGACAAACGTCTTCTACATCTGAACTAACGAAAACCATCGTTGGACGAACGATTTTGATAATTTATTCGAAAAAAATCGAACTTAAACGTGATCGTTTCGGCGGTGTCCTTCTTTTCGCAATTTTTATTAATAATTCGATTCTGCAGGGTGGACAAACGAAATCTTTGGGTGGACAAACGTCTTCTACATCTAAGCTAACGAAATATATCGCCGAACCACCGATTTTGATTATTTATTGGAAAAAACTCGAACTTTAACTTGGTCGGTACAACCGTATCGTACATCTTGGCTATTTTTATTAATAATTCAATTCTGCAGGGTGGACAAACGAAATCTTTGGGTGGACAAACGTCTTCTACATCTAAGATAACGAAATATATCGCCGAACCACCGATTTGAATTATTTATTCGAAAAAAATCGAACTTTAACTTGGTCGGTACAACCGTATCGTACATCTTGGCTATTTTTATTAATAATTCGATTCTGCAGGGTGGACAAACGAAATCTTTGGGTGGACAAACGTCTTCTACATCTGAACTAACGAAAACCATCGTTGGACGAACGATTTTGATAATTTATTCGAAAAAAATCGAACTTAAACGTGATCGTTTCGGCGGTGTCCTTCTTTTCGCAATTTTTATTAATAATTCGATTCTGCAGTGTGGACAAACGAAATCTTTGGGTGGACAAACGTCTTCTACATCTAAGCTAACGAAATATATCGCCGAACCACCGATTTTGATTATTTATTCGAAAAAAATCGAACTTTAACTTGGTCGGTACAACCGTATCGTACATCTTGGCTATTTTTATTAATAATTCGATTCTGCAGGGTGGACAAACGAAATCTTTGGGTGGACAAACGTCTTCTACATCTGAACTAACGAAAACCATCGTTGGACGAACGATTTTGATAATTTATTCGAAAAAAATCGAACTTAAACGTGATCGTTTCTCCGGTGTCCTTCTTTTCGCAATTTTTATTAATAATTCGATTCTGCAGGGTGGACAAACGAAATCTTTGGGTGGACAAACGTCTTCTACATCTAAGCTAACGAAATATATCGCCGAACCACCGAATTTGATTATTTATTCGAAAAAACTCGAACTTTAACTTGGTCGGTACAACCGTATCGTACATCTTGGCTATTTTTATTAATAATTCGATTCTGCAGGGTGGACAAACGAAATCTTTGGGTGGACAAACGTCTTCTACATCTGAACTAACGAAAACCATCGTTGGACGAACGATTTTGATAATTTATTCGAAAAAAATCGAACTTAAACGTGATCGTTTCGGCGGTGTCCTTCTTTTCGCAATTTTTATTAATAATTCGATTCTGCAGGGTGGACATTCGAAATCTTTCGGTGGACAAACGTCTTCTACATCTGAACTAACGAAAACCATCGTTGGACGAACGATTTTGATAATTTATTCGGAAAAAATCGAACTTAAACCTGATCGTTTCGGCGGTGTCCTTCTTATCGCAATTTTTATTAATAATTTGATTCTGAAGGGTGGACAAACGAAAATTTGGGGTGGACAAACGTGGACAAACGCTGGACAATCATTCCCCACTGACAAATCATCAAAAAGTTTTCATGGGGGTGCTGGTGAAAAAATTTTTTTTTTCCATAACTTTTTTTTGAAGGGTGGACAAACGAAAATTTTTGTTGGACAAACGTGGACAAACGATGGACAAACGAATGCCATCGAGTTTTTTTAAAAAATCACATTTGGGGGTGCTAACTTCACAGACCTAGTTGAGGGTCGTCTTCAATGGGTCAAGCCCAACATCAACGGGGCACTCGATCAACGATCTCATGCACACAGGAGCGAATCTGCTACTCAACATTACGGATGTGTTACTGTGGATTCGCCAGCACAAGTACATCTTTGCCACGGACGTGACAAAAATGTACAGACAAATCAAGGTTCACGAAGACGACCAGGACCTCCAGAGGATACTGTGGATTGATGAGGATTGAAAGGAGGTGCCCTACAAACTCACCACGGTCACGTATGGAACCAAGGCTGCGCCGTTCCTCGCTGTCAGAGCACTAGTGCAGTTGGTCGAAGACGAAGGACATCGTTTTCCCCTGGCAGTACCATCAATCACTCATGCCAGATATGTCGACGATATATTTGGTGGCGCCGATACAGGTGAGACACTCATCACAATTGCTCAACAATTAAATGACCTGTGCAAGGCGGGGGGTTTTCCACTTGCCAAGTGGCAATCAACCTACCCTCCATTGCTTGAATCAATTTCTCATGAAATACGAGCTAGTAACTCGTACATAGCACTTGACGACTGCAATACAAAAATTCTCGGATTACTATGGAATTCCCACAACGATGACTTCTCATTTTCAACAAAGCCAATCAGCAATTCAAGACTCACAAAACGTCTCATTCTCTCTGAAGTAGCAAAGATATTTGATCCACTTGGCTTCTTAGCTCCAGTCATCATTCGGGCAAAAGCACTTTTGCAGGAATTGTGGCTGCACAAACTCAACTGGGATGACCCACTGCCTTCCCAAGTCACTGCTCACTGGCTCACCATCAGAGAAGATCTAACAAGTCTGGCCAGACTCTCAATACCAAGGTGGTTCAACACCTTCTCCAATTCGACAGTGGAATTACATGGATTCCCTGATGCGTCTCAGCTCGTCATGGCAGCGGTAATTTACATTATCGTGACCTCGCCGTCCACAGCTCACAAAGTGTCGACACTCGTGTGCTCCAAAACCAAGGTAGCACCACTCAAGAAACTCACAATCCCAAGGCTCGAACTCACTGCAGCTTTAATGCTTGCAAAGCTCACGAAGTATGTTCAAGCTACTCTTCAGCTCAACATCTCTACAATTCATCTGTGGACGGATTCTCAAATATCATTATCATGGATCAAATCTCATGCATCACGCTGGAAGGATTATGTGCGGAACCGTGTCTCCCAAATTCAAGAGCTCACCCCACACGCACATTGGAGACACGTTCCTGGAACAGCGAATCCAGCTGATTGTGCTCCTCGAGGCTTAACAACACATCAGCTTGAACACCATGAGCTTTGGTGGACGGGACCATCTTGGCTGACTCAACCCAGTGACTCATGGCCCTCTCAACCTACATTGAAGGACAGTCCAAGCATGCTGGAAGCTCGTCCTGGAATTTCAAATCTTCTCAACATTCGAAAATTCGAATACCACTGGGACCTCATTTACAAATATTCATCACTCAACAAACTCTTTCGTATCACTTCAGTTTGTTTCAGAATTTTATCACGGCTGAGGAGGTCAACGATTTCCTTGCCAATCATCTCACAATCGCCCGAGGATCTGGAGAGGGCCAGGATCTTCTGGATCAAAGCGACGCAGTCCCTTTATTTCACACACGAAATAAAGGCTCTCAGCTCCGGCACTACGTTGCCAGCCTCTCACACATTCAATCGTCTCACAGCCTTTATCGACCAGGAAGGAGTGATTCGGGTCGGGGGCCGACTCAACAACGCTCACATTGCATATGGAAGTAAGCATCCTGCAATTTTGCCTCGTCGCTCACGTCTGTCCGATCTGATTATAGATCAAGCTCATCGACAAACTCTCCATGGAGGGACTCAACTCACGCTCGCTCAAATCAGACAAAACTACTGGATCATCGGTGGCCGAGTTCCAGTGAAATCTCACATTTTCCGGTGTGTTGTGTGTGCTCGGCAAAGGGGGATCCGTGCCCATCAACTGATGGGCCAACTACCTCTTTCACGAGTCACACCCACACGCCCATTCACCAACACTGGACTGGACTATGCTAGTCCCATCACCTTAAGGACGTGGAAAGGGCGAGGCGCCAAGACTCAAAAGGGTTGGATCTGTGTGTTCGTCTGTCTCACCACCTCAGCTGTTCATCTCGAGCTAGTCACCGACTACTCCACAGAAGGTTTCATCGCAACGTACAGGCGTTTCATCTCACGGAGAGGAATCCCTCACTCACTCTACTCAGATTGTGGCACTAACTTCATCGGAGCTGATGCCACGCTCAAGAGGATGTTCACTCAGGGCTCTCAAGATCACCAATCTCTCGCTCAGCTGTTGGTCAACGACAACACTCGCTGGTGTTTCAACCCCCCAGCCGCACCACACATGGGAGGCAAATGGGAGGCTGTGGTGAAGTCCACCAAACACCATCTTCGGCGAACCGTGGGTGAAACAGCACTCACCTACGAAGAGTTCAGTACCCTTCTCACTCAAATTGAGGCGCTGCTGAATTCACGACCCCTTGAGCCCCTCAGCGACGATCCTGAAGATGTCGCAGCTCTCACTCCTGCTCACTTCCTCATTGGCCACCCGCTCTCAGCTCTACCGGAACCTTCTGTGGAGCACTCATCCATCTCACTAGCAGCGCGGTGGCAACTCATGCATAAAAAAACTCATCAATTCTGGACTCAATGGTCAGCCCATTATCTGCAACGGCAGTTATCAATCTCGAAGTGGCATCATCCATCCAACGCCATCAAGGTCGGCTCCCTAGTGCTCATCACTGATGAGCGCTTTCCCCCTAGCAAGTGGCCGCTTGCTCGGGTTCTCACTCTTCACCCAGGGAAGGATGGATTGACCAGGGTGGTGACGCTCAAGACCGCCACTACCACCTTAATCAGGCCAATTGCCAAACTGGCCATTTTGAATGTTACAGATTCATCATCAACATCTTCTTCCAGCTGTTGAGGCCGGGAGCATGTTTGAGATTCGAGTAGTACCGATCTCCGCCACACCCCAACTCACCGCAGCACCTCCTGGACTGCGGAACTGCCCGACCGATCCACAATCGATCGGCCAATCATAAGTCAGCGACAAAACGCTCACCCAATCAAATTTCCCCACGTCTGTCGATCCGCTGAAAAGCTGGAGAAGACGGCTAACGGAAATCGACCAGCCATGTTTGATTTACCTTCCGTTCACGCAGCGTACGATTGAAGACGCGTTTTCCTCGTGACACTCGTTGTTCAAGTAACTCGTGAATATCTCATTCTAATTGTGCTCAGTAGTGCTCATCGCGTTAATCACTCATCTCTCATCCTGCTCACGCTCACAAAACGTCGCATTCTCAACGATTGTGGATCGTGGTCGGTGCGCGACCGCGTGTTTCTAGTAGCGCGATAAATCTCAATCTCAGCACAACGTGCGTCCTCTCACCGCTCACCTCCTTTTTTTATATTGTGACTCACTCCGCGAGTGTTTAAAATAAACTGACTCTGTACATTTCTCACGAACACTGTGCTATACTTTCTGCGCCTAACCTAAAACCGGTATCAACTCACGTGGCCAACGGTCAGACGCTCAAACAGTAAGAATAATCAGAGTTAGGTATTATTCGATCAATTTGAAATAAACATTTATCTCAGATCATTAGTTGAATAAATTCTTTTCAGTATTCATGTAATAATGGACATGGACTCCAATATCGTATGATAGAAACACCAAATAATTTAGCCAAAGTACTGAATTTATTTCTGACGTTTTCCTAAAAATTGTTTCCCATGACACCTTCCTAATCCTCCCTCCCCATGTGGCGTCAGTATATTCTCACCAAAGAGAGGGAGTAACGATGTGTAGCATCAACAAATGCAAAACAATTTTTGACAAAGTAATGAAATATGTAAATTTCGAATTTTCATATTGGTACTCAAGACTGGTAGAAATTCGATTTCTGCGTCACCCTTCAGAAACGCTAAGGTTTTTATGATGCTTCAATTCGCTATTGAGGAGAACGGATGGGACACAAACCAGGACCCTAACTATAAAATAATAAATCCACTATTTGCTTCGGATACTGACTGTACCTGGTATGAGTCACTTCTGGAAAAAAAGATCAGCCTATGTTTCGTGACCGTGTCAAAACCCAATTTCGCGGACAACAGGTAATAACAGTCCCCGATATTCTGCAGGATACACAGCATAGGTACTTTCGTTTTCATTCAATCAGAGACACTTTCAAACAGAATTTGAACCTGACAAGTACGTAGCATGATGCAAAAATATCCACTGGAAAAATACATACGAGTGTTGGATAGAATACATCACGATAAAACGCGTTTCTCAGCCGAAATAGACCTCCGTGTACAGAAAGTTATAAGATTTTCAGCTGTTGCTTTGGTTTTTGGCCGAAGCAATCGGAGGCGGATACCTGGAAAACCTTTGAGGGGTGGTTGCACCCCCTAAACATGCAAACAGGCCAAAATATAAAAACACATATATCTTATTCTTCTGTTCTCTAAAACATATCCAACAATCAAAGCAATCGGAGGCGGATACCTGGAAAACAATTGAGGGGTGGTTTCACCCCCTAAACATGCAAACAAGCGAAAATAAAAAAACACGTGTATGTTATTTTTCGGTCCTCTAAAACATATCCAAAAATCAAAGCAATCGGAGGCGGATACCTGGAAATCCATTGAGGGGTGGTTTCACCCCCTAAACATGCAAACAAGCGAAAATAGAAAAAACACGTATATGTTATTTTTCGGTCCTCTAAAACATATCCAAAAATCAAAGCAATCGGAGGCGGATACCTGAAAAACCATTGAGGGGTGGTTTCACCCCCTAAACATGCAAACAAGCGAAAATAAAAAAACACGTTGTGACGTCCCACAAATTTTCGCGCGGTAACTTTTAAACTCTCCCCAATAAATTCGCAATACAACTCCACAAAATCTCTCCAAACCCCAACTCTTGCCCCTTTTCCTGACCCCTGACCGCCTTGGCGATGTACCTTAGCGGTCCCCATCACAAGACGGTCAACCCCTAAAAATCCTCACACTCTTATTTGAAACTAAACAAGTCCCTCGTCCCAGAAACGCCCTTAATTCGAGACCACGTCTCACCCCTTCTCTAACACCTTCCAATTCAAGACCACAATTACCCCTTTCCCATCAAAGCACCCATAATCCATTCGATGGGTTGAGTATCTCCTCTTCGTAAGCATAAAAACCCCAAAAGCCTAAGCGATGAATATTTGGCGTACATGTCATAAGCACGACGGATAATGGAGACACCATGCAAAAACCCCGGAAGACCAAAATTCTATTGTCTACGAGTCTAATTATAGACTCCACCTGCGTATCTATAAAAACCCCGGAAATCTTCTGTGCTTACCGCGTGTACCCTTCATACCCTAAACCGAAAAGAGTATAAATATGAGGGCCCGCGCGAAGAGAGCGCTCTTTCGACGAAATCTATCTCCGAAAGCTATTGTTAACGCTACGAGTATAATTAAATCATAGTGCAACAATCA
Source organism: Andrena hattorfiana (assembly GCA_944738655.2). Taxonomy (NCBI): domain Eukaryota; kingdom Metazoa; phylum Arthropoda; class Insecta; order Hymenoptera; family Andrenidae; genus Andrena; species Andrena hattorfiana. The sequence goes on along the minus strand of OX122890.1, from coordinate 59,523,768 downwards.
TCATTTCACCAATCATAGTAAGCTATTATCATTATCTTTAATACCATTGGATATCATCCACATTTCATACTATTATTCATATTGCTTTCTCATATCATATAATCTTATTAATGCTTATTGCAATCATATTATTATTTTGTCTTGTCAACGCTTATTGCGATTATATTACTTGTCTTATTAACGCTTGTTGCAATCATACAGATTATACTATTTGTCTTACTAACGCTTATCGTTTACATATTTCTACTTTATTATCGTATATTGTATTTCATATTCATACATTCATACACTCTTCTTCGACGATAATCTAATCGACAGCAACGACTCTGCGACGGAACGACGTCTTATTAAATAAATTCAGTGCTCTATTTTCAACAGTATAATTCATAAATTCTGTGTCTTACGGCAACCACTGTAAGCAATTATAATTATTCATTTGTTGTACGGCATATCACCCTCATTACCTATATTATTGTGTAACATTAAGGCTTGTTGTTTCATATAATTATCTTTGCTAATGCTCATTGCTTATATTACGGGCGTAGCAAATCCTTATTACTTTTCTCGTTTCGATATTGGCTATTATACTTGCATTTCATATTCATACATTCATATACTAAAATTAAGTACCTTTTATATAAATGTCCTGTGCTAATGCTTAATGTCTAACGCATTTAATTGTCAACTACCCTGTCTCATAGACAGTGCCAGCAACGCCTGCGTAAAACTAATAAACCGCTTTGCTTAACTCACGCTTCGAGTCATTGTGTTAATCCTTCGGCTACGAAGATCCCTAAATCCAAACGAGCTGCCGCAACAGCTGATCACGGGCAACAACCGCGGAAAGTGTATTACGGTGTTTACCAACTTACTTTTGCATAGCTCTCGCTCTACCGTATGGCTAGACGAATTTCGCGGAATTATTACGTGTGTCTTTTACCATAATGCAACGGTAAATCCGATTACCAAGCCCCCCAATCAAAACAAGTGCTCTAACGGGTGTCTCCCCGATACAAACCAGTTCATTAAACCTTCCCTGGTCGATTAGTGTGCAGAATTACACATTCTCGCCTGACGTTCAAAACGGTTAGTGTGCAGAATTACACATTTCTCGCCTGTCGTTCCGCAACCCCTCAGTGTGCAGAATTACACATTCTCGCCTAACGTTCAAAACGGTTAGTGTGCAGAATTACACATTTCTCGCCTGTCGTTCCGCAACCCCTCAGTGTGCAGAATTACACATTTCTCGCCTGACTTTCCCTAAATCCTCAGTGTGCTGAATTTCACATTCTCGCCTGCCGTCCAAAACGATTAGTGTGCAGAATTACACATTTCACGCCTGATTCCCTCACCTCCCGGTGTGCTGAATTATATATTCGCGCTTGGGCTTTATTTAACCCCACTATGTCATTTGTCCCCTAAATCCTGAACCCGGGACGTGACACGTATATGTTATTTTTCGGTCCTCTAAAACATATCCAAAAATCAAAGCAATCGGAGGCGGATAACTGGAAAACCATTGAGGGGTGGTTTCACCCCCTAAACATGCAAACAGGCCGAAATAAAAAAACACGTATATGTTATTTTTCGGTCCTCTAAAACATATAAAAAAATCGAAGCAATCGGAGGCGGATAACTGGAAAACTTGTGAGTACACGAGCGCGTTGGCCGCAGGATTCGCGGCATACTTTCGTTTTCATTCAATCAAAGACACTTCCAAATTGAATTTGAACCTGACAAGTACGTAGCATGATGCAAAAATGTTCGCTGAAAACATACATACCGGTGCTGAGTAGAATACATCACGGTAAAACGGGTTTTTCAGCCAAAATAGACTCCCGTGTACTGAGTACACGCCAGCGCCCGCCGGCAGGTTAAGGATAAAATCATAAAAAATATATCAAGGACATGAACAAAGCATTTGAACAAAAACGGTGGCTATATGGAAAATCGTGTGGCTCACATGTTAAAATTTTTCCCCAAAACAATTATGCAAGAATCAGTTCCCACTTCGACCCTCTATTCATGTTATTATTGAAGACGTTCGCGCTGAAACGACCACCCACGATCGGTGACGCGATGCGTTCCGAACGTGGCCGAACACCGAGCGCGAACGAGGCCCGAGTGTGACCGAAGTTCGACTTTCAAACGGAGGCACACTTCTCGAAGCCATTTCTCGCACCGGCCCGGCGTTCAGAGCTGCCAGCGACCGCTGAACAGCGGTGATGCCCGAGCTTCGAAAATTTTTAGATGGTCTCTTTCAAAGTAACGTCGCAAAAAGCTAGGTATTGGGAATTTCCCGGCTCAGGTAAGCGAGCCGCGCGCTCCTCTTTTATGGCCGGTTTACCTCTCGCACCCCAGATTACTGTAACGAGGTTTGAAAACAATGTGTCGACTTGTCTCGTACCCGTCTCAATTTCAATAATTTTAGCTACGACAGGGTTGGCTTGATTTTTTGCCACCTGCGTGTGAAAGCCACAATAGTGGCGTATCATTTCAAAAGATGATATTAACGTAAGTCAGCCCATAGTGGCGCACACCGGGGTCAAGAATATGGTTCCAAGTTGGAATACGTTATTGCTACTACCCTAATTTCAAAAAGAATGTGGGTTAGTCCGTTGTTTGCTCTCACTGTCTCAATTAACGATATTACGCATAAAATTAGTTTGCAGGATTGTAAGCCCGTTTCGTTAAAAGTAGTCCGATTTAAATTTTTTTGTCAATTCAATCGGGAGAATGCAAGGAATTCATTGCTGTCACTTTCATTTTGATACGATAAAAAATAAAGAAATTCCGTTTCTGTATAATCGATGACACATCGCCGAGCAACCTCGCGCGGCAGATTAGACGGGTGAACGATACAATGTCGCTCGGCTCGAGGAGCCGACGACTTCTATCAAAGGCGCTCGAGGCTCCCAGCTTTAAATAACGTTCGGATATAAATCTAAATGAAAGGGAGAACATTATTTGAAGCTTCGGGCGGAATCCCCTCGAATGAAAACATTATTTACGGCGCTTCGAATAATAAATAACTCCGGATTATTTATATTTAATTGATTTCAAATAATGCCAAAAATTTCTGCCTTTTACTCGAAACCAATTTTTTATTTAAAATAATTTTATGCCCATCTCTGGTTCCAACTACCACTACTGCAGGGTGTGAAACGTACCCTTCCATGCGGTCGCCCGGTCTGGTGAAAATGCGCAGGCTGGATGCGCGTGATTATTATGTGGTCCCCTCTTCGAAGTGACAGAAAATGTAACCTATACGCTACATGACAATAAATGTTTATTGGCTATTTCGTTCTTTTACTCTACATTTGTGAACTTTGTATAACTTAACATCCTTCGAAAATATTATTATTACGCCGCAACGGTATCTTTATGAAATCAGGTATAGCATATAGGTTATGTTTTCTGTTTCGCTTCGAGGAGCGGATTTTCTGTCCTCGAAGTAGGGTTGCCACCTTTTTTTTTATAGAAAAATAACGTACATTTGCTTTTGTAGAGTATACAAAAAAAGTACGTTCAACAAATTAAAAGTACATTTTAATCTTATTAGTTTTCATTTCTTCCAAACATATTTTCTATAGCTTTTAGCATTACCGAGTAAATTTTTATTATTTTGAAATATCTCAATGGCATCTTTGCACTCAATATTCATATTGAAATATATAAATAATTCGTTTTTTATTAGATTGAGAGAGGCCTTGTTTCTTTCATTCCGCCACTTCACATTCATGACAGAGAAAACTCTCTCAGTAAATGCTGGAGTGGCAGGAACAGATAGAAGATAATAATATTGCGTTACGTTTCACGTAATTATTTCATTAATTGTGAAATAAAGTATTTTCGCGTACTTTATTGTTATTCAAAAGTATAGAGTATTTAAAATACGGGTGGCAAACGTACCCCGAAGTGACAGAAAATATAACCAACAAATTTAATTCCTCAATGTGTGAAAGTAATGATACAGGGACAACTAGCCTATTGTTTATCGCCGCCACGAATTTTAAAAAGAGGATTATATAAAGTATTTATATAAACACTTTGCAAAAGCTTTTCGCAACAATTATGGTTAAATAATTGAAAAAAGAAAAATTAAGTAAACGTAAAATTTGGTAAATTTTCCATCATTAGAAGGTGATAATTTGTCCCCATTTTATGGCGCACATTGTATTCTGATATTTTTTGTAGTTCAAAAGCTGTGCGAAAAAAGTCCCAAATTCATCAACCCGGACCACTAACGCGTCAGCGTGTTCTAATACCGCTGCTGGATCATTGCATACGTAGATAACGGAATCGGCGCGGTCACACTCTTACAATGACTTCCGTTTTCTTAACCGTCTGGTACGTCAAATTTAATATTCTTTAGCGAAATCCAAAAGCACCCTCTACTGGCACCTAAAAGACCCCACACTTTCATCATTGGTTCATAGATGGCGGAAGTATCGGCGTATGGTTGTAGTGGAATGCGTCCGTGAGGCGGTGTTGCCATTTTACAAGTTCGCGCGCGCGCGGGTTGCAGGATTAAACGATGACCCTGTAGATACAATTATAAGCTTACATAACTGAATAGTTATATCATGCAAAAATATTATTGTACAGTAAAGCTTCAACAGTTTCAATCTTGCTTCTTACCTAATAGGCTCAAGCAAGCGAGAGAATATTTTTGTTAAGGTTGTAATTAATTATTATTTTATAATTTTTTAAATAGTACAGTTATGGATTTATAATATATTGAAGAATTGAAAATTATTGGATCTCTTAACAATTTTTTTTTAAATATTGAAATTGTTGCGTTTATCCAATAGTACACGATAACATGTCACGAACCAGTTATTGAACGCGTGTTTAATGGTTATATAAACGCTGGTACAGAAGTCAATATTCAGTAAAGTTTTAAAATTATTAACATTTATTCTCCGGAGTATTGTTTCGTATCCTATATATTTACGTTAATAATAACTATACAAAAATATAATACTGTTTAAGAATTATTAGGATAATTAATCTTAAACTCCTCATAATATTAGCATAACCTAAAATTTTATAATATACTTTTAATCATTTTCAGACGTAAAGTCATGCCGAAGATTTAACACAAATGTATTATGAATAAAATGTTTTTATTACCCCAAAATATTACCATATTGATTTCTTTTAATTAACTGATAGAAATAGTTAAATTAAATATATATTCAATAATTGGCACACTGATAATTAATGACTGGGACACGCTATGAATTTCATTTAATTACTGGACCATATGAACAGTTTCATGTTTTAATTAATTTAAAACTTTTCCTTTAACAAATCTAGATTCTTGTTACGTTATCTGAAACTAGGAATTTTACGCGTTCGAATAATTATATTTAGTTATAATTTTATACTATTTAAATATAAAAGAAATTGCAATTATCTCAACTGCTTCCTTAAGTGTTTCACCACTTATTCGTCGCTGTCGTACACGTTTGCGCGCTGAGAGAGCTACGTTATTACACACTACATTCAAACAAAAAGAATTAAATGCAATTACTATACATTGGGATGGAAAGATGTTACCATCATTAATGGGTAAAGAGCAAGTAGATCGATTACCGATAATAATATCTTTCAATGGAAATGAACAGTTGCTTGGAATTCCAGCGATTTCTTCAGGCACTAGAAAAGAACAGGGCAATGCTGTCTATGATTTATCATTGTGCGTGTACCTGGAGGAAAGGGGGGGGGGGAGTATTTTAAACGGCTGTGTGGAGGGGGATGAGCAGGGGGAATGGACCTTTACAGGAGGGAGGGCTAGTACTGTAATCGATTATGTAATTGGGAATGAAGATACACGGGAGAGGGTAAAAAGGGTTGAAGTGGGAGAGAGGATGGACTCGGAACGTAAACCGCTGGTGGTCTGGGTAAGGGGAGAGGGTGGAGGCGTGGCTGACAGGAGGAAAGGTGGTGGGGGGGAGAGGGGAAGAAGGAATTGGCCAGAGGAGGGGAGAATTGAGTTTATGAGAAGTTTTGGGAAAAGGGGGAGGGTGATAGGGGCATGGAGGAGTGGAGAGAGTTGGGAGAAAGGATAAAGGGGCGGTGGGGAACTCGGAAGTCGGGGAGGGAGAGGAAAAGGAGGTGGGGTGAGGAGTGTAGAGAGGAGAAGAGTGAGGTGAGAAAAGAGTTGAGAAAGTGGAGAAGGGAGGGAGGAGATGGGAATGGCTACAGAGAGAGGAAAAGGGGATATGGAAGGATGTGTGAGGAAAAGAGGAAGAAGGAGGTGGTGCGTTGGGAAAAGGAACTGGAGGGGGTGAGGATAGAAGGACAGGCGTGGAAGGTGGTGAATGGAGAGAAGGAAAGGAGGAGCAGGGTGAATGAAAGAATAAAAATGGAGGATGGGAATGAGTACTTCAGGGGACTGCTGGGAGGGGAGGAGAGGAGGGTGAGGAGGCGGGTAGGGAGGGACAGAGGGAGGGGCGGAGAGGGAGAGATAGGAAGGGATGAAATAAGGAGGGTGGTGAAGAGTTTAAAGGATGGGAAGGCGGGGGAAGGGGATGGGGTTCAGAATGAGGTATGGAAGTAGGGGGTAGGAGATAGAAAAGTGATTGTGGGTGCTGTGCAACAGGGTTTGGAGGGGGGAAGGGTGGCCGGAGGGATAGAAGGAAGGGGTTGTGATACCGGTGGTAAAGGAAGGGGCTGGGGAAAGGGTTAAAGACTACAGGGGAATTATATTAACACAATCGGCATATAAGATCTACGCGTCGGTACTGGCGGAAAGAAACCAAACGGGGTTTAGGAGGGGGTGGGCTGTATCGATAACATATACACGCTGAACTGCTTGATCAGCAGGAAGATAGGGAGACTCTCCAGAGGAGGTTGTTGGAGTTTTTTGTCGATATGAAGGCCGCGTTTGACTCGGTGGGCAGAGAGATACTAGTAAAGGTCATGAGGGGAAGGGCTGGTGATAAGGTGTGAAGCGGTACTAAGGAAAACGATAGGTAGGGTCAGGGTGGAGGAAGAGGAGGGGAGAGATTCTGTACTGCAAGGGGGTGAGGCAGGGGTGCCCGTTGAGCCCGACTCTGTTTACGCTCCTGATTGCGGACATGGACGTAGAGCTGGGGAGGGGTGGCTGGGGGGTGAAGCTGAGGGAGAGAAGGTTAATACACATTGGCATACACGGACGATGTGGCAGTGCTGGCTGCGAATGTTGAAGGGATGAAGAGGATGATGGAGAAATTAGAAAAGTACGTGGAGGGGAAGGGGTTGCAGGTAAATGTGGGGAAAACAGAGGTGATGAGGTGTAGAAGAGGAGCAGGTGGGAGAATGTGGTATGGAAGTGGATGTTAAAGGAGATGGAGGAGGTAAAAAGCTTTAGATACCTGGGATACACGATGATGGGGAATGGAGGGCAAGAGGAATACATAAAGGAGAAGGTGAGAAAGGGGGCGGCGGTGATGGGGTAGATGTGTGGAATTGTGAAAAGGAAATTTGGGAAAAACTGGGGAAGCAGACTTTGGCTCTTCGATAAGTTGATGTGGACAGTAGTGAGCTATGGGGCGGAGGTGTGGGGGTGGAAAGGTAGAGAAAAGGTGGAAGGGTTGCAAGAGAGATACATGCAGTGGGTGTTAGGTGTGGACCGGAATACCCCTGGGTACATGGTGAGGGAGGATTTACAGAGGGAGATGCTGAAGGGAGAGGCGGGCTTGAGAGCATGGGGGTATGAGAGGACGCTGATAGAGGTGAAGGGGGATGAGCTGGCGAGGGAGTGTTAGGAGGCAACGAAGAGAAGGTGGATGAGGGGAAGGGTTCTGCACCGGTGGAAAGAGGAGAAGGAGCAGTAATATAAGGATAGGGGGTGGACGGTGGAGGAGGTGGAGATGGTGAGGGATAGGAGGGAGTTAAGGGGAGAGGAGTTGGTGGAGAGGGAGAGAAGGTTACCGGAAGAGGTGAGATGGAGGTGGAGAGGAGAGGCGAGTTATAATAAATGGTACGGGAGGGTGAGGGGGGGGAAGTGCCGGGATATTTGAAGAAAGGGTGGGAGGAGGATAGGTGGAAAAGGGTGGCGAAGTTTAGGTTAGGGAATGAGATGAAAGCGGGGAGATACTGGGAGGAGGTGGAGAAAAAGAGGTATAGAATGTGTGGGCAGGGGGGAGTCGTGGGAACATGTGTGGGAGGTATTTACAGGGTGGGGGGTTGGGAGGGGTGGCATGAGGCGGTAATGGAGGTGTTGGGTTATGAGGGAGAGGGGGAGGGATGGTTAAGGAGATTCGAAGAAAGGAGAGCGGTATGGAGGGGAGGAACAGAGGTGTGAGTGGAGGATTGAGAGTGGAAGGGGTGGCGAGCGGAAGCGGAGGTCCGAGAGGAGGAGGGGGCGTGTGCGTGCGTGCGAAGGCGGCAGTGGGGGGGGGGGGGAGGAGAACGAGCGAGCGAACGAGCGGTGATAGCTGTAAGAAACAGGTTAAGATAGGTTAAGTTAGGTTAAGTTAGGATAAGGTAGAGGTTCCCGTTAAAGTCAGGGAGAGGGATGGGAGGGTAGCTAGGGCCCCCCCTCGGTGAGAGTGAGGGGGGCGATGCAGCAGTGTAGGGAGTTGGGTGGCCCCACCAGGCAGACGGCCACCCAAACAAGAACAGCAGGAGCCGTCGCGGCGGCCGCGCCGTGGCAGGGTGCGCGGGCCGCTGCGGCGTTGGAGGGAGGGGAAAAGGGGGCCCCTTAATTCGGAGGGGATCGATGCTCGCGGGGTGAATTTGGCGGCCGATATTTTTTGGGCCGCCCTTGTTGCTGATTCTGGCCAGCCGTCCGTCCGAGGTGTACGCCGGGCTTTACCCGGTCGCTGAAAGGCCTCCTCAGGTGCGACGGCATGGGCGCCCCTTAAGGCCCGCCAGCGCCCCCGCCCGGCCGCGATTCTAACTACTGTCGCGGCTGCGTAGTGGCTCGATCGCGGGGTCGGGGGGGGGGGGGCACCACCCGCCCTAGTAGCAGCGACTCCGGAAGAGGGTGAGGCGGACGCGTGGCCCGTCGCGCGTCACCCGGAGCAAAGGGGGTGTTGGAGTTTGCTCCACGGAGGAGTAAAGACTCCCCTCGAGAAGGGCCCTGATTAGGGCAATAGGCGCGGGGAGCTCTGTATGCATCCTTGGGGGGAGGGGGGGGCAAGCGATCGCAATCGCTAGTTTGATCTCGTAAAAGTCTGTGACGAAGTCACCTCACGAGCCGTGCGAACCGAGACAGTCGGGTTAGTTCGCGTCGCGGCCGCCAGGCGGCCGCGGCCGCGGCCCCGAGACGGCTCTCGCGGGCAAAGACGTACGGCCCCACGATATAAAGGCCGCGGCGAGTGGAATCAGGAGCACTTGTGCATGTCGCTATACGGCTTCAGGCAATACAAGACGCTCACTTTTTGCTCTCCCTGAGGTGTGTCAGTGTTCGGCCATCGCCACCACTATACCAATACCAGCCTCCGTCCGAAATCGGCCGAGATTTATCTTGCGCCTCACCTAAGTCAGAGAGGTGTCTCTGCGCCCTTTTGGCCGGAGTCCTATTGCACTCTGAAACTCTATCGTACGACTCTCGAATGAACGCGCCTCATAAGGCCATTCCGAGCAGAACGTTCACCAACTCCGCATCCTACCTCCTTGACCGCTCGCCGAAAGTCGCCGCCGCCGCGAACCGACGCGCCGCCGAACCGCTCGAGCACCGAAGCTATTCCGCCGCGCTAATAGTACGGACAACCGAAGATCTGTAACATCAAACACGCCAAATAAAGAACTGTTACTTTGTTACCCAGCATCTACTCATTCGCCGAACCCGGACATACCGACTGAGTCGGCACCTAATCCCTTCTCCGTCCCACCGGTAACCGCCTCACCACCGGAGACGATTACAAGTCCTCCCCTGGGATGCGAGCTCTCCGCGCCAGGAGGTCACCTTGGTGGTTTTAGTGGGTTCGAGTCCCACATAACAAATAAAAAAAGGGATAAGGTAGAGGTAAGGAAAAATGTTAAGGAGAGAGTGTATGGGAGATTGTAACCTCTAGGGGAACAATAAAAAGATTACTACTACTACTATTAACACTTTGTGAGCAGTATTTGGTATATAGGATAACATGGTTATAGGTTTGCTGTTGCGTCGCAAGGTAGAAGGTGGTTGAGACTCCACTGAGGGTTTATACCTCTCCATCGAACGCGCCGAGAAGCGCAAGCAATTTTCGTAGCCCCGTGCTTGGACGAGTCAGCCTGTGACGTCACGAGCGGTTCCGGCCTTCCTGAGAAACACCCACCGTTTTGGCTAAGACGCGTTCCCACGTTTTGTGCTAAACGCGCTGGAGGCTCACGATGTCTTGACCAATCGCGAGCCTTAGAAGGTCAAATCCCCATACTTTTTACTTCCACTTCCTGACCGATCAGCGCATCCATTTTTCAGTTCCGAGCCACTTACTCACCAACCATCGAACCGTCAACACCATATTTTTTTCTTGTATCACTCACCATAACCCATACCTATACTATTATTTTAATAAATTAGATTCGGAATTAAACTGCAATTTTACTCAAAGTAAGTCATTAATTTGAAATATGGAAAGGCAAGTGTCAGGCCGCCTTACAATCCGTCAGCTTAACTGCACTTCAACATTTGCAAATATTTCTGCAGTTTTAGTATCTATGCATATTTATCAAATTCTTTTAGTTTTATTGGAATTATTGACGTTATTTTTTTATGTAACGTCAAACATTCGTATGAGTTGTATATTAGCACTTTTTTATGAACTTCCTTAATTATATTCGGCATTTTTAATTCCAAAAATGGAACATTGTTGAATTTTCCCATCTTTCTTGGAATTCAGTCTCACTGTGCGACATAGAATACAGGTAATTGCTCTGTGGGTGACGGGAAAGTAAACGACTCTCAGGTTAGTCGCTATCTAATTTATTCAAATCTCTGACGTCGAACAGACAGCGGTGTCGTTCGTGCTGTTCTCTGTGATCGATTCCGTTCGACTGCCTCGATGCGGACCCGCGGCGCGGATCTTTGGGGACCGTCGTCTCTCGCGCCGTACAGGATGTTTATACAATCATATCGACGACGGTCCTCGCCGCTTTCCGGGAACCCTTTAGCAGTAATCGTAGCGCGACACATCGGTGCCAAAATTCGATGCGTCGCCGATACCGCCGATGTCCAAAGTGCTTGGACGTAATGAGGCGGTGTGCTCGTTGCACGTGCCGCCACAGCTCCATTATTGGCAAATATTGCCAAATCTTGTTTTCGCATTTGCAAAGACAAATATATGTTGATTATAAAACAAAAAAGAAATTTGTTCGGAAGTTCCCGGGGGGTAACTACAAAGCCGATAATTGCTGATATTTTTTCAATGGGTTTTTTATGGAAAATAACTGTATGTAAAAAAATGTTTTCGTATATTTTACTTGTAACAAAACGTAATTTTCAGTTGAAGAACTATTTGGTTTTGAACTAATGATTCTTATTCGAAATATACTCAAATTTAAAATAATTTGTATTAAATATAGTGGAACAACTTTTAATCGTATTTGGAATTCGACTTTTGAAGGATTCGGCTTTTGCGAATAGTTATGAAGTACTATTGCGAGTTGGAAAGAAATTGGACTACCTACAAGCTGAAATGTCACAGAGGCAAGGGGAATCGTCCACTCGCTCCACCCTATCCCCTCCAAGGAATCCTACTTTTAGGTTCTAATTGGCTGTCCATATCTGGAGGCTGTCGAGATTTTTTTTCGCGTTCTTCGGTACGCGACGGAATTTGTTGGAGGGGATGGGGTGGAGCAAGCGGGAAATACCCCTTGCCCCTATGACATTTCAACTTGTGGATAATCCGACTTCTTTCCAGCCTTCAATAGTAAATATTCCTACGTTATGCTGTGCTTCATACGCAATATTATTATGTCGATGGCCTTTGCAAAAGGATTATTTCATTAGTTTAAAGACTGCAGTTTTGATATCGTAATTTTTTCATGAAGTTGGTAAACAGGCTCTAAGTAGGAAGTGATAGAAGAAAACTATTTTTTCCGACAAGAGTGAATTTAATGTCTTCGGAAAGGACAGAAAAGTATATGGCATAACTCAAATAACTCAATGGAATAACTCAAAGTTAGATACACTAATAAGTTTATTTCTAACTCAACATATAAAAATACAAAAGTTCGTACTTCCCGTGGCAGCGTCACTATGCCGATGCTCAAGCCGATCTGTCCGCGCCAGATGACGCGTTCCTCGCCTCACTTCGTCGCCCCCAGAGGCGGGGAGAGGGGAAAAATTAAATGCTTTCAAGCAAAGTATAAGAAGTGTAATGGTATGAGGATGCATTTTAAATATTCAGGGTGTCCGCGAGAAGACTGGACAGCTGGATGTCTGCTAAAGTATTGGAGACAAAAATATTTAAAAAATAGGGAATTACATGGTTCGCGGGGGGGGCCAATTTATTAGGGCAGACGATTTTTTTTTATGGATTATTATTTTAAAAGATACGATGGTCAAGTTCGGTTTTTTAAAGGGAACCATTTTTTTGAAGAGATCACTTGATAGTGCGTTCCAAGACAAATTCAATAAGCTTTAATGTACACTTTATTTCCACTGGTTTTTGAGATATTGCGCTTGCAAATTTACTAATTTTCGCTGGAGGAAAACCCGCTGGAATAACAAGCACCGGGGGCGGTTTGCTGACGCCACGGGTGGCATTGCCTGTTGAAACAGATACCTACCTGCCAAAGGTCTACGCCAGGAATGTCAGGCCCAAAGGATGGACAATTCTTTTCCGTCAGAAATGCTACTTAGGTAGGTACATCGGCGGTATCGAGAAGCGCACCGTTAATGTTCCAAAACGTCATAACATTTACATAGAGTTTGTGGGTAACGAGAAGTAGGAAAATATGACTAAATTTTCAACTTGAATAGTCTTTTATTTCGCACTCGCTTTTACACTCGGATGGCGGTTCTTTTGGGAGGGATGCAAGTTCGATTGGTTAGAGTTAGGAGGTGTGAAAGTTGCTAGACCAAATTTCAACCATAGGGAGCAGATTAGAATCAATCGGATTTGCATCCTTCACAAACGGCTGCTCTCTTGAAGGGGCCCTCTTCACAGCAATACCTCCCCCAGTGCCTACCTTCTCTCGCACAGAATACGATAACGCATGCTTTTGTTTTGATATTAAAGCTCGTGTTTATATTCGAGAGGACCACGTGTCAACAGCGGGCTACCATTTTTCTTCCCGTGTCTCTCTACGAGGCGTATTGACGGTGGATTGTAGGAGCGTAGATGTCTGGATGCCAGTTATTGAATTCAGAAGACGATAGAAACACTTTATTACAAAACACACATGTACTATAATTAAAGTAAATCGTATTCCTCTCGGGAAGGAGTACTGATAATCATCGAACTTGCGCCCTACTTCGCGCAGACCGATTACACGGAGGGTAGTCGGGTCACACACTGCACAAATGATAAGCCGCGTCTAGACGTTGCGAGACTGTAGCGCGAGGCGTGCCTCGCGGAGTGAAAAGTCTGGAGAGTCCTTAGCTCGCCTTGGTCACTTTGCAAAGCAACCTCGTGCTGCTGCCGTGGCGAGGACAACACCCCGCAGTGCCTCACCGAATTTTATGGCTTTCGACCCTCGAAGGGTTTGGAATACCATTAAGAAGTGAGAAATGTACAGGATTTCAAATGTTTGCTTCGTTTCTTCATCGTATCGAAGGAGAAAGTGGTGCCAATGGATTCCTGGCGTTCCGGCGATTAAAATCATACCAAATATCATGCAAATCGCACTACTTTGGCACAAGCAATTTGTATTCCTTATGTAAAAGTTGTCCGATTTACACGACATTTGGCACGATTTTCATCGGAAAATCCCAAGGAATCCTTCGGCGACACTTCCATATCCATACGATAAAGAATAAAGAATTATTTTATTTCTTAAACAGATACAGGGTAATCTGGAGGTACGCCCGTCACCCCGTGGCGAGGACAACACCCCGCAGTGCCCATTTTGTCTCCAATAGTTTAGGCAATATCCAGCTGTCCACTCTTCCCGCGGACATCCTGTATATATATATATATATAATGCGTTATTAGAATATAGAAACATGCCACTAGCGGGATTAAGCGTTTCACCGGCTGAACTTTTAATGCCAAGAAAACTACGAATTACGCTACCTATTGTTAAAAAGTTATTGAAGTCAAAGTTACACAATGTAGTACCAGCGTTACGTGACAAACAGCGTATACAAAAGATGTACTATGATCGTAACGCAAGAGAGCAGAATAAGTTTAAGCGGGGCGATAACGTAGTAATTAGACACAAATAGGAGTGGGAACCAGCAGTAATAAAGGAGGTGTGTAATGCTCCGAGATCCTATATTGTAAGAAACTCTAAGGGTAACCTAAGAAGGTGAAACTCTTACTATATTAAGAACTCTGAGAACAGTGCGGCTGGTGTCAATGATATCGGCGATCAAGATAGTGAAATATCTTGTGTGTGTGCGTGTGCGTGTGCGTGTGCGTGTGCGTGTGAGTGTGCGTATGCGTCTCGATGATTCGTTCCTATTGACCACATACATATGCATTAAGGTGGCTCTTATTTATTCTTGGTAAAATTTTTTTCAAGATTTTGTTCGGGGCACCCTCTAGAATAATTCCAAATAATTAAAAAAATCTGTGTAAAGTTTGAGCTCGATCGGGAAAAGGTGCTTGTGGCCCTTAAACATTTAAACATTATTTAACAGCTCACAAAGTTGATTTTATATAATATCCTCCAAATTATTGATTAAATAAAAAAATATGCCAAACAAAAGTTGTGATCTGGACGAGGAGCATCTTGTATGTTCTATTACTTTTCCTCGTGCGACAAACGGTTTTCGAAAAAAGTCAGAAAAACTAAACAAAATATTTTGTTTTTCTCAAATTTTGAAAGTTTAAATGCTTCTCGAACACTTTTTATTTATGAAGGCGTACAAAAAAATGGAAGTTTTATTTTCGAGAACTATTCTTTAAGCATTTAAGGGGGGCATATATCGAAATATGCAAAAAATAAAACAATTTTTTTCCTTATTTTCAGTGTTTGATATGTCATGAATGTTTCCAGAAAATTTGGAACCGAAATTTGAGTCTATATTTCGATGTTTTTGCGAATTTCGGTCCCAAATTTTCAGGAAACATTCAGGACATATGAAACACTGAATGTAGGGAAATTTTTTTTATCTTTTTCGCATATTTCGGTATATGCCTCCCCTTTTAAATGTTAAAAAAATAGTCCTCGAAAATAAAAATACCATTTTTTGTACGCCTCCATAAATAAACGGTGTTCGAGAAGCATTTAAACTTTCCAAATTTGAAAAAAAAAATTTTTTTAGTTTTTCCGATTTTTTTCGAAAACCGTTTGTCGCATGAGGAAAAGAAATACAACATAAAAGATGTTCCTTGTCCGGATCTATAAGTTTTGTTTGACATATTTTTTTATTTAATCAATAATTTGAAGGATATTATATAAAATCGATTTTGTGAGATGTTAAATAATGATTTAAATGTTTAAGGGCCCAGGGGCACCTTTTCCCATTATTCAATCGAGCTCAAACATTACACAGATTTTTTTTAATTATTTGGAACTATTCTGTAGGGTGCCCCGAAAAAAATTCAAAAGTCGAAAATAAGAGCCATCTTAATATGCACGGTGGAGGGGGTGAGCCTTTCCTGAGCGCGTTCCATCCTCATGTTACTTTGCCAATCTTTCTCAACCCCTAGTTCGTACATTTTTCTTGATGTTGTAATTCTGACAGAGTTACTTTCTTTTGGTGCCTTATATTAACACATTTTAAGATGGTGTCTGAAGATGCGAATGCTTCAGAATCTTTACCTCCTTCATATCTACGACTGTTTATGTTTACCTTTGCAATGATTTTTTCGGTATTCATTCCGAAGAAATTGATTTACAAATTAATTTCTTGCGTGCGTACAGCATAATGTTCCGTCGACGACCGATCCAATATTCATTGTTAGTTTAATGGTATGCAGACAATGGAAATTTTAAAGCAATTAATTCGTCCCGATTGTTTATATGTATACATATATGTGTACGTATTTTCTGGTACATGTCATTATTATGATACTTTGTTATATGTATTTAATAACATGATGCCAGTACCGTCGAAATTGTATGGTATGCATTAGCATCGACAGCTATGCGATTTCCTGTTATCCAATGTGCATTTGTCGAATAACGCTAAGTCTTGCTTTCTTCTGTCTGAAACGTCATCGAACGCGATACTCGCACTCCTACAATTGTAATATTTTTATTTACTCAAGCGCTCTAGTTGTATAATAAGAATAAGAAGAAAATATGAATAGAAAGATGACAAAGAAGAATATGATTAGAAAGACGATGAAAATAAATTATTTCGATCACCTAACCCAGACCTTATGCTCATCATGACTCTGCATTGCACTTGCTACAGATCAATACCTTGAGATTAGAACCTTACTCTTATTTACAGGTTACTCAGTGGACCCAAAGATAATTCATTGTTATCTGGGAAAGGTAAGAGAATGCAGCTGAAAGAAGAACTGGGCATTTTCTGTTATTTAAACCAAGAACTCATAATTCCCTATATGCGTAATCTTGCAAATACTTATAGCCAAGACATAAATTTCATTAATGAATTTAGCATTTCCTGGTGATCTGAAGTATGTATGTACGTAAAACTACTATGGCTACTGTGGATACGTCTTGAATGTTTTAGAATGACTGCTTAATTAAACTATCGTTAAACGAAAATATTGTTAATCTCGTGTATATCAATTATTTTTTGTCTATATATAAATAAATCAATAAATCCTTTGTGACAGTCATTGAACTTACTTGAAAAGTGTTACATGATCTCGTTTTTACCTACTATGCTCACACACAGTGGCATTGTTTTAGCAGAGATTGGAAATACTATAGATACGTAGGGAGTAGCGGGATTCGGAATGCATGGAAATAGACCGGTTGCGCAACACGCCTGTTAAATTAAGATCCTGACGCGGGCGGATGCCATACCGATGTTTATTGCGAGGCTGTTGAGACAACGCACGCTCCTAATACCAGCGCAATACAAGCCGAAACAAAAATTTGTAGGATTATTAATAAACATATTTTAAGGTACTCTCCTTCTACTGCTCTTTCAATGGCTTACATGCATTTCCTTGTTTCAGTTGCCCTATACTTTATGGAGAGAAAAAATCGACATAAGAAATCGATGAATTATGATTCAAATTCTGATTTTTCTTCCGAACAGAGCTATTGAAGCTGCAGCGGCGAGCAAACGTATCCGACCAGTCAAGTATTTCATTCTGTTTTACAAAAAGAATTCCGAAAGAAATTTTATGCAATATCAAATGTAAGCGTGACATAAATACAAGAAAAAATATATGTACTTAGTAAATGAATGTTGTGTATGTTTATGATATTTATTTCAGAAATTGCTACTTTTGCATATGCAAAAGTCTCTGTCCACTTTGTATAATGTATACACATTGTATTTGACCCCAAAAATGACTACAGCGGCTTACTGTAAATAATGTTGCATTGCAGTTTTACATTTAGTTGATAGCAAGTCGTAGAAGCGTAAATATGATACGCTACACTGAAATTCAAATAACTGATAGGACGATCAAGCTTCCACAAGACGAAAAGCATTCTCGAGCGCAGTTAAATCGCGCGCAAATGTAAGGAGAGCTGCTATCGATATTTTGCGCGAGTTATGGGATGCAAATCTTGCCGATGTTAGCCGTGACACTGTGACAAGGCGGCTACATGAAGTATGGCTTTTTGGTCCTATAGGAGCGAGAAATCCATTCATTTGTAAGAAGAATAAGAAGGTCTGATTGCAGTTTGTCAAAGATCATCGATACTGGATAGTCGAGGATTAGAAAAATGAATCTAAATTCAATCTTTTTGGAAACGATAGTAGACAATACGTTCGACGTCCTGTTTAGATCAGAAATGACGCGAAGTATCAAATCCCCAAAGTCAAACGCGGTGGAGGAAATGTGACTGTGTGAGGTGTCTTCTTTACCCAAGGTGTCGGTCTGAAAATTGAGAACAAGAATTTGTTGGCGTATGCTAGAAAAAACAGGGCCACAGAATTGGGTATTTCAACACGACAACGACTCAAAACACACATCGAAGATAGTCAAGAAGTGGCTGTCTTCCGAAGATGTCAGAGTTTTAAACTCGCCATCTCTATCGCGAGTTTGAACCCGAGAGAAGATTTGTGGGATGAGCTGGAGCGTCAAGTCCGGAAACGCAAACATACAAATAAGGCGGAATTATTTAATTCCTTGAAGATAGAATGGGATAAAATCTCCCAAGATGTTGTTAATCGACTAATCGAGTCGATGGCTCGTCGTTGTGCTGCTGTAATAGCAGCAAGGGGCGTACCAACTACGTACTAATTCTGAAATATTATTTAAACTGCCTTGTAAACATGCTACAGCATTTGTATTATTATTCTTCCTTATGAAATAAAGTGGCCGATGCAAGCAATTTTCTAAATAAATATGCTCATGAACAGAAATAATGTGCATTTACTATATTATTTCCTTGCATTTATGTTACACTTACATACGATATTGAATCAAATTTCTTTCGGCTTTCTTTTTGCAAAACAGAATAAAAAAATTGACTGTCCAGAGACACTTGCACGCCTCTGTATTTGCTTTTGTTGAATTAAACATTCCGACTAGAGTAGACAACTATATCTAGAGTTAATCAAAAGTTACTGCGACACATTCTCTAGCGATTTGGGATTAATATTCCAATCGACAATAGTAATTTTATTTATAATACTTTAGTTTCATAGCTTTTATTAACCCATTCTTAGCGTTAATGGTAGCGTTAGTGGTATTAAAACTGAATTATTTAAAAAATGGTTTGTTTCAATCAATCACACAATTTCCATTTCTTTTAATACCATTTTTCCATCAGCCAATTAACGTGTCAATGCTGCTCGTGAAAAATACCGATGCTTTAGAATTAAACAATTTTTGAACATGGGATTCAGCATCATCCTTGCCGTTGACAGTTTTCCCGTGAAAAAAAGTTAACGGCTGAAAGAAGTAATATATGTAGAAGAGTGCTAAACTTAGTGAATATGGAGGGTAGGGGAGAGTAGGGTAAAATGAAACGCTTAACTTCGGAGGGTGATAACTTAAAATCGGAAAGAAAAAAAGACACGGGACTTCAACAGGAGTCTTAAACGGACCTTAGACTATAAAAAATCGAAACCTTTGTTAAGAAAAATATTTGGATATAAAGGAAAATGAGATTTAAAGTGAGAGGTAAAGTGGAACGCCCGCTTGAAGACCATGTAAACGTACAAAATCTTTATTTTTATGATTTAAAACGTATTTATTTATGTAAAAAACTATAAATATATGTTTTAGGCATAACTATTACAAATAAAATATAACAAAAATATATATTATACACATAAGAAAAAATATTTTACCACATAACATCAAATTTACTGAAAATAATCAAATACACATGGATTTGTATATAAATAATGAATATCAACACATTTATGGAGAATTTTTTAGTTCTTAGTGCATTTTTAAATAAAATTGTTTAACATAAACAATTTTATTGTATATTTTTTATTATTTACTTTTTAGTGTCTAAGTTTTGATTTGTGGTTGTATGCTGATTGTATATCGATTGAATTGATTTGATTAGTGGTTACAGGCTGATTTCAAGTCTGGATTTGTGGTTATGAGTTATATTTATTGACGACTGGGTAATTTTTTCACTCCTCCCGTTTTTTTTCTATAATTTCGGATTGTCAGCATAACTACTCACGCCTACAAAGTTTCAAGACAATTGGATTGGTGGAAGTGGGTTAAATAGGTGTTCCGTTTTTCCCCACACAAAGTTTTCCACTTTGCCCTACATGCAGTAATTTAGTAAACATTTAATATTTACACTTCAGCGTGAGGTAAGGAACTGGGTAAAACGTCAAAATGTAGCGCAAGGACTATAGAATCCAACGGTGTCCTTGCCGTTATAAATTTTCTAAACCCATGTGAACAAAAGTGGTCGAAACTACAACCCAATATCGAAAGTTCGATACCGGAAATCTTTACAACACTGCTAATCGAAAAGTAACAAGTGCATGGGTCTATGGTCTGTCACGAAATGCTGTAAGGACCGTTTGGTCTCGTGTCACGTGACCCCAACTCATTCGCAGCTCTCATCTAAGAGAAACATTGATGTTCCGTTTTACCCACCCGTTCCGACTTACCCTACTTTCCCCTAAATAAGCCCACCCCACACAAGTTCTTTTCACTTTGTTGCGGAAGACAGTTTGGCGTCAATTTTCTAGCGCAGTTATTTCTTTAGGAATTGCTGCTTTCCGATTGTAAAAGTTTTTCTTCTTTAGACTGCACATATACTTTTAGCAACAATAGGTATAATTTTTACACTTGTGTAGTTCATGTTGCATGATACATGTCAAGAGCATTCTATTTTTACTCATTTTTAATAGTAAGACAACATAATTACAGAATTAACCGTCTGGGACACGCGCCACAAATAATTACGCTAAGCCACGAACGGCGTGCAGGAATGTTTCCTATATTGGACCACTTAAGAAAGTACCTCCATATATCAGAAACGTGTCCATATACTCCTCGTATTAATTAAAGGATCACCTCTAGGAACCCGATAAATAAGGGAAAGTTCACATGGTCATAACTCTAGCAAAAATGGTCGTATCGATATTTTGAAAATATCATTTGAAATGGTGGAATTTCTATTTTCAGTCGCTTTTTCAGATTTTAACTGTACAGTACTTCCTCGCAGAGAGCTCAGTTTGGCCTACACGAGGCTTTGGAATTAAATGCTCTTTCCGGCTGATTTTCAAATGCAACACCCTGTTTCTCCCGCCGCGCGTCTTAGCCCCCGCGGCTGCCATGATGCTCGGAGCTCCTCAGACCCGTACCACGTGAACCGCTCGTGGCGCATTAGGGCGACATTGTATCAATAGGTTTCCACATCGTCCCAAAGAGCACGATTGTCGATGCGTTTTTGTTTTGTCAACGCGCCACGTGCGGTTCACGTGGTACGCGCTTGAGGTGGCTCTAGCATTACGGCCATCGCGGGGGCCAAGGCGAGCGGTTGGAGAAAGAGGGCGTTGCTTCTGAAAATCGGCCGAAAAGAGCACTTAAATCCCAAGCCTGGCCTATACCATGAATACTTTTCGCTATTCCCACCCCTTCTATCTCACTCTTGTTCTGCGAATGCGAGAGCAAGTGAGAGGGACTGAAAGGGAGCGAGGAACAGTACGAGTAGATGACGCGTTGATACTTTGTCTCGCTCGGTCTTTCGGGCACCTAATAGCGTTTAGACTCCCTTAACGATGAATGCTCAACGCTGGTCCCGAGCCGCGAGAGTACTGTATTGCTTTTCGGCAAAGTTATAGCGATATAAAAAAAATTTGGTCAATTTTAAAAAAATTTCTTCAAATGTGCGATGTTCTACGAGGAGAATGAAATTTTGTACACAGCTTCCATTTACACCAGTCAGAAGCGACTACTTTTCTGTGTAAAACCAGAGTAATAAATTTCTTGTGCGATTTTTTTTTACCGAGTAATTCAACTTTGAAGCAAAAATCGTTCATTTTATATCGTAGAACATTCATGAAAAAAGCAATAGAAAGATCTTTTTTTTCCGCGTCTTTTGCTTTTCGATTCGATTAACATTTCGGTGTACCACGTCCTTTCGAAAATATGCTTAAAAATTGTACAAATTCTTTTTTTTCTCCAACTCGTTGTATCATCGCGAGGGATGACCAGAACATCATTATCTTGAGCTTATTTTAAAGCGGAGAGTCTGCCGATTATTTTGAGTTCCGCCGGAACCCGTTGCGATAATTGTTTACCTGTGGTTTTTATGTTTGAAGTTATCTGTTCGAAAAAATAAGGCTACAACGTTAATATGCCGCACTGTCGGTTGTTCCCGCGGAAGCGAGCGCTCTTGTTCGTATCCCCACCCGCCGACATAAGTGACGATAGCACCCGAAAGCGAGCCGAGTTATGCTGACGCTACTTAAAGTTACTGCGTGTGCACTACGGTGGCACTTATTTAAGGTAAATGTCCCAGTACTTAAACATGGCCCAATAATTAAAAATCGAGAAGAAATTTTATTAATAATAACAGTTTTACTAATTTGCAACGTTTAAACTATTCGAAACATAATTGCAAAATGTATTAGCTTTATATAGATACAATTATAAGCTTACATAACTGAATAGTTATATTATGCAAAAATATTATTATACAGTAAAGCTTCAACAGTTTCAATCCCGCGTCTCACCTAATGGGCTCAAGCAAGCGAGAGAGTATTTTTGTTAAGGTTGTAATTAATTATTATTTTATCATTTTTGAAATAGTACAGTTGTTGTGGATTTATTATATGTTGAAGAATTGAAAATTAATTGGATCTCTTAATAATTTTTTCTTTTTAATATTGAAATTGTTGCGTTTATCCAATAGTACACGATAACATGTCACGGACCAGTTATTAAACGCGTATTTAATGGTTATATAAACACTGGTACAGACGTCAGTATTCAGTGAAATATTGTTTTGTATCCTATATATTTACGTTAATAATAACTAGACAAAAATATAATACTGTTTAAGAATTATTAGGATAATTAATCTTAAACCCGTCATAATATTAGCATAACCTAAAATTTTATAATATACTTTTAATCATTTTCAGATATAAAGTCATGCCGAAGATTTAACACAAATGTATTATAAATAAAATGTTTTTATTACCCCAAAATATTACCGTATTCATTTCTTTTCATTAACTGATAGAAATAGTTAAATTAAATATATATTCAATAATTGGGACACTGATAATTAATGACTGGGACACGCTATGAATTTCATTTAATTACTGGGTCATATGAACAATTTCATGTTTTAATTAATTTAAAACTTTTCCTTTAATAAATGTAGATTCTTGTTACGTTATCTGAAACTAGAAATTTTACGCTTTCGAATAATTATATTTAGTTATAATTTTATACTATTTAAATATAAAAGAAATTGCAATTATCTCAACTGCTTCCTTAACTGTTTCACCACTGGGCCATTTACCTTACTGTTGGTGAATTTTTTTACGTAGAACTACGACTTTCCCCGCACCATATAACTACGCAACGGCTATGCGGGGTCAATTTAAGATTTGAATGGCACGAAATATGCAACCCCGTTGCGCTGTTAGTGCTCGCAAACGGAAAGAGATAGAAAGATGATTTTTATACCGTTAGATAAAGGAAGGAACACTGCATCTAAAACTATATGATCCGTTATTATCAGTTGACTCTGAGTCAGCTGACAGCATCGCGAAAGTTAACGACGTTTGATTTGATTTCCGTCGGACCTAGCGAGCACGGCCCGGCAGAATGTAGTGTATAAATGTATTTTTCGTTCGACCGCGCGGTGCCGTTTCATCTTCGCCAGGTTTCGCCGGTCGATCATGCGATGATTCACAGCTTATTCGAAAATTTAAATTCTTTATTTTCTTCATCGAATTAATATGGCAGTGATACCAATCGATTCCTTATGGTGTACCGATGAAAATCATAACAAATGTTATGTAAATATACAAATCAATTTTTCACGCGATTTCTTTAATTATGGTCTAATTATATCGTTCTTGGGGCCAATTTCATCGGGAAAACATAAGGAATTGATTGGCGTCACTTTTGCAAAGATCTGGTTAGAACTGCAGAATTCGAGATTCGTCGCTGCTTAGTGCGCAACATTGTATGGTTCCGCTGATTCGAGTATTGAAGACCACGGAACTCAGCGAGGCGCGTGATTGCCCTAGTAGCATTTATTTTTTGAGAGTTTAATGGGCCAATGGCGTGTTACCCGTTGGACAACTGTTGAAGTGTCGCGCTGTTTTTAAATGGACCAACGATTGTAACCAACGCTGGCCCCACGTCACTTAATATAAAGGATGAACTGAAGGTTTCTTTCCATAGGCTCAGTTGAAGGTTTCCTTCCATAGGCCCAACTGAAGGTTCCTTTCCATAGGCCCTGTTATATATGTGCTCAAATAAGGCGCCATGGCGAGGCGCCAGCAGCGCGGCGGCGGAAGCCCGACAGTGCCGCCGAGTGATGATGGGCAAGGATTGGCAAGAGAGAGTCAGTCACGCTGAATCCTTGTACCCAGAATAAAAGATTGTTACAGTTCCGAATCGGTTTCCATCTACTTGGATTTTCCCTTTTTGGCACATATACCACAATTGGCGACGAGGATGGGATAGGCGTAATTAGGCTGAGTCAAATAAAAGAATTACTGGGACCCCAGGGGAAAGAAATTAGGCAGTACGGCAGGGGATAACCTAAAGGCACGGGGACCACGTGCTAGCATCATGGAGACCATCGTGCTTGGTAATTTCACAATCGAGACTTTCGATCCGGCCACGACAAATTGGAAACGGTGGATACAGCGTTTTGAGGGAGCCGTAAAAATTTTCAAAGTAGCGGAGGAACAGAAGGTAGGGTACTTTCTACATTATATTGGTACGAAATCCTTCGAAACCTTGTGCGATAGACTGGCCCCGAGCAACCCGTATAGTCAAGAGTACGAGCAATTAAAGACAAATCTCGGGGAATTTTATGCTCCGGCGCCGTTGGAAATAGACGAGAATTTTAGGTTTCATCAAAGAAAGCAACGCGAAGGAGAAACGGTGCAACAATTTGTGGCCGCATTACAAAATCTTAGTATTAATTGTAACCTTGGGAGTTATTTACATACAGCGCGACGGAATCAGTTAGTGTTTGGGCTGTTAAGTAGACGCATTCAATCGCGGCTGTTGTTAAAAGAGATCCTACGCGAGTACAATTCGAGGTTAGATCCGATATCGACAAAAATTCATAACATACAAGCTTGGCTGACGGCGAAAGAAAATTCAGCACCGAGGTTCGTTAAAGTTCGGAAAGTTCCGTTCAACCTGTTGCCGTTAATGGAACAGGAGATTGACAACTTAGTGCACACCGGCGTGTTAGAGAAGGTCAATGCATCATCATGGGCGACCCCAGTAGTGCCCGTGTTAAAGGAAGACATGACCATACGTTTGTGCGGGGACTTTAGCGTTACGTTGAACCAGTGCCTGGTCGTGGATCAGTACCCGTTACCCACGACAGACGAATTATGCAGCTTTTTAGCGGGAGGGTAAAAGTTCTCAAAAATAGACTTAAAGCAAGCATATTTGCAAATGGAGATACACCCAGCCGATCGAGAGTTGTTGACATTGAATACACATAGAGGGTTATACCGAAGTACGCGATTATTATATGGGATCGCGGCTGCACCTGCCGTATGGCGACGGGAAATAGAAATCGTGTTGAAACGCATACTCGGCGTTTCGGTGTTTGTAGATGACATAAGGGTCACGGGACCGGACGATAAGGTACATCTGCAGCGACTTAGGGAAGTTCTTAAACGACTGGACGAATACACTATTCGAATAAATACAAAAAAAAGCGAATTCCAGAAAGACGGCATACGTTACTGCGGGTATTACATAGATAAGCACGGTATTCACAAAGAAAAACAGAATATGGAGGCCATCGAGGGGATGCCTCGCCCGACGTTCCTGGGGTTAATTAATTATTACGGGCGGTTCATGCGAAACCTAAGCACCATATTAAATCCATTGCATACACTATTAGAAAAAAGGAGGGTACAGAGATTCCTCTTGATTGGTCTCCAGCTTGTGAAGCCGCATTCAAGGCGGCGAATGAAGCGTTTATGAGCGAACAAATTGTTGCACACTGTGATCATAAATTGTCGTTAGTCATGGCGTGTGATGCCAGCCCGTATAGCGTGGGAGCGATACTCTCGCAGAAGTAACCGGACGGGAGAGAGAGAGCAGTACAGTATGCTTCGCAATCGCTTTCGCGCATCCAAAAGAAATATGCACAAATAGACAAAGAAGCTTATGCGATTATATTTGCAATAAAAAAATTTTATCAATACTTATATGGGAAACGGTTTACGCTATATACAGACCACCGTCCGCTAACTCAAATTTTCGCACCGGGAAAAAGTCAACCGGTGCATAGCGCAATGCGGATGCAGCACTATGTGCTATTCTTACAAGGGTTTCAATATGATATTAAGTACAAAAATATGAAACTAAACAGTAACGCAGACGGACTTTCACGTTTGCCAATTAAGTCAGAAGAAACACAAGAGCGGGACGAAATTGACAAGTTTAAAATAAATACAATTGAGGCCTTACCGGTAACCTTCCAAGATTTGATCGCGGAAACGGCGAAGGATACTGAATTACAGGAGCTTTTATAAGGCTTACAGAAAGGTACAGAATTGAAGGCGAAACTTCGATTTAACGTTCCGCAAACCGAGTTTAGCTGTCAAAAAGGAGTTCTGTTACGCGACAATCGCGTAGTAGTGCCGCGAAAATTACGAGGCCAGGTTTTACGCGAATTACACAGCGAGCATCCCGGTATCGTCAAAATTAAATCAACAGCGCGCAGATATTGCTGGTGGCCGGGTATCGACCACGATTTAGAAAAAATAATTAGAGAATGTGCGAACTGCAACGTAGTGCGTAACGACCCGAAAACGGTCACGGAAACAAGTTGGGAAGAGACAGAAAGACCGTTTCAACGAGTCCACGTTGACTTCGCGGGGCCTTTTAGGGGGTATTATTTTTTCGTATTGGTGGATGCTTTCTCGAAGTAGCTGGAAGTGCACGTTACAAAAAACTTAACAAGCGATACCGTAATACAGAAATGTAAACCAATATTTGCAGTGTTTGGAATTCCGGAAATGGTAGTTTCCGATAACGGACGGCATTTTACAGCCCACAGTCAAACGGAATAGTACATAGAACGTCGGCACCCTTTCATCCGGCGACAAACGGACAAGCCGAGAGATTTATTCAAACACTTAAGCTTGCACAAAAAAAAGGTTCAAGGATACAACTATAAACAGGGTAGAATTAATTTCCCCCTCCAGGGCTGACCGCCTTGACGGTGGCGAGGGGGCTCTGGGGCAGTGGCGATGTCCCGCGCCGGGCGATTTGAGGAGGTCTTGTCCTCTTCAAAACGGTCGCCGTGGGATGCTGCTACTCCGGCTAAGTGTCGACCACTTTGACGTTCCGACTCACCTTCGGGGGGGTCGGAAGCGTCTGGGAGTGTGGGAGCTTGGTCACCCCAACCGGAAGGGGAGGTGCTTTTCAGGATGTCGGACAAACATACACAGAGCCTCGGAAATCCGCTGCTGCCGGGGGATCACCCGGGCCCGGCCGCGATAGCTGGTGGCCGTGACAGCGGGCTAAGCTATGTAACCGATGTTAACGTTGGTGATCTCTCGATCGGTCCGAGAGTCACTGTGGGTGCTACGACCGATAATTTAACGCCACGCGAGGATAGCGCGAACCCGCCACGTGAGGATCGCACGGACCCCAGCCCTGGCTGGTTATCCAGGCCCTTATCTCCGCTGGGCGAATTACTCAGTGGGATGGGTGGTCAGGATATGCTTCGAGTGGATGTGACTGATAGAACGGACACAATTATGAATCAGGAGAAGGAACATAATCTTCTGCCTGAAGAGGTAAGAATATGTACGGAGACTACTTCGGCTATGAGAAACATTAGCCATGAGATCTCAAGATTAGAAGACATTAGTCCTAGACTCCAGGAGTTTTTAAGGTCTAAAAAGGCTAAACAGGCTGTCGCCTTAAGTAAAGGCTCGGTGGATCTTGCTTCCGAGAGCAGCTACCGGGAGGAACCGAGTACTAGAATACTTAGATCAACTATTGGTAACGTCGGGATTGGTGTCAAGAAAAAGATACTCCCTAGAAGACTTGGTTTGAGGAGTGCTACGGCTACTAGGGAGCCATACCCAACCAAAACGGAGGATGATGCCCCGAGCAGACCGTCGCTACCTATTCGCGAAGAACTTATGAAGGATGAAATTATATAGGGCTTGAATTTAGCCTACAATACACTTAAAGAGCTTAGAGTAAAGGTTGACGAGATTCATGAATATATTTCTAAGAGTCACGTCATCAGAGCTCAGATTAAGTCTGCCAGTGCTGAATCTGTCGACTTTATGGCTGATTTGGCTAGGATTATTAGGAATTTGGCCAAAGTGCGTAAAAATCAGTGCCGTACCGAATCTGGTAGACGTACTTGGAGGGACAATTTTACCCAGGTCACTCCGCAACCCAATAAACCTTCCCTTCATAGTGAAAGGATGCAAGTAACTCATGAGAGAGTTGAGGTGAGACCTCCTCATTCGTCTCGAGAGAAGTCTACTAAGATTAAGACTAAAACTAAATCTAAGGTTACGATATCTGAGAGTGAACCTGAGACTCGTCGTCCTGACAGGTCGAGGACTCTCTCTGGACGTGATGTTGCGAACACTGCTGGCACTGGGCAGATGGGCGCTACGCATTCTAACTATGAAGAAAAAGAAGGGTGTTGCAGAAGCTGTGGCCCTTCCTCCCATGGCAGCTCAAGGACCTCGTAGGACGAAGGCCAGGACTCCTGTTGCTAGACCAGAGGCGGTTATTGTTAAAACTAAGCCGGACAGGACGTATGCCGACGTATTTCGGCAAGTCACTGTGTCTGCTGGCGACGAGCTTGGGGACATTAAATCTGTCAAGCGCTCTAGAGCGGGACATTTGATCCTTGAGGTCAAGAAAGGAGGCGACGCTACTAAGCTCAGTGTGATAGTCGGGAGGGTCGTCGGCGATGGTGGTGGCGTGAGAACTCTGAAACCTATGCTGACGATCGAACTCCGGGACCTTGATCCCATTGTGGAAAAGGATACCATACTTAAAGACCTTTCGACGAGATACGGTATACCGGTTGAACGGATCATGTGGAAAACGATACGTGACGCATATGCGGGATCCAAATCGGATCGGCGGTTGTCGATCTTCCCACTAACCTCTGTAAAGGACTTAGAAACGAAGACAGAGTTAAGATCGGGTACGTCATTGCCAAGGTGCGGATCGTGCCTCGGATAATAAGGTGTTTTAGATGCCATGGGTTTGGACATCTCTCCTACTCGTGTAGGGAAAAAATTAACGGTGAACAATTATGTCGCAGGTGCGGTGTGGTTGGCCACAATATTCGGGGCTGCGTCGCTGTGCAACGATGCATTCTTTGTGTAAGAAGTGGCATTCATGAGTCGAAATGTGGCCATATTGCCGACTCGACTATTTGTCCAATTTATAAGGAGGCCGTAAAACAGGCCGTAAGTAAAGCATCGCTTTCAAGCTGACGGTGATGTAGATCAATATGAACCACTGTCATCTGGCTCACGATTTACTGAAACAGTCGGCAATGGAACATAAAGCGGACATCGTCCTTATTTCGGACCCTTTATATAACCCCGGGGACTGGATCATAAATGAAACCAGAATCGCGGCTATCTGGATTACCGGGATAAATAAACACCTCTATGTACCGGAGATGTTATTTTACACGATGACTTTGTTATGGTGAGGATTGGAGAGCTAACTTTTATGAGCGTCTACCTATCACCGAACAGAGATGATGAACATATATGTGCTACACTGGATGCAATTGCCTCTCTTTTTGCACGTTGTTGTGAGAAAGTAATTTTTTGCGGGGATGTTAACGCTAAGTCTCCGGTGTGGGGCTCCCGCGCTGTGGATGAAAGAGGCTTAATGTTGACTATTTGGCTGGAGGATCATAGGCTGAACCCCACAAATCCTTCTGGTGGTCCAACGTTCGTGGGTAGGGGCACTCTCTCCCGAATCGATATGTTGGCCACTGGTACAATTATGTTCGGTAGGCTTACGGTAAGTCACGTTTTAGTTGACCTTACCGGATCTGATCACCAGCATATTTTGCATAGTTTTAAGATGCGAGGGTTGGTTGTTACGCCTCCCTCAGTTATAGCGGCCAAATGGAGCGTGAGATCGCTCAACATTGAATCTCTGTTCGAAACTTTTTCGGGAAATATACAGCTGACTGATCATGAGATGCTTGATATGCCCGAAACTATGATGGTTATAAATGCTGTTAAAACGGCATGTAACTCCCCTATGAAGAAGGCACAGGGACGGACTTCAAGGAGACTTGCCAACTATTGGTGGAGTAAGGAGATTGCTGATCTGAGAAAATCCGCAAATAAGGCAAGAAGGATAATGACCAGAGTTAGAGCCAAATATCCACAAATATATCTAATCAGAAGGGAAACTTTCTGTATTGCGAGGAAAAAATTGAATTTGGCTATTAGAAGAGCTAAAGATACTGTTTTCTCCAAGTTTTGCGATGAATTAATAGAGAATATTTGGGGTCGGCCGTATAAGGCGGTAATGAAGTTCATCATAGCCAGAGCACCTCCGTGCCCTTTGAAGGCAAATGTTGCCACGGATATCTTGGAGAAATTGTTTCCCCGTGGTACTCCCGACGTTTTAGACTGGATGATCGACGAGATTGATGAGATATACTATTCTGCACATAGATGGGCAGACTATGATCTGACCATACCACCCATAAGTGAGGAAGCCGTGATACTTGCGGCTAGGCAGATTTCAGTGGATGAAGCTGCTGGCCTTGATGGCGTACCACACGAAGTCATTAAGGCTCTGGCAACAAACTTTCCGACGGTGTTTAAAGCCTTGTTTAATGGCATCCTTGAAAGGGGTAAATATCCTGGCTGTTGGAAAACGTCTAGAGTGGTCCTAATTCCTAAGGACAAAGATAGCTTTGAAAATAGAAAGTTTAGACCGCTCAGTATACTGGACGCCCTTCCTAAACTTTTTGAGTACGTCCTACGCGACCGTATTTTGGAAGCCGTTGGTGAGGAGGGTATTTCGGATTCCCAATTTGGTTTTCGTAAAGGAAGGTCTACGATAGATGCGCTGTGGAGAGTCCGGGATTTCATTAATCGCGGAGGAGGACGCCAATTGGGCCAGAGATGACTTAGCCAGACGACTGCAGATAATCCAACGTGAGGCGCTGGACGAATGGCAGGACAGATGGGATACGGCTACCGTGTCCAGGTGGACATATTCTTGGCTGTCTGATGTCGGGAAAATGAAGATGGCCACATTTGCGAACGCGGACTTTTGTGTCACTCAGATTCTCACCGGCCACGGATGTTTTAGAGCTTTTCTGCATGGTATACAGAGAGCGGAGACCCCCGTGTGCTGGTTTGGATGCGAGACTTCTGATGATGCCAAGCACACATTTTTTGCGTGCCCTAGATGGGATTTAGAACGCTGGGATATGTGGAATAAAATGGACTTTAATGGTCCATATAGTCCACCATGTGTTATGACTAGGGCTCTTTCGTCCAAAGAATATTGGACCGCGTTCATTAACTTTTGCAATTCGGTTATGCGTATTAAACAAAGACACGAACGGGCTCTTTTGAGAGGGGATTTCGCCTTTAGTGCTGAGATTGATCCTGTTGAGTTTATTGCAAGATTATTTGAGTAAATCAAGCTTTTCCCATAGCATCGGCAATCGGTTACTATTGATTAGTTGTTGTTGTTTTGTTCCGATGTATATATATTGTACTTATATTTATAATTATATCTGCTTGGAGCTTCTGAAGTTTAGTTGCTGTTTTAAGCAGCTAGTTATATACAAATTTGTATATGGATCATACGTTGATATGTATGTGTGAGTGGAATTACATTGCTTGGGTTTATTTTAACCCTATCTGAGGCCCTGACGATTTAAAACTGCGGTGCGTGAGGTTTACTATTTAAATAGTTCTGCCACCGCAATATGTCGGGGAGGGGTGGTTGGTAGAGGCAAATAGGTGGAGGTTTTAGTTGGTATGCTTGTGGCGAGTCCGACACTACCGGATATATCCGGTGTGCGTAACAGCATTTCCCCCATCTAAAAAAAAGGGTAGAATTAATTCAAGCCCTACAGTAATTTTTATTACATTATCGCACGACGGTACATCAATCGACGGGGACGTCGCCGGCGGAAAGGATGCTGAACCGAAAATTGCATACGCGACTGGACTTACTCTTACCTACGCGAGAGGGAGTCCCAGTTACCGAGCATTTTGAAACAAAGCGAGCACGGGAAGTGCAATTAGGAGACAGTGCAGTATCGAAATTATTATGGGAAGACGAAATGGTATTTCGGAAGGGTAGAGCGCCGGGTCAGGCGACTGCATTACATTATTCGCTTGGATGACAGCAAACGATGGACACGCCACATCGACCAGATGTTGAGAACGGGGAAGATGCCCCTTCAACGGGAGGCTGAGGACAATGGCGACTATGCACCTCCGGAAGAGCCAAACACAAACGCGACTCCTAAACCGACCCGACCCGAACGAGATACTGAAAACACAGAAACAAACCGCGATACTCCACGCAGGTCGACACGCACACGAAACCTCCCCGAGCGGCATGGACAGTACGTTACCCAGTAAGTAAAATTAAGTTACCAAGTGTGCGTTAGAGTTAAGACTGAAACGCAGGTACTTTCGTTTTCTTTTTGTTATTATAGACCTATCGGTGCGACTACCGCGAGAAATAGCTTCCCCTCCATTTCATCTACTTTGTACAAACAGGATATTATTTTCTTTTATGTGAGGAGCGGAAGAGGTGTTATATATGTGCTCAAATAAGGCGCCATAGCGAGGCGTGAGCAGAACGGCGGCAGAAGCCCGACAACGCCGCCGAGTGATGATCGGCAAGGATTGTCGAGAGAGAGAGTCAGTCACGCCAGATCCTTGTACCCAGAATAAAAGATTGTAATAGTTCTGAATCGGTTTCCATCTACTTGGATTTTTCCTTTTTGGCACATATACCACATGCCCCATTCATTATCCCCCACTTCGCCTCACCCAAATAACTCCTCCCCTCCCCATTTACCTCTCTGTCCTTCGATCTCCTACTTTCAGTCCCCTCTCTTCCTTATCTCGCCACTATATCTCCCCCTTCACTTCCGGTCATTGCGTTAAAGTCTCCCCCTAACACCACCCTTACTCCCTCCTCTCACCCCTCTATCCACTCCCTCAACTCCATCTTCCTCTGCAAATCCTTATTCACGTACACTCCCACCACCCTCCACTCATCCTCACCTTCTTCATTATTATCCCCTCTTTCTCCCCCTCCTCCCCTTCTTTTGTTTCTATCCCCTTTCTCATTCCCATTATAATTCTCCCCATTACCCTCAGTTTCTTACTCTCCCTCTTGGCTCATTACTTCTCCCACACGTACCCTTTTGGTATATTAATCCTCACCCCATCTCAGCCTCTTTTCTCTACCTACGTTTCACATAACACCACCACATTCCATTTCTTCAAACCCTTCCAGAACTCTCCATCTTTATTTTTTACTCCCGCAACATTCAGAGAACGCCACCTTATACCTTGTCACGTCCCGGGTGGAGGTCTTTAGGACTATGGCATAGTGGGGTTATATGGGAAGAAGGGGATTCAGGCGCGAATGCCAGATTCGTGGCACTGAGGGTTGGAGGAAATACAGGCGCGAATGCCAGATTCGTGGCACTGCGGGTGAATAGGAATACAGACGCGAATACCAGATTCGTGGCACTGCGGGTGAATAGGAATACAGACGCGAATTCCAGATTCGTAGCACTGCAGGTGAATAGGAATACAGACGCAAATGCCAGATTCGTGGCACTGCGGGTGAGTAGGAATACAGGCGCGAATGCCAGATTCGTGGCACTGCGGGTGAGTAGGAATACAGGCGCGAATGCCAGATTCGTGGCACTGCGGGTGAGTAGGAATACAGGCGCGAATGCCAGATTCGTGGCACTGCAGTGAGTAGGGATTCAGGCGCGAATGCTAGATTCGTAGCACTGAACGACCAGGGATGGTTTAAACAGTAATCGCGCCGGTGGAGACACCCGTTAGAGCACTTTTGTTTTGTTTAGGCTTGGTAATTGGATTTACCGTTGCATTATTGTAAAAAGCCACACGTAATATTTCCGCGAAATATGTCTAGCCATATGGTCGTACACGGCCCATGCGAAAGTACGTCTTGTAAATACTGTAAGAACTCTCACGTTCGCGAACCGAGATCAGCTGTTGCAGTAGGCTGTTTTGTTTTGGAATCTTCGTAACCGAATTATGGACACAATAATTCGAAGCGTGATTTAAAGAAAAGCTGTTTATCCAATTTGCAGCACGAAAATATGCCATGCACTGTTAATGCGATAGCGGTTATATTTTATAATAATGCGTTGGACGTTAAGCATTAGCACATAAACATTTATATAAATGGTAATAAATAGCAATATATGTGTATGAACATGAAATACATGTGTATAAGCCAAAGATAATAGTATGAAAAGTAATTGGAATTTGCTACGCTAACAATATAAGTCAATGAGCGTTAGCGAAATAATAATAAGAATCAATAACCGTTAGCTAAGATAACGATATGAATCCTTTAGCGAAATAATAATATGAATCAATTAGCGTTAACAATATAAAATGATGTAAAGCAATGAGCGTTAGCGAAATGATAATAATATGAACAGCAATAAGCGTTAACAATACAAAATTATATAAAGCAATGATCGTTAGCAATGATAATAATATGAAAAGTAATAAGAGTTAACAATACAAAATAATTTAAAGCAATGATCGTTAGCAATGATAATAATATGAAAAGCAATAAGCGTTAACAATACAAAAGATATGTGTATATATATATGGAGATGATATGCCGTATAACAATAATTAGTCGTAATTGCTTACGGTAGTTGCCGTAGATGGATTATTCGTCGTTCACTGAATTTAGTTTAAAGGTGTAAACGTTTTTCTTCGCGGGAGTATTTCCGTAGAAGTGTTTCCGTAAAAGAGTTTCCGTAGAAGAGAGCTCCGGTCTCTCGGGCCCTTGTATTTATATGATTTACAGGAATGCCAGGTATGAGGGGTATGCGCGGTATGCACCATGACTCATGTTCGAAATATGCATCTATAATTAGAACGTGTTGATGACTCATGCGTAAAATATGTGTTATAATAGGACTTCCGGGGTTTTTATTTGGGCTTCGGAAAAGGAAACACTCAACCTATCTGATGGATTTTAGGTGTTTTGACTGGAGAGGGATGAGAATGGCTTTGATTTGGAGGGTTGTAGAGAGGGGGTGAGACGTGGTCTCGAATTAAGAGGGTTTTTTTGGGACGAGGGACTTGTTTAAAATTAGATACGAGGGAGGAGATCATGCCTCGTAGGGCGAAGAGGGGAAGGAGTTTTCGAAGTTGACCATCTTGAGATAGGGACCACTAAGGTACATCGTCAAAATGATCAGTGATTGGGGAAAAGGAGTAAGACTTGAGTTTGAGGGATTTTGGTGGAGTTGTGGAGTAATTTATGAGGGAGACTTGAAATAATACCGCGCGAAAAATAGTGGGACGTCACAATCTTCCTTTCCCTGCATCATCATCACCTCCCCCTAACCTCTCTCCCCTTTGCCCCTTTTCGTTTCAGTGATACTCCATACATTTCTCGCCTACCTCGACCCACCTTTTCATCCTCCCGTTCACCCACATTTTCATGTACCCTACCTGTACATTCATCCCCCTTGCCCTCTCCCTCTCAGCCTCTCTTTCTATCGTTCATCTCCCTCTTCTCTCCTCCTCCGTGAGGTCATCCTTAATCCTTTCCTTCCCGACCTTCAACTTTTTCCTCAATTACTTTCCTCTTCTCCTCCCATCACGCCAATTTCACGAGAATCATTCCACGGACATCTCCTCACGCTCTTAATATCTTTGTCACTTCCTTTATACCTCCCCTCTCCAATCCCATCCTCCCCCAAAGCTTCCTCACTCCCTCCTCCACTTCCCCTCGTTCCAACCCCAATATTATTACCACGCTGTTCTTTCTGCCCTCATTCTCCTTTTTATCCTGTTTTACCTCCAAGCTTCTCAGCCTCAGTCTCCATTCCTCCACCTGTCCTTCCTCCACCACTCCCTTACCAACTCCCTGATTACTCCTTCCATCCCCACCACCCTTCCCCCTGCTCGTCCCCCACTTTGCCCATCTTTCCGGCGACCTCGCCGTTTTCCCACTCCTCTTAAACTCTCCCCTTCTCTCTTCCTCCATCGCCTCCACCTCCTCCTCCCTCTCTCTCTTTTTTCCCCAGTAGCTCTCTAGGCTACCCTACACTGCTTCCCACGCTACTACCACTGTCGTATACCTGTTCCTATATCTTTCCTTTATCGTTGCGCTCCCCTTCCCCTTCTCACCCCCTTTCCCCCATCTCCCACCATTTGCCCTTCTCCCCACTCCCCCCCCCCCCAATCCATCCCACAAACCTTCCGTTTATTCATGCTCCTGATTCCTTTTTCCCCTTTCAAAAATTCCCACCTTCCTGCCAACACCTTTACCTCTTCTCCTCTCCGACAGGTGTTTCCCCTTTGATCCCTATATGCTCTTTCCCGCCACACTTCTCCCACCTCTATCACATAACCTTCAAGCCTTTCCTTATCCATCCTATTTCCTCACCGTCCACACTCACCACACTCTATACTCCTTTTCACCGCTTCACCACACTTTCTCTCAACCTTTAACGGAATTCACTTTCACACGCCTGTCACACACCGTGATCGGAAACGGAAGTCCCTGTTTAGAGATATAAAAAGATATATGTATTATAAACATAGTAAATAATTGTTTGTATATGTAACGGCGAGCTCACGTCTACGACGGTTGCAGCCAGAAAGAATGAGGTTGTCTCGAGACTCATTTGTGATAGTGATCCTCTAGGGAGTGATCGGAAAATGTGTCCGCCATGTTGTCCTAAAGTGGAAGTCACAAATCGGCAGGCACATTTTAAAAGAATACTCCCCTCCTTAGTTAGAATGTCCTATCTAGCATTTTGAAACAACTGAGAAAACTGAAGTTTTACCATTTCCTTCTACCATTCTTCATTCAAATTAAAATATGTTGTCATTATTTCGTAACAGCCTAATACAAGTTTTTGTAATAGGTGTACCAGTAGGTTTGCGCCGTTCAGGAGTTGCCCGATAGGGCAACAGGTCAGAATGCTCGAGGCAAACACTTGTCGGCGGCGGGCAAGTCATGCCTCCCCGGGCAATACGGTACAGATGCCAGAATGAACAAGGACCGTCACGTCGTCTCGACAGTATTCAAATGAACCTACTAATACATGCCTGCCTACGTATCTACGAGTCTGTCCTCCCGCCACAACCATTCCTCCCCACTCCGCTGTAACGATAGCTGACGTCACTGCCCGGAGCTTTGCCCACAGCGTTTGCCCCGGAGAGCGGCGGGTATCCATGCCCGCCAAACGGTAGCCTGAACGGCGCTGCAGTAGGTAAGCTATCATTAACGTACCAATTAATTAATTGTTTTAGGCAGGATATTTTAACTATTTGGAAAGCATCTAGGTTAAATAAATTAGACTGTTTCTAGATCTCTACAGAGCATGTAAGGGTTCCTAACTTTACTTAAAAGGTAAGAGACGTGTGCAACTCCAAAAATGGCGGAGTTTCCTGAAAGCTATGACTCAGGGGGTGATTTGAAACAACATTTTCCTTAGGGAAAATATTGTCCGAAGCTTCGGTAACGAGATATTAACAAAAAATCCCGACCAATCAGAGCGCGCGTCTTCCGCCTGAGCTTCTGCGGTAGCGTCGGCTACGCAGTAAGCGGTTGCGCTTGTACTACGAACGTACGAACAAGCAAGTCGACATGCATCGAAGGAAACCGCGTTACACATTTTTTTTTAAAGCAGAATCTTAAACAATAATTATTTGAAGTGAGAGGGTAAGAAATGCGTAAATTTCGTTTTCAAACAACGCATAAACGAAAAGGTAATGTAACAGAAAATGTACGACAAGTTATCGTAATTCGAAATGGAGGTAAAAATCCGTAGATTAATAACGGCCAACACAACTAAATTTAAAAAGTAATATTAAGTGTATGAATTAATTCTTTCTGACGGGGTTTACATAATCAGTACGAAGCTACCAAATTTCTATCGGGGTGATATTTGTAAGCTGCCAGAAAAAGGGGCAAAAGCTAATCGACAACGGCGGAAATTATTTCGATGATTGAGTTGTTTTCATATTTTTTAAACCAAACTGCTATTGTACACTAAAATCGGAAAAAAATTATTTCTCCACCTAATAATCACCAATAAATGAAATAAAACTCACCCATTCAGACATTCTTTCCTTCCTTTTCGGAAACCTGTGTCACTGGGTCACTGTACCGATCCTGGTCATCGGTGGATGAAAAGATTTATGGTAGGGTGGCGCCCAATGCTCAACTGATCGCAGGTGTTCACAGTAAGGTAAGGGTCGCAACGTCAAGTACGTCCGGGATAATGTACCGATTATTCACTTCACTGCACTGCTACTAACACTGATCACTTAATTTATTTTTCATGGAACGTGTTGTTCCTACGTTATAAAAATTAGTGGCTCCAAAAGGGGCCGATTACTGTTAGTTGAGCAGTTGTTCGATGTGACCACCCTCAGCGTCTGTGCACGCCTCAGCACGTACAATCAGTTGTCTTTTGACGGCCTGCAAAGTTTGTGGCGTTATGTTCGTCACCGCAGCATGAAGTTGCACCATAATGTCTTCCAGTGTATCCACTGGCTGACGGTACACCTCAGTAACAGCAAAAATGAAATAACCTTCAGATAGCCCCAGAAGAAAAAATCCAGCGGGGTCATATCCGGTGACCGTCGGGGCCATGCAACATCTCATTTAGAATATGGTCAACGAGATCCGGCAAAACATGTTCTAAAAACATTTAATACGCTGGGCCGTCCATCCTGTCTGGCAGCATGCATGGCCCAACGATAAAATCACCACAAATGCCGGCCCAATCTTTAATCGACCAACGGATTTGTGCTGCGCGTGTCTGAAGCGCTGGTGGATTCTCGTCGCTCCACACACGCCGATTGTGGGAATTGAAGCACCCTTCCCTATTGAAGAGTGCTTCGTGCGTCCACAATATGTATTTGCAGGACGATGGATGCCGTCGCACTTCTCCCAAAAGCCACCTGGAATATTGAACCCGCTAGTCGGCGCCCGCCATTAATTTCGTCCCAGAAATGTACTCTGATGAAGAATATTACACGATGTCCTGGATGTACGCCCGGAACAACGGGGACGCTACTGCTACTGTGCGAGCGCTTGCACAGGAATACAAGCGCATCCAATTTCTAAGCGAGGGTACGATTCGCCGTTTGGTGTCAAGATTATTCTCGACGGGGTTGGTGATGCCGCGAGGTAGTGATGTGGGTAGACACAGAACCGCGCGAAACCTTGCGGTACAACAAAACGTGTTGGATGTGATCGACGAAGAGCCGACCGTAAGCGTGCGCGACTTGAGCCGTCGCAAAGTGTAAGTCACAGTACAAGATAACTGCAGCAATTATTGATTAAGGAAAACAAATGGTATCTAATAGTGGATGTTTCTGCATTTTCTTCTAATGTCAGCAGAATGACAGTACATCGAACAATGAGGGAAAACAGGTTGCATCAGTACAGCTATGTAGGGGTGCAACATTTGCACCCCGGGGATGCCGACCAGCGGGTTCAATATTCTAGGTGATTGTTGGGAGAAGTGCGACGGGATCCGTCGTTCTGCAAATACATATTGTGGACGGACGAAGCACTCTTCAATAGGAAAGGGTGCTTCAATTCCCACAATCGGCATGTGTGGGGCGACGAGAATCCACTAGCGCTTCGGACGCGCGAAGCACAAGTCCGTTGGTCGATTAATGTATGAGACGGCATTTATGGTGATTTTATCGTTGGACCGTACATGCTGCCAGACAGGATAAACGGCCCAGTGTATAAAGTGTTTTTATAGCATGTTCTGTTGGATCTCATGAACAATATTCCAAATGAGATCCGACGGAACATGTTCTATCAGCAAGAGGGGGCTGGAATTCATTAAGCCAATTTTGCCCGGGACTACCTACATGAAACCTTCCAGGACAGGTGGATCGGCCGCGGCGGTCCTGTTGCGTGCCCCCCCCCCCCCCCCAAGATCAAGGTGTCGATGAATAAGAATTATTTAAAAACCGAAAACTGTTGAAAGTGTTCCAAATGTGTCCAAGTTTTAGTTAAATTGGTGAATTATTAGCTGTACCCCTGTCAAGGGAAGGTATTGGCGTCGATGAATGATCTTAGAATTATTTAAAAACGCAACATAATGAAAGTGTACTCATATATTGTCAGAGTTTTAAATTGACAAATTATCTGAAAGCCTGCGAGAGGGAAGGTATGGGAATTGATGATGATCTGAGATTACCTTGCCACGCAACGCCAAGTATTTGACTGAAAGCACCTTTATGTACTTGCATCCCATTTTGATTTCACATCTTTTTTTATTTTGTAATTATTATTACCTTCTATTTTTTTTGTGATTTATTTGATTTCATATACTCAGCGTAATTTTTTTACTTTTTTTTTAAGTTCTTTATGGGGATCTCACTTCTTTTTACAAAGATGATTTTCATTGTAGGGAATGACTTCAAATAATTCTTAATATTATATAAATTACAAAGGTTCATCATCAACAGTCATTGAAAATCTTATGACGGGACAGAATTAAGGATACATTCAATGTAATAAGTAAGTTTAACAGCTACGAAAAGAAACCATGTGCACCGCATTGCCGATCTATATGTATTATACGTAGATAGCCTCTTACACCCCGCGCTCGGGCGAACAGCGTAAAATGGCAACAGCGCCTCACGGACGCATTCCACTACAACCATGCACCGGCTCGGTGTTCGGAGAGCTACCAGCGACCACTGGACGGCAGTGATACCCAAGCTTCGAAAATTTTGGGATGGACTGTTTCAAATTAATGTCGGAAACAGCTTTTCGGAATTTCCCAGCTCAGGTAAGCGAGACGCACGCTCCGCTTTTATGATCGGTTTACCACTCACATCCCAGATTACTGTAGTGAGCTTTGAAAGCAATGTCGACTGGTCTCGTATAGTACCTCTACGCGCTATAGTGTCTTAGGTGTGAGGTCACTCCTGCTACGTCCAGCAGGTCTGTGTTTAGGGACGATCAGGTTAAAACCGGTGCCTTATTGGGCTTCCGGGGCTATTGTCATCACATCTTAAATACAAATCCACTACCAAAGTTTTGTTGACGTCTTTTAATAATAATAAACCGTACCTTCAATTTTTTTTTATTGGATTAAAAACGAAGTTGTAACACTTAATCTTTAGGGCCCCGGTTTTGTCCTGATCTTCCCTAAACACATTCCTGTAAGATGTAGCAGAGGGGCACGTTTAACAGCCCGTACTCAATAGGGTATCAGTTATGATCCCGTTTAGTGACCTCACACCTAAGCCACTGTAGTTCGTAGAGGCAGTATGCCCGCCTCAATTAAAAAAATTTTAGCTACGGTAGGGTCGACCGCGACGCTATACCTCTGTATGGAAAGATATGTCGCCACCTGCGTACAAAAGCCACAATAATAGCGCTTCGTTCCAAGAAATGACATTAACGGAGGCCGGTATAGGCGTCGCGTTAGCACCGCGGTCAACCCCGTCGTAGCTAAAATTTTTTAAATTAAGACGCGTACGAGCTGAGTCAATATTGTTTGCAAATCTCAATACAGTAATCTGAGGTGCGAGTGGTAAACCGATCATGAAAGCGGAGCGCGCGGCTCGACACAGACCATCCTAAAATTTTCGAAGCTCGGGCATCACTGCTGTCCAGCGGTTGCTGG
Source organism: Andrena hattorfiana (assembly GCA_944738655.2). Lineage (NCBI taxonomy): Eukaryota > Metazoa > Arthropoda > Insecta > Hymenoptera > Andrenidae > Andrena > Andrena hattorfiana. Next base: position 59,482,005 of record OX122890.1, on the reverse strand, counting down.
CAACCCTACGAACGCCGGGCCGGCGAATGGTTGTAGTGGAATGCGCCCGTGTGGCGGTGTTGCCATTTTCGTCTGTTCACGCGCGCGTAGGTTGCAGTTTTAACGGATGACACTGTATTAGGGTGGAACTTAGTCACCTTTATCGAAAAATAATTTTGAGATTTTTTACGGGGACACCACCCAGGATTGTGCCATTGGGAGGAGAAATAATGTGTGCAAAATTTGAAATCGATCAGAGAAAGTAAAAACCGTGCCTCATCGCATTTGATTTTTTTTATTTTTGTAACTGATTTTTATCCACTGTTGTATATCGTTAATATACATTTAAAATTATATTTTAAAATAATAAAATTATAAATAACAGATTAAAGTGGAAAGTTCACCCAAAATGCAACAATTTTTGCAGATATTTTTCAATTTATTTTAAAAACTATGGCTCTGGAAGAATATCAGAATACTCCATGCGATGTAGTAGAAATTTTTCCTCCGTTGAAAACATCAACAAAAGTGGTAAGTCACGTTTTGCTTTCAATACAGAAGACAACAGCGGCGGGCGTATCCATTACCGCTTAAGGGGACTAGGCGCAGCCGAAAAATCGATTTTTATTGCATTTTTCGAAACTACTATCTTTTCCGAATATAATGTCACTTGGGTTATATTCAAATTCGCAAAATTGCTGATTTTGCAGCTAAAAAGGTCAAGCGGTGCAGGGACCCGATTTCAGCCGGCCTTTGGAAGGCCTCCTCCATGTATCTATTATAAAAGGAATTAACAGTCGACGTATCTTTTATGACTTAGATTGTTGGAATAGCTACCTCCATAATCCTGCTTTGTTTTGTTACAAGCCCTTCACACACATTTATACCTACATCGAAATTAATAACTCCACCTGCAGGAGCACAGTGAGCCACGTCTTCCTGTTTCAATCGAACGTTTCGAATGTAAAGACCGTCGTGATTATTGAGAGAAATATTATTGGTAGCTTTCGACTATTTCGGTTTAAGTGTATTATAGTTAAAGTGCTTATATTTTTAATTAACACGTCCCCTGCCGCGTGGGGCGTATACGCCCCACGCTGAACTTTCCGTTCAAGCCATTTGGTATTATCATTGTAAAATGAAGAATTTTTTAAAAATTCATTATGGAGTCAATTATGGACACCTTAATACTATTGCTGATGCCCTCATTTAATCGTGGGGCGTATACGCCCCACGCGGCGTGATGGGCAATTTTTCTTTACTGTGACTTGTTTTAACCGCATTTCTCTTATTCCGATCAGTCATTTATTCGCGTGTCGTTGATACAATACTTACTGCATCACTGAAGCTAGGATTGATTTATAGTTCAGTGTGTTTCTTCAGTGTGTTAAACGAAGGAAATACGGTACGTACATATTATTTCAGTTTATAAATTCGGATATCTTGCATTTAAAAATGTTTGCAATTTTTCCCGCCTTCTCTTCCTCAGACCTTTTCTAAATTTTACAATAATTACTCCTTATAAGCAGATATGGCATCACACAGCAACAGTTTTTCTAGTGATGATTCTGACGTGCCACTCGCAGAAATTCTAACAAAACGCCGTAGGATTGCACGAGGAATTCTTTCTGAAGATTCTTCAGACAGTTCAGAGGAAATCATAACTTTTCATCGCCTTTCCACACGCGGCACTCGCATTTTATCCAGTAGTGAAGACGAAGATGCTGAACCTTCAATAAACAATATAACTACTTCGCATATAGATTGGGCTAATCCCATCGGAAACCAACCGCGCCTTACGGCTTTCGTTGGTACACCGAGTTTCAAAATATTTAACCAAACTTACGAAAAACCGGAAGATATTTATTTTTTGTTTATGAGTGACGAATTCTTCGATCTTGTCGTTACAGAAACGAATCGGTATGCGCAACAATGTCTATCTAGACAAACATCATCTCGATTAGATGAATGGATAGCAACAGACAAAAACGAGATAAAACGTTTTTTTGGACTTATTATGTGGATGGGAATTGTAAAGCTTCCAGAAATAAGTTTATATTGGTCTAAAGATCCAGCATATTCGCAGACTCTTCCACGTTCAATAATGTCAAGAAATCGGTTTGAGGTTTTGCTACTAATGTTGCATTTTAACGACAATGACAAGGAAAATGTAAACGACCGCTTGTATAAAATTAAAACCGTCATTGATATGTTGAATGAAAATTTTGAAAAGTATTTTGAACCAGGCGAAATTGTTTGTGTAGACGAATCTCTGATTCCTTTTCGAGGTCGCATTGTCTTCAAACAATATATAAAACAAAAAAGACATAAGTACGGTATTAAAATTTTCAAATTATGTTCAGCACCGGGATACACGCTGGCCTTTAAAATTTATTGTGGGAAAAAACGGATGTAGAGAAAACAACGCCTACCAATGTTGTTCTGTCATTGTGCAAAAGTATATTTGGTAAAGGCCATACAATATGTACCGATAATTGGTACACAAGTATCGAATTAGCCAAAAAGCTAGTTGCTCAAAACACTCATCTGATTGGAACAATACGATCAAATCGCCGTGGAATTCCAAAAGACCTACTTTCAAAAAAATTAAAACGATATGAATATATCGCTAAGGAAAGCAATGATGGTTTGACAATACTGAAATGGAAGGACAAGCGTGATGTTCTTCTATTATCAACGAAACACTCTAATGAAACTGTGGCTGTGCAGAAAAGGGGGAATATTGTTAGAAAACCGAAGGTTATTGTGAATTATAATGAAGGGAAGTCTTCTGTAGATATCTCCGATCAAATGGCTGCATATTGCAGTCCTCTACGAAAATCAGTAAAATGGTATAAAAGAATTGTATTTGAACTTTGCCTGAACACAGCGGTAGTGAATTCATGGATTATATATAACAGTCTTACCAACCGAAAAATAACAAGCATCGAATTCCGAAAAAAATTAGCAATGAATCTGATGTCGTGTAATAATAATAATAACTCTCCACGAATTGGACCAAAAAGAAATCGACACGAAATTAAAAAAAAGGAAGGCCACTTTAACTCGATAAGAAGGCGCTGCAAAATTTGTTACGAAAGAAATGTTAAAAATTTAGGTTCCCAGTCGGCAAGAAACTGCACTGTAAAAGTTGTAACATTCTGCGATAGTTGTGTGGATAAACCACACTTATGTTTGCCATGTTTTAACAAAGTTCATCGTAACATCCCTTTGTAATTGCATACAAACTTGAATTTAACTAAAATGTTATATTTTAAATTGATATAGGCATGATAAAAAAAATTATATGTAAGGATGCCACTCGCTTGGCATAATAATGTTCAGCCAGTTATTTGTTAAACTAATTCCTAGAAAAATAAATTTATTGGTTTGTTGTGTTATGCATGTTAAACTATACAACCTTTCCTTGATAATTATGATTTTTGCACTATTTTAATTATTGTAAGGCATACGCCAGAAACAAAATAATACAAATGTAAAGCGTGGGGCGCATACGCCCCACGCGGCTTGAACGGGAAGTCTTCAAAAAACGGTCTGGCAGGGAACGTGTTAATAAGTGTGTATAACATGGAAAGAGGGCATCATATTGATGAAAAAAAAAAGCGGAAGAAAATTGAAAAAAAGGCCGGTTTTATGGAAATCAATTTGTTAACCAAGATTGCAAATAATCTTCCATTGCAGAGAAAAAACTAAAGGATTTCTCTTTTGCTACTACGATGGATTCTGAAATTGGTTATGAAACTATCATCGCAACCTCGGGTTTCAAATTAAAATTGTGTGTTACAAATGTGCTGATAGATTCGTTTATTCGTGCCCAACATCAGTTACGCAGAAAAATATTGTGTTTGACATTAATTTAAGATTAATCGCAGTAATGAGGTATATAGGTATTGGCTAAGGTGGCATTGAATTATTCTGTGGACATATGGATTTACCGGTGCCTTTGGTTCGTCACAGCTATGATGTAATTATAAAAGGAATGCGTAATGTTGCGAAATCTGTCTGCCAATTATCATTAAATTACGCAATGTCTCAAAAAAGTTCGCATTATTAAGATGCAGAAAGCCTAATAGTTTCGGGCGATGGCAGCTGGAGAAGGCGTGGATTTCAATCTCTGCAGGGTATCGTAACTCTATCGGACATTATATTGGAAAAGTTGTTGATGTTATAATTAAATAGACTTACTGTGCGGCATGTAAATTGTGGGAGAATCGTTCCTGTACCGATGCATACGTGGAATGGTTAAATGGACATGAAGTAGAATGTCAAATTAACCATGAAGGGTCCGCAGGAAAGATGGAGGGGACATGATAACTGAAATGTTTTAACGATCTGACGAGTTATATGGTGTAAAATATAAATATTACGTCGGGGATGGAGATTCGAAGACATTTAATTATATTTTGGATAAGCGGCCGTACGAAGAAGAGTTTCAGGTGTTGAAAAAAGAGTGCTCAGGCCACGTCCGGAAACGGATGGGTACACGGCTGTGCAATACTAATGAAGAGTACAACGGTATTAGTAGTAGGGCTAAGCGGGTTCTAACTTGGGTGTGCTGAGGGGAGCGCGGGGCGGGGGAAGTGTGGGCGTGCGGGGGAGTGCGGTGGGGGGGGGGGGGCTGGGCGCGGGGGGAGCAGGGAGTGGGAGATTGGCTGCGCGCGCACGAGCCGCGGAGTGGGGGAAGCCGTAATCGTGCAGGGGATCAGTCCGGGCCGAGCGGCCCCGGAGACCTCTCCAGACCCGGGCCGCCGTCAGAAATTTTTCAGACCTACCGAGGGAGGGGATGACCTTGGCCCACACCCAGAAATTTTTTCAGACCTGACCCACCCCGGAAAATTTTTCCATACCCACATGCAGCAGAAATTTTTTCCCTCTCCCCCGCAACGATCTACCAAACAAATACGTAGCAAACAGAATTTTTTTCCCCAACGCGCAATTATTTATTTTTGTCAGAAATTGTTTCGGATGATGTCGGAAAAGATCGGCGTTTTACAAACAGCATATTCGGGGACGAGAAAAAGAGAGCATTGATAAGTGGAAATCACAGTTATTTTAAAGCTATATTCGGGAGAGGAAAGGAAACAGCACTACATAGTGGCACAATTGCATGCATTCTCAAGCTAGCAGTATTTCAAAATGTTTTTTCAATCTTAACGCCGCAGCGTATCGCGCGATCGTGTGTAATTCGAATCCTCTGGAGCAGCCGTGCGGGATGATGTCATTTGGCGGTGCGAAGAAATTTTTTTTCTATACCAACAGACATACAGACATGTATTTCCAAAACAGAGAAATAATAATTTTCCTCAACGATCTGCCGAACCAATATGTAACAAACATTCTATATTAGTAATTTTCAAAGCATAGCAACATATCGCACGATCACGTGTAATTTGAGTCCACGGGGACAGCTGCGTGAGATGACACCATTTTCACGGCGCGAAGAACGCACAAACAAAATATAACACTTTGGAAACGTCGAATCAAAGAAAGAAAGAATTATGTTGCGAGGAGAGAAGGAGGAAGATGGACAAATAAATAGAGAAATAATGTGTTTTTAAGAAATTGATTTTAAAATTAAAAGAATATGAAAAAATAGAATACGAATATAATTTAACATTTTTTGTTACGAGCATCATCTACAATATCATTGATGGCGCATGCTAAAATTTCAAAATCTACAAGAGAATCCATGTCGAAATATTCACTATCACGTACGATTTTAGAAGCACGATACGTATCGAATGCTTTGCAGGCAACATCGCTCAGTTATAACACACTAACAAAATTTAAAAATTTCGTCTGCACATCTCGTGCGGTTTCACACAATCGCGGATATACATAGTCTATACACGGCTCAAGATTAAATAAAAATGTTACTGTATCCGTTTTGAAATCCAGCGACTTATCATGTAGTGTCATCTTTACAATCGGAGAATCATACATCCCACAAAAAGAAAAAATACAAAAATAGATTATAAATAGTGTCTCGGCAGAATCATCTCGCTTTATCAATCTCTCTTTCTCTTTCTCTTTCTCTCTCTCTCTCTCTCTCTCTCTCTCTCTCTCTCTCTCTCTCTCTCTCTCACTTTTTCTTTTCACATCAGCCCCCAAGACAACTACAACATTCTCGAACAGTTGATGGACTTCCTATTTACTTTTCGCGGCATCGTACATACATACTCTTCCGCACAGCTCACCTACACTCATACACACACACACACGCTCTCGTGACCGACCCGAGTGCTCGGTTACACAAAACAGTAGTATCTCGACAACATTCGCCGAAACTGTTACGTATCTATTATATCGCCTCAATTCTTTATCTCTAAATAAACCGCACTATTCTCAACATTTTTTTTAGTTCTGTCTATACAAATAGAATATAAAAATATGAAATAAAAAGAAAAATATAAAAAGAAAAAATATAAAAATAGAATATAAATAGAATATAAATAGAATATGAAAATATAAAAATACAATATAAAAAGAAAACACATAATAAGAATAATTTAATTTATTGCTCACTTTCGTGTTACAATTTAACGATCAATATACTCTTACAATATACTCTGTCAATACTCTTACAATATACTATTTTATATTTATTAAGTATAGGTGTTTACCCTGTGATAATTGTTGGTTGGGCTTCAAATTCTAATTATTCAATATTAGGAGCGATTGGGTCAGTTTCTTATGAAGTAAGTTTATTTTTAACAATATTTTCTATAATTTTATTAATTGGAAGTTATTCATTATTGGATTTATATAAAATTCAATATTAAATTTCAAAATTATATTAAATTTTATTTTAACCTTAATTCCAATACTACAACAAGAAAACCGCAGATAGGTCTGTTTAAATCGTAGACAAAGTGCTACTGCATGACGAGACGCTAAGACGCGGACTCTAAACGATTCACAACACGCATGATAACACTAAATACAGTATGAAGGGCGGCGAACGCTCCGCATACACGAGATCCAACTTAAGCACTTTATGGAATAGGGCAGGAATAAGGAAATGATCACAGTTATGAAGAAAAGTAACGATACACTAACAATTATATAGGGATAAAACTAAGGAATGTAATTTATTGAAAAAGAAAAGGGGAAGGCGAAAATTCTAGGATAAGCACCCCAATTAGGCGTCGCCATCCTAGATTTGAAGGGCGCGGTTTGCCTCCAATAGCGACCACAGTCGAGGCCGTAGACATGGCCCCACAAAAACGTCACCATGACATTCTACAAATAAAATGGGGGAGGACCCAATTGTAAAATTATTACTACACGTACGAAAATAGAAACGAAAATTAAACGTGCAATCACCGGTATAATCAGACACACACCAAATAGATCCCGCAGACCCCACGAGTCCTCCTCCTCCTCCCAGAAATCGGCCTCCTGGAAGAATCGGCGCTAGTGCGCCCGATATTCCCTGATCGCCTCCATGTAAGCGATGCTGATATAGTCGGACGGAGCGGAGCACTGGAAACGCTAGAGGAATAAATGGATAATAAAATAGGATAATAAAATAGGATAATAAAACACACATGAAGCACAAACAAATATTACACGCACGTACAATTAGAGCATACATAATGTCTCGGGGCACGTCTAAGGTGACCGATAACATCTTCGTGCAGGAGATCACAACGAAATAATAAGCGACCACGAAAATGGAGCTCCGTATACCTTCACTTCTCACTTCTACTCAGGCCAAGGCAAAGGAAGACGAACTGTCCTAAGTTAACAAAAATTTATCTCGCGCACGCACGAGGTAACACTTCGCGACCAACAAAACGGAACACCGGCTACACCTCAAGATTATATTTTTCACGAATTCTGTGCTACAAACAACGATATAACTCGTAGGATGGGCACTTCTTCCCCCGACAGAGATTTCGCTATAAAAGATTTCCAACACCACCTCAGCATTTATTTCGAAAACCTAGGCAATATACAGATTTATTAAGATAGCTGGAAGTTAGTATTACACGTAGACATATCTTACATCTACCGACGCGGAGCGAACCTTCAAACTACATTATATAATATAATTACGCCATGTAAAAAAAACCTTCTACCAACAACTTATAAAAATTCTCTAAAACATTCGCCACGAAAATCCAAGACAAGGTAGGCCGCGTCGCCAAACTCCTTAACTACGTCCTGCAAACAAAAAGCTCAGCACAAAAACAGCGTCGTGGAAAAATAGATGGATTAGGTTACACAGGCAAATCACTCTTCAGGCTAATAGATTCCGAGGATAGAAAGAAAATCAATGATCAAATATACCCTGTAAAAAGACAAGATAATTGACTAAAAAAGTGCAATCAAGGGAGAAATGGAAATTGTATGAGCAAATACTGAACTTCTCAACGAGACTATACACGACATACGAGACAACGAAAGAACACTCTTAAACGCGACTTGGCGAATTCAATTACTCCAACAGACAACCGACATTACAAAATTTCGAGAGGCAGCAGCATACTAATAAATAGCGTCGCAGAAACACTATCGCACGACACACAAGACTAGTTAGAATTCATTATTGATATAAAGAAAGGAGTCCTAAACCCAAGATTATTACCACCAGCACAAAACATAACGTACCTCATTTCCGCACCCGCACATGTTCCGAAAGGATTAGACTTCCCAATCCGAATAAAATTAGAAAACATGCACTTCCTCTACGAACTCCTTAAGCTCTCCGCATTTTCGAATACCAAATGAATTACTGTAGTACTAGATACTCCATTGTTAAACGGGAAAAAAATTCAAATTGAGCAAGGTACACCCGGTACTCACGAAGATAAGCGAATCATTTTACGCGTATATAGAACCCCTCGACTCATACGTGGTACTTGACACCTCGGTGCAACATTACATACAACTAAGCAAACAGAACCTACCAAAATGTAAGACAATAAACGATCTGTACCTCTGCATCACTAATTACCCAATGTTCAAGCGATACCATGTGGACCGTGCGAAGTACAGTTGCACACAAAAGTAACAAAAACCCCAAACAATTGTAAAATGCGAATTATGACACTGAATCACACGATCCTGTTAGAAATACAACAACCAGGCACATGGACTTATATCGCGCCGAAACCGATACTACTAGCAGTAACTTGCGATTACAAGAGCACAAATATTTATAGCATTATGGATTCTGGTATAATAATAACAAGAACCAAATGTACAATCACTACCACCGAATTCACAATAGAAACTGGAAAACAATACAGAATAGAAAAACACGAAACTACTTACCTGGCTACAATTTGTCATTAGATAAAATTACACTTACACAGCCCACTGTAAATTCGAACCGAAACACAGATGTCGAATTTAAAAGGACAATCAAACACCCGGAAGAATGAAATAAAGTTAGTAACAAATTTGAAGACTTACAAAACGATTTAGAAAAACCAGAAATTATACCAGACGAGTATCACTATAGCTTCTTTACACTATCCAAAATAACGGGATTGATTACATGGGAGCCCATGCCTAAAACTGCATACGTTGCTAAGTAGGCTGCCTTTTTTCTTCACCTTCTTCTTCACTAACCATCCCCTTCCTTCTTGCACTCATCTTCTGCGAATTCTTCGTAGATCATCCTGTCCTCCTTTGCACTCATCATTCGGCTAGACCATATCACTCTGAACTTGTATCGAACGTCCACCTTACCACTCTGAACGTGTACGAAATGTCTGTCTTACCACTCTGAACGTGTATCGAACGTCTATCGTACCACTCTGAACGTGTATTGAAAGTCTATCGTACGACTCTGAACGTGTATCAAACGTCTATCGTACCACTCTGGACGTGTATCGAACGTCTATCGCATGGTCACCTCCTTGCTTCGGTTAGGTGTTAAAATTTCCGGCGTGGAAAACGCCGTTCTTATTTCGTTGTGATCTCCTGTACAGAGATGTTGTCGGTCACTTTAGACGTGCTCCGAGACATTATGTTTGCTCTATAATTGTACGTGCGTGTGATGTTTGTCTGTGCTTCGTGTGTGCTATTTTATTATCCTATCTATCCGTTTATTCCTCTAGCGTTTACAGAGCTCTGTTCCGTCGTGCTGTATCAGCATCGCTTACATGGGGGCAATCAGGGAATATCGGGCGCACTGGCGCCGATTCTTCCAGGAGGCCGATTTCTGGGAGGAGGAGGAGGACTCGTGGTGTTTGCGGGATCTATTTGGTGTGTGTCTGATTGTATCGCTGATTGCACGTTTAATTTTTGTTTCTATTTCCAGACATGTAGAAATAGTTTTACAATTAGGTTCTCCTCCATTTTTTTTTGTAGAATGTGATGGGGACGATTTTGTGGGGCCAGGTCCACCGCCTCGACTGTGGTCGCTATTGGAGGCAAGCTGCGCCGTTCAAAGCTGGGATGGCGACGCCTAATTGGGGTGCTTATTGTTGTATTTTCGCCCTCCCATTTCTTAGTTTTATCCCTATAAAATTGTTAGTGTATCGTTACTTTTCTTCATAACTGCGATAATTTCCTTATTCCTGCCCTATTCCATAAAGTGCTTAAGTTGGTTCATAATTCTAAATTTTGATTAAATATAGCAAGAAATAATTTATAAATATTTGTACAAAAATGCGTACATTAATTTATTATATAAATATAGATAAAAACCGATCTGGCTCACGTCAATCTGTACTCAAATCATGTGAGATGTTAAAAGTCGAACAGATTTAAAATTTAAACTCCTGCATGCAAATTATATGAGAGGAGAATTAGAAAGGATAGGACGATGCATACTGGGTAGTGAAACAAGGGCGTGCAAATATTGGCTAACGAAAGAAGAATGGAAATGTAGGTTTTGTAAGAAAGAGGAAGGAACAGTGAAACAGGTGATTGAAGCATGTGAAGTAAGTGGAGAGAGCGGCAGGAATTGGAAAGAAGAGGTAATTAGAGGAGAATGGAAAAAACTTGGCAACTTTGCAGGAGATAATAGGGAGAATGAACAGATCGGAAGAACAGGAAAGTGATAAAAGAAGATTATGCAACATAGAATAGATTAGGAAACACTTGTAAAATAGAAAAATTGTTAAGACACGGCAGGATATATTAGAAGGGCAGGACTTACACTGATACAATCACAGGAATGAAATGGAGAGAGTATATGATCGTTAAATTGTAACATGAAAGTAAGCAATAAATTAAATTAAATTATTGTTATTATTAAATGTTTTCTTTTTATATTGTATTTTTATATTTCCTTCTTTATTTTATATTTTTATATTCCATTTATATAGAGAGAACTAAAAAAAATGTTGAGAATAGTGCAGTTTATTTAGAGATAGAGAATTGAGGCGATACAGTAGATACGTAACAGTTTCGGCGAATGTTGTCGAGATACTACAGTGTATGTGAGGTGTTGTGCGGAAGAGTATGTATGTACGATGCCGCGAAAAGTAAATAGGAAGTCCATCAGCTGTTCGAGAATGTTGTAGTTGTCTTGGGGCCTGATGTGAAAAGAAAAAGTGAGAGAGAGAGAGAGAGAGAGAGAGAGAGAGAGAGAGAGAGAGAGAGAGAGAGAGAGAGAGAGAGAGAGAGAAAGAGAAAGAGAAAGAGAGATTGATAAAGAGAGATGATTCTGCCGAGACACTATTTATAATCTATTTTTGTATTTTTTCTTTTTGTCGGATGTATGATTCTCCAATTGTAAAGATGACATTACATGATAAGTCGCTGGATTTCAAAACGGATACAGTAACATTTTTATTTAATCTTGAGCCGTGTATAGACTATGTATATCCGCGATTGTGTGAAACTACACGAGATATGCAGACGAAATTTTTAAATTTTGTTAGTGTGTTATAACTGAGCGATGTTGCCCGCGAAACATTAGATACGTATCGTGCTGCTAAAATAATATGTGATCATGAATATTTCGACGAGGATTCTCTTGTAGATTGTGAACTGTTAGCATTCGCCATCAATGATATTGTAGATGATGCTCGTAGCAAAAAATGTTAAATTATATTTGTATTCTATTTCCATATTCTTTTAATTTTAATATAAATTTCTTAAAAAACATTATTTCTCCATTTACTTATCCGTTTTCCTCCTTCTGTCCTCACCACATAATTCTTCCTGTGATTCGACATTTCCAAAAGTATTATATTTCATTCACGCGTTCTTCATGCCTCCATCTCTATGACGTCATCCGCCGCTCGCGCGCCGCAGCCCGCCCGTGCGCCGCGTTGGATTTCGTCCGACCTTGAAACTCAAATACGGATTTTAAAGTCGGGGAAGGGTGGGGAAAATGGCCTTGAAACTCAAATTTGAATTAGAACCCCTGTTGATATACTACTTCTGTTCGTCGCACGCCACGATCTCAGCGGTATCCGGGTAGGGAAAGTATCCGATTCCGCCGACGCGCGACAACACTCGCTCCAGATACCGATACTTTGGCTGTCTCAACGATTTCGAGTACACGTACACATTTTCGAAGCGCAATCCGTTTGGACACTCCAGCAGGCTGAGAAGCACTTTCGTTTTTTCGCACCCGGACGGACTGCGGATCACGGCTCGCACGCTGTTCGGCAACAATGAACCGTGTCTGCGCGATCGACTTCCATCCCACGCCAAATCCTTCAACGTCCTGTTCGTGGTCATGCGAATAGCTTTCGGTTGTTTAACGAATCTCATTCTCTCTCTCTCTCTCTCTCTCTCTCTCTCTCTCTCTCTCTTCGTCGAGACCGTAACGCCACTGCTATTTATACCCACGACACCTGTCGACCGAATCAGAATCGTAGCGCTCCTTGAACCGATCGCTATAGAAGAACTATCGTCTTACGACTGCCCTTGCGTCCCCGTGTATCTCCATTTTCACATGTATGATCGCGGTAACGCGTAGACTAACGAAGAAGACGAAGAAGAAGTCGACGAAGACAAGAACGGAACTCGTGAACGGTATCATAAATCGTTTACCGATAGAGCTACACATTCCGCGGTATCAGTTCTGCGGACCAGGGACGTGTTTTCTGAAACGATTGGCTCGCGGCGTCAAAGGTCTAAATCCGCTGGACGCCGCTTGTCGGGAACACGATATCACGTACTCTCGTCGAAAGGATTTGGAGGGATCCCAAAATTAGCGCTCTGTTGATCTTCATTTCGTACTAGATACATTCTCCTCCAATGAAACTGTAGTTGTATACCCATAAATCACATGAGCTACGCAACGTCAATACATCTATATTTCCACTCGCATAGCATATGCGCATTATTCTGGGAAGTAGACCTTCAACCATTACATGTTTTTAGAGCGATAGTCATGCAGTTTCCGACTTGCATCTTCTACGCGTAATACCTCCGTATGTTTTGACTACCTATCGTGAGAGGAATAGAGACAGATATACGGAAATATCGTACCTCTCTCTCTCGCACTCCTTGTTCGAACCTCGCGAATCGTTCGCGGTCGGACCTGCGCATGCGGATTTCGCGGCTGCGACACGGCTATCGCGGACGCAATCTGACCTTGGGGCGATAAGAGTATTGTGGCTTCGAATTTTTGCGCTTCCGACAACGCATGATGAATCACCAGCGATACCCCCTCCCCGCCTCTCAAGCGCACACGTCCGTATGTGTGTGTGGGGGGGGGGGGGGGAGCACGCGCGCGTTCCCTCTCCACCGGTTCATCCCCACCTACACGGGTCGCGTTGCCCCACCCGCCTCCCCCTCGCCCTGGTGCGGTACCCCCCTCTCCGGTTCACCCCCTCGTCAACAATTGGTCCAGAACGCCCCTTATATATCTACTGAGAACCGTTACTGAACGCGATCGAATTCTTTCAATACGAGCCTATCGCGGTCATAGATTATTCTAGGTAAAATGAATCGTTGAAGATCGCTACGGTGGGCATGTGAACAGATTTCGAATGCAAAGAAAATGTTCCCGCTAATATGCGGGATATGAGGATAATATGTATGATCATACACGATCGTGTAGTATTGTAACCTCGCTCCGTGGAGGTTCGCTACCGAATGGATGTGCGGGGTGGCCGAGTGAACGAGGCAAAGTGAGCTGTGTAACGGTTCTTTATTCTTATTGTCGAGGTACAAGGTTGCCCGGCCAGGTCTGTGCTGGCTAACAGAGTCTTTGCGGCTTATCCTACGGCCTATACTAGCGCGGTGGAGTGCGGGCGGCGCGTCGCGATCGCGGGGCGCGGTTCGGTGCGTTTCGGCGGCAGAAGTTGGAGTGGGGGGTGGTCGTTCTGGTGCCTTGGCTGTGGTCTCCACCAATGGCCCTGACCGGGAAGTCTTGCGTCCGCTCGCCCAGTGGGTAAAACCCGCGGGAGAAACGGAGACTGTAGGATGTCCTCCGGGGCAGACAAAGTCTGACCCTAAGATTGACGGTGGATAACGACCTGCGTCTAGAGGTCGGCGGACTCGCGTTCCTCTAGGAGGCGTGGAGGTGGGGGAATTCAAAAGAACGCAACGATACAGCTTGTGCATACAAGAGATCGTTGGGAGAGCTCTGACCGTTCGCCTGTAACGCTCGTGGCAGACTCTGCCTGACGGGCCCGCCGCGCTTGCCTATAAGCAGCGCCGTGATGATTTCTCGAGCGAGAGCGCCGCTCGGCGTGCGGCCCTCTCGCGCCCGTGCTTGGCAGCGGCGGGCCGCGCCAGGCGCGCGTGGTGGGGGGAAGATTCGCGTCCTACCGATATAACTCGTTACAGTATAATACGATCCTTTGACTAACGTGGTACGTAAAGTAACCTAGGGTGCGTGTGTGTGAACGATTAACGAATACTACTGCCACTATTGCTACTGTGATAACGTCGATGTCGAAGTCCTCAGTTACTGTTCTAACGCCGCCGTCGACGCTGCTACCTAAACGGAATATAATGTTCGCCATTGTCGACCTGCAAGGTTTCAATACCGAACGCGAGTTCGTCGCCAAAGAGATCGTGATTCGCGCAAACAGTAACAACGATAAAGCGCCGACGATCAGGCATTGGATCTTCGAACTGCCGTACTTCTGGGGACATCTGAATTCGTGCAAGGACCGTCAAGCGTCCTGGCTCGTAAATCATCATCACGGGCTTAGGTGGTCTGACGGCTACGTTCCATAGTATAGATTCTCACTACTTGTCTCGCTCGCACCAGTCGGCACATGTCTTTCTCTTTCGCGTGATATTGGCGACAGTTTCGAGGACAGAAAACATAAGGCAATGAGACCTCCAGTAGTATATGCTCTAAGGTTAGAATACCGCCCCATTGAATACACACGCCAATTCAATTTACACACCAATTTAATTTACACAAAAACTATATTTACGATTTTTAGCGTCAACTCATCCTGCTCGTCGTGCCACAAACGTTCGATTTCCCTATGAATGCGCTGAAATAAACGCACAACTTCATTAGAATATCGTCGAATGGAATACACGCACCAATTCATTTTCATAAAACTATACTTACGATGCATCACCGCATCTCAAATGCATTCATGCATTGCCCCGCTGCAGATAAATATACTTCAAACGCGTCCATGGTTTTTTGTAAAAATGCTGGTGATAACTATACTCGCCCGTGCGGCAGCGGTCGACACCCTTATATACATTTCGTTTCCCTAGCCTAGAACGATGGTCCTACGTGTTGCAGGGTAGGGATAGTTTTCAAGTAAGGTAGTCTTGAGGTAGGGTGGGGATGTCCGCATCAGAGTTTCTTCGCATCCTTTTTCTTCTTACTCGATGATTTGATAATATGAAACTAATTATTCCAGCTTATAATGTACTTTTATGACTCACGCTTTTATGGACCGCACCGCGTTACACTCATTGACGTGTACGTGTGCGTGAATCAGTATAAAGTGACGTGGGCCATTTTTGTAGGCACCATTACACCACGCACGCTCGAGTGCTAACAAGTATCGTTCGCGTCATTTTTTTCGCTGATGAGAATCATACGTAGTGCATATCCAAATGTATAAACGCAGTTTAAACGATTCATCCTGCGCATCCGACAAGGGTGGTGGTTTTCCCAATAAACGCCAACAACCTCTTCATCAACAGTCCAATGTGAGGTACGTACGCGTTACTGTATACTTTCCACTTGCTTCATTCACTTACTTCTTTCACTGTAAACGCAAATGAACGAAGCATTAATTTCGTGTACATCTTTCTTACAGTTCTGGATCCGCAACAGCAAAAACATCGAAAACACCAAAACCGTCAAATATACGGATTCTGGAGCGTGATTACCCATTGACCGCAACAGCTTATAAACGTCTAACTATTGGAATACACATTGGCATGGATTCGTGCGTGTCGAGATCGCCACAACCGACAATAAATGCAGCGAGTTGAGCTTTTCAGTGTCGACGTGGAAGCTCCTGTTACAAAACGAGGCGGATATACTTAAACGATTACGTAGCAACGCAACATCGCCCCAAACGCACATCGTAATTGATCATGTACGACTAGACTTCATGCGTATGCATGATGATCATCTTATTAAAATCACCGATGATCGCGTTGTCATATATGACTGAAATCACGATGCGTAAACTATTCGCGCATGAACATTGCATTGAACATATGTTC
Organism: Andrena hattorfiana; assembly: GCA_944738655.2. Classification (NCBI taxonomy): domain Eukaryota; kingdom Metazoa; phylum Arthropoda; class Insecta; order Hymenoptera; family Andrenidae; genus Andrena; species Andrena hattorfiana. The sequence goes on along the minus strand of OX122890.1, from coordinate 59,465,421 downwards.
ACCTGCCTAACTGAAAATATGTACTCTGTAAGCAGTAAATGTGTAACCTACTAGCCGCTCGACGGCCTGCGGCTGCCAGTCGCTACACTGCTCCAGAAGCAGGCTGGCCGCCACGCGGCCCATCGCCGCAATGGGACAGAATCCCCAGAGATAAGGAAACAAGTCAGAATTTAAAAGTTATGGAATTATGTTTTTATATATTTTTTGTAACCTAATAATATGAGGACTTAAAAACGTAAAAATATCATGGCAGCTACTTCTGCTGTATGTGTAAACATGTGTCAAAGTTTGTATGTTTTTTTTGTGCAGAATTTTAAATCGAGTCCAAGAAAGTTAGAAGAAACCCTTGTATAAAGTTTAAAATCGATTTACCATATAGTTATCGAGAAATTATTAATTAAAGTTGGTGCACTTTAACACAGTGGCATATGGCGAAGTAAAAAAAAAATGGGTTATAGTTTCAGTTTTTCTTCCGAAACAGGAAAATCATATTTAAGAAATGTACCAAAATTGGCACAAAATTACATCGAAATGTTAGGAAATGAATTTATAAATTTCTGCAAAACTGACCACATAGTTTCTTCGTAAATGCCCATAAAAAAATAAGTTTACGTGCCAATTTTTTAGAAATTACGTAGAGCAGTGAACGTGGCAACGTCGCACAATCGATATGTTTAGACATTTAAATAGGGAACGAACATTCAGATCTATATGAACATTTTTTCTGATATTTTGGTTATAAAAAACACTCCAAATGAATGCGACGTTGTCAGATCTGCTGCTATTATTACAATTATTTATATTAACATTGCATTTTTTAAAATATATTATTATTATTATTATTATTATTATTATTATTATTAATATACGGGAAACCCATAGTATACGAATTACTATACAGTTAAATTAGAGTCCGAGCACTAATATTTAGACAGTATTGAGTGTGTAATAAAATTAATTAGTAAACATTAGAGGAGCACCTAGACATCACAAGCAACACAGCTGCTGTTGATACCAGTTATTGTTACTCTGTGTGCGTATGTAACGACATCCTTAATGAATTTAGGGACCCCAAAAAAGGGTCAACGCCGCTAAAGATTTCGTTGGCTACAATCATCGCTCTGTTAATTGGGTCTACTGCATAGTGGTAATATTTTGGAAGACTCGGAAAGAAGAGCTGCCTAGTACGCATATGCCTCACTGGGGCATTATAGGAAACCAAACCAGGAAGATCGGGGCAATCTATATAACCATTGATAACCTTGAATAGAAAGATCATGTCCGCGATATGTCTACGGCCCTCCAGAGTGACGATGTTAAACATACTCAATGCCGGTCGATAATCATGATCATCCCTATCCATTGGGCTGCCAAGAATACGCAAAGCGAACCTTAAGAATTTGTGCTGCACCCTTTCAATTGAATTAATGTACCTTGCGTGCCTTGGGCTCCAGATAACAGAGGCATATTCAATATGAGGCCTAACGAGGGCTACATATAACAGCCTTAGTAACTCCTTATTTTTAAAGTTCCTACAAAATCTAGAAATAAAACCTAAGGTCCGCATCGCCTTGCCAGTACAAGGTGCATAGTGAGGACTAAAATCAAAGCACGGCGTTATACAGACACCAAGATCCATAACTTCAGAGACATCATTCAGAGTAACATCATTTAGTTTATATGGGTACTTCACGCAAGACCTACTACGCGAGGCCCTAAGTACCACACGTTTCGCAATATTTAGCCGCATATTATTCGTTGAACACCATTGCTCCAACCTATTCAGGTCACCTTGCATCTTAATTGAATCCCCGACACCGCGGATAACCCTGAAGACTTTCAGATCATCCGCGTACAACAGAAAATTTGTATTAGAGAGTGTATCCACAAGGTCATTAATAAATAAGTTAAACAGCAAAGGACCAAGATGCAAGCCCTGAGGAACGCCCGAGGTGACACTTATTGAGGAAGAAAGTGAATTTGATACCTTCACCGTCTGCTCGCGCCCCGTTAAATAGCTTTGAACCCAGGTTAAAAGGGACCCACAAAAACCCCAACACGATAATTTACGAAGCAGCACCAAATGGTCTATAGTATCAAATGCCTTCTGGAAATCAGTATAAACAGTGTCAACCTGCAGACCTTCAGCAAGGGCACTAGAAACATAACTGTGATACACGGCTAGATTCGTAGCAGTTGACCGTTTCGGAGTGAAGCCATGCTGTTCAACACATAGAATGCTTGTGAGCTGCGAAGATAACAAGTCGGTGACAATCTCCTCAAAGACTTTTGGCATCACAGAAAGTTTACTTATGGGTCGATAGTTGCGAACATCTGAACGATCCCCAACCTTAAAAACTGGGGTTACAAGGCTAGCTTTCCAAACGGAGGGAAAGATACCACTAGTTAAAGAGGCATTCAAAATGTTCCAAAGGGGCCTCGAAAGAATATAGCTGCAGTGCTTGAGGAGCAATGGAGGAATGCCATCAGCCCCCGGGCCCTTATTAATATCAAGGGCATTAAGTTTGGAAAAAATATCACCAATGGTAATAGAGAGCGACTCTAGATGCAAGCTATTAAAAGAAGAGTGGAAAGTGCTCAAGGCAGGGGACTGTCCTGTCGGAGATGTATATACGGACCCAAAGTAGGTAGCAAACAGATTCGCAATCGCAGAGTGAGATGATGCTGAGGAACTCCCGTAGTGCATATTACTAGGCAATCCCTGATTACCACGCTTGGCATTTACAAAGTTCCAAAAACTTTTCACGTTATTCCGTACATTACATTATATACATGATGTTAAAAATTATTATTATTATTTCCATAGTATCATACTACTTTATATTTATCGTTTATTATGCAACTCTAATTTGATTAGCATAGTTGGTTAGGAACTACCTTAAAAGAAACAACCAAACGTCACTGACTTCTTCAATCCGGCCCACTGTGCCGTTGTAAATCGGACTACTTTTATACAAACAATAATGTAAAAAAATGCCTACTAAAATGCTTTTATTATTTGTATTGCTTCTGTAAAAGTAGTCCGATTTACATGATATTTGGTATGATTTTCATCAGGAAAACATAAGGAATCTATTGCTGTCACTCCCTTATCGATACGATAAACAATAAAGAATTTCTTAATACGCTGAAATGAATATTTCACCCTCGACTGTGGGTCGCCGACCTCGATTCGCTGGGGTCGGCCGAGGATTCATACCTGTTTCAGAAATAAAATATTTCTTTATTCTTTATCGTATAGATATGGAAGTGACACCGATGGATTTATTATGTTTTTCCGATGCAAATCATACAAAATTTCATGTAAATCGGACTATTTTTAACGAAGCTAGCGAGAAATTATATAAATTAAGTTTTCATCTAATTTCCTTCATTATGCTCCGAATTATGTCGTTCGTGGTGTTAGTTTCATCGGCGAAACATACGGAATCGATTGGCGTCATTTTCGCAAAGATCTGATGGGAAATGCGAAAATCCTGGACATTTATCCCTTCTTCTTGATGGTATTTAAACACCTTCGAGGGTCGAAAGCCATAAAATTCGGTGTCGAAGACGGTCCTCGAGACCTCATACAACAATAGACCTTTTCAAGTGCTCGAAAAGGGCCAGCGCGGCGCGTCGTGGGGCCCTGGCGCTGACGCTTAGGTATATGAAATACTATCTGCGGCCGCGCGAAGAATCCTGCGCCGTGCTGAGGCTGCGCCGCGCCGCTCGCCGCCGCGGCGAGCCGCGCATTGGAAGTGGCACCTTTATACACCGTCTACATACAATATCCCGGACCAGAGGTATCCGTACTTTACAGCAGGCCCGCCCTGGTTCGTTACAATCATTAAAAATATTCAGAATTATATCACGTTTGGTGTCATTTTCATCAGAAAAACACCATAAATCCATTGGTGACACTTCTATAAAGATCTAATACGCAATCTTTGTCTTTATGACTATAGTGTCTAGGATCTCCTAAACGTATGGTTCGAGAACTTCCACCCGGGAACCCTTCACGATCATAAAAAAGGTCCCCTTCAAGCGATTTCAACACACCGTCAGTGCAATAGCTAAAACATCGTTGCCAATCAATTTTAGTTTCACCGTGCAGACACACACAATACGTTCATTAAAAACGGACCGTATTTCTCTATGTTTGAACTCATTTTCATCGGGAAATCCTAAATAATGAATTGGTAATACTTTCATGAACATTTATCAAAAACATTTACATTTTAGTTTTCTGTACAGGGTATTTTACCTAGCCCAACGGTTTTATTGCTCTCGGCTGTTAACGGGCGGCCTACCCGGGACCGCAGGTCCTCGTACACAGCAAGGAAGCAAAACTGTGGGATGGGTAGGTCTTTCCCGAAGATCCGAGTCCAGAGCCTTTTCAATAATCCGAGGAACACTGTACAGAAGTCCCCGAGTTCAAAAATCCCCGGCCAGTTATACATTTCTTTTACTATTGTTAATTTTTTAAATCTTCCGTCTTCATAAAAGCATAATATGCTGAAGTAGTTTGGAACAACCCACCAAAATCCGAGCCTCCGTTCCGAAGATCAGTAACACATAAAGGCACGGTTAAGCACGTGAAATGCTCGCTACAGAACACCATTGACAGGATCGATTTTTATGGGTCGATGTGCAACGAGGAACCTCGGGCCATATGAAATTGAAAGTGTTCGGCGCACAATGCCCGCTGTTGCACGTGTTTAACTTTGCCTTAATGGTTTATGATGGTGCAATATAATCCAAATTGTCGAATTCCAACAATAAAAATTTGTCCGGAACGTCGTACAAACGCGTACTTAACAAGATATAAACCCGACTCATTGGACTTTATAACAATAAGCCTGTAGTGAGCCTAGCATATAATCCAGATTGATGGAGGAAGATGAAAATTAATGAAATAATGTGTGAGCAACTAAATACAATAGATTTATTACAGGATAATGATATACAACTGGTACGTCTTATCGATCCTTAACGATCCTTTGCACGCGTAATTACCACCATCCACTATTTACCTATTCCGCCAAATTCGATCACAAATGTATTTAACGTTCCAAAACCATTCTACTCATTCATCTTTTTCCTACAGCGTCGGATCTGTATTCGTAGGTACTTTAAAGTTAAAACTCGGCTACGATAGTTTGGCATTTTCACTGTGCGCACTCTCTTGAAAACTAATGGGTTCTTAGGTCGGAGCTTTCGAACCACGCGTTTGAGGGATCCTAAACACCAGAGGCGTAATATGGTCAACAATAGGCCATTCAGTAATGAATATGTCAATTTCTATATTAGATTTTTTTAATGATTGTAGTGGAAAGAGTACTTGAATTCTGTGTGCACTGACACGGTACTGTGATATGTGTGCCCAGATCTTAACGCAAGCGATACGCTCGGGTACTTACATGGTAGATGTTTCTTATAATTTTTAAATCCATTCAATAGTTACTAAGGAAAGAGGCAATCAATTTGTAACGAAACGTAGAGTTTGAACTACTAATCTACCGTTCCCAAGTAAAAAACTAATTAGTGCAACATGCCCTCGATTCCCGAATACCTATGAAAATAAATTTTGCAAAATTTTAATCATTATTACGTGTCGTAGACTGAGCACTAGCTAGATCAGCGTCAAGTGCAGAGATATGCCCGAATGTCAGTAACAGCGTCAATTTGTAATATTTTTAATATCAATGTCATTTTGCAATTTGTCGCTTGTTTGAGCTGTCAAGAAATACCATGTTTCGGCGCCATATAGTGTTCCTGATCCCCAAAATACACTTTCGGAGAGAAATCCGCCTGAGTCGTTGACAAACGGAGCCAAAGCGTAGCATAGCGAAAACCCGCCCTCTATTTTAAACTCTCACTCTAATCAAGTCACATGTATACAAGCACGCACACACCTTTCAGCATTTCAACACATTTTAGAGTAGTTCCTGAGTTGAACGCTATTCATGAGCAGAGGCCGCTACGTTCAGTCTTCAAATTATGGGTCGGTAACACAGTTTGGGTGGTGACACAAACATTCGTAAGGTGATAGGTCTATCTATCTGTGCTAACGCGGGCCCAAATACCGACGCGGGCTCAAATACCGACGCGGGCCCAAATACCGACACGGACCTCAAATACCGACGTGGAGCCAAAATACCTTAAACATCCAATAGGTGGCACCAATACAAAATGCGCGCGACGCCATTTTGAAATTTTGAAAATCCACCCACCCCCTGTGACGTCATCCCCCTCACACAGGAACTCGACTTGCGCGACTGACGCCATTTTGAAATTTTGAATCCACCCCCTCCCCTGAGACGTCATCCCCTTCACCTACGAACTCGGTACCCCCCTTCCCACCTCACCCCCTCGCCCGTCTCGCGAAAGAACGCGGTAACCCCCCCCCCCCGCGCACCGCCTCACCCCCTCGCAGACATTTGGTCCAAAAACGGCATAGCCTAACTACTGAAGCTAAAGAGGAATTCTGGCATATCACACAATACATCTTCGGGAAAAATGATTTAGACGAGAAAATTTACACAATTGTCGACGTGTCGAAATAAATGTCGAGTTGCATTTAAGATATAAGATCAGAAAAATCTTTTGAAGCTTACTGGCATAAAGGATCGTATTCTAAGAGAATTAGTTATTTAAGTAAATTAATAAAAATAGAAAGTAAGAAATGATCATAAAAGGAAGATACGAGTAACCTTCGTAATCTCTAAATTTTGTGGACGTTATTTTGTCAAATACGTATGAATTGAAACTTGGACTTCGATTACATTGCATTATTTTTTTGAACATATAAATTTAGTTGTGATGCATTTTTTCTGACATGTACATAAATCCTGTATTATACAGCTGAATTAATACCATTATAGTTAATGCCGCCGACATAATTCGAACAATAATTAAGGAAATTACGTGACAAATTAATTTGTATAATGTTAAGCTAACTTCGTTAAAAATAGTCCGATTTACATGACATTTGGTATGACCATTGGTGTCACTGTCATATCGAATCCATGAAGAATAAAGAATTTAATTTTTCGCCTAATCTGTGAATCATCGTGTGAACGACTCGGCGAAACCCGGCGAAGGTGAAACTGCACCGCGCGGTCGAACGTGAAATGTATTCCCTACAGCATATTAAAAAATTCTTTATTCTTCATCGAATCAATATAACAGTGACACCAATGAATTCCTTATGTTTTTTCGATGAAAATCATTCCAGATGTAATGTAAATCGGACTATATTTAACAAAGTTAGCTTTACATTATTCAAATCAATTTTTCACGTAATTTCCTTAATTACGGTCCGAATTATGTCGTTTTTTGGGCCACTTTTATAGGAAAACATAAGGAATCGATAGACGCCACTTTCGCAAAGATCTGATGAATAACGCAGAATTTCAGATTCGTCACTTCTTAGTGCGTAACTAGGGATGAATCGATATAAGTAGATACAAGTAAAGTATCGATACTTTCGTTTCGATACCAAGTAATTTTAGTATCGATACCTAGGGTTGCGATAGCAAGTAGGTATCGATTAAAAGTACTCGTATCGAATGGGCGAGTATCGACATTCTACATGAAAGATGAAAGCAAACATAGATACACTTGGCCCAAAAATATCGTTCCAACTACTCCAGATGCACGATACAGAGCATGATGTATTGGGAAGTGACATCCGTCACTATGACATCTGGTGGCGAAAGTAGAAGCGCTCGTTGGGTACACATCAATCCCTCGAAGTACACGTTCACCTTCTATAAAATTCCGCTGGGCAGGATTTCAACCTGCCCAATCACATATACTTTGCGTAGAAAGGAACATTTTCGCAAATAACTACAATACCCCATATATCTTGTACCCATATCGGCGCCATCTTGGCTAGGCCCTGCCCCTGTCACTTCCCAATCCTTTAAAATATATTTAATAATAAAATACATATATCGATAACGGTTTCAATTCTCGATATCAAGTACTTTTAGCAGCACTGTTTTCGGTTGCGATACCTTCTTGGCAGCAGAAAAAAGAAAGGGTTATCGAACTTGATTTTTTTTATAGCTGAGATGACAGAATTCCGTGTGACAACCCTACCTAGTACAAAAAAGTCATCGATTCTATATATGAATAAAAAAGTATTCATTGTGATTCGATACAAATAGGTATCGATACTTTTGTTTCGATACCGAGTAAGTACCGATATGCTTTCATTCGATACAAGCAATGATTAAAAGTATCGATACCTTGGTGGTATCGATTCATCCCTGTGCGTAACATTGGATGGCCCCCGTGGTCTCGAGCGTTGAAGGCACCAAAACTCAGAGGTTGTCTGCCATGTTCAAATAAATCAAGGAGTTAATTCCTCTTAATCCAAATGTTTTGTATTTTTACAATTATACATTGTTATCAACGTAAATATTATATTTACTAGCATTATAAATTATTGTTATTGCTATTGGTGTTATATTATTATAAATATCGTTTGTTATGGCATAGTTAGGGCGTTAGATACTCACTCACAAACAACTGAATTTGACAGCATTGGTGTAAAATTCTATTTTCTTCGTCGCAAATATGTAATCCACACGGTGTAAAAAATAATTGTAATTTATTACCGATGAAATACAAATAACAAAAAATCAAGCATTCAAGTTTTAGACGTGGTGTCAGCAGCACGTACACTGAGTTTATTGTACATTTATTAGTTAAGTACACAATTTTTTACGTACAAAGCAATAAAGTCAATCTTAAATTATAATGAACAGTCTCTTTTGTACAAACAAAGCTGAATCTTCATGTCCACGTTCGCACTTTATCGAGCAGAGCGGTATAGCGCCCCATGCTCAAGAAGCGAGAAACGAATACTCGGAATTAGGGCTCCCTGCACGATACGGATTCAACGCCGGTCCCGCCCAGCGAGCCGCTAATGAGAAAATACTGTAACGACTGAGTAGAGACAAGACAATAGACAGGTGACGAGGCCGTGAGGGGGGAGAGGGCGGGATAGAGGTAGGACAGAGACGAACATAACGGAAATCATATGAGCGGGGATTCGAGGTATAAAGATCGACACAGGGAGAGACAGAAAGAAGGAGAGAATAAGAGACAGAGACAGAACGAGGACGAAAGATAGGTCGTGTGTCGGCAACCATGTCGTGTAAATGTTGATGTCCAGCATAGACGTTGTTGAAATTTCAAACAGAACGTGTCGTTCCTACATTATAAAAATTTGTGGAAATGAATTTTCACTTGGCGTTCGGAGCCGTGGGTACAGCGGCGCAAATGTTCCTACAGCAGTAGTTGCGTCACCGTTGTTCTAGGTATAAACCCAAAACATCGCGTAATACTCTTGTGCAGAAAATATTTCTCTGAGGCGATTGCTAACTTACTAACAGGATTTTTTTCCAAGGAGCTTCCTCTTTCCCCAAGTAGCTTCTCCCGTTCCATTATGAGTTAACTCCCACCAGAATAACAAGCCTTAGGTAAAATGAAGCCAGCACATTTCGAAGAGAGCAGAAAGTCTTTGAGTTGCTATAAAGAAGAAAATGCGTACCATTCCCGTTTCTCTTTTCCGATACACTGAGTTCACGTTTGCTAGGAGGCAGAACCAATTAAGCAATAAATTACCTAAAACTGTAGGAAAGCTTTCTCTACCGCCGACTCACGAGACAATACGGTCATAAAACGCGACACTGGCGAAATGCTCTGGCGGATCTGCCTGAGTAATTTTTGGAAATTATCAATTAAAAAGTATTATCCAACTAACTACCCGCGTATTTGTTGTATTGTCCGCACAGTGGCGTTGTAATCAATTACATAAGCGTTTTAAGCAAGCACATATTTGTGAAATACGTCGCAGAAAGTTTTTGAAGTGGTTCGATTAAATTACAAATACCTCTAAAGTGGTAAGTGTATAATGATTTCACAAATACTGTTGTATAATGTGTGCAATGGAGTTGAAGGCTTGCTAGTTGTATATCATTAAATGATGAAGACTTATCTTCGAAGCAACTTAATATTTATCATGTTATTGTTTCCAAATATGGGACCCGTAAAAGTTTTACTGATGAGAGTGAAGAAAAAATTGTTCTGAATGATGAAAGTGATTAAGAAAGAAAATTATGATACAGAGTGCTTGATTTGCACAGATCTTTATTCTTCAGATGTGCTAGGTGATCAATGAGTTAAGTGTACGTATAAAGTGTTATGATGGGCGTGGTAGGCCCATGGAGACTTCAGTGGTGGGCTCACGAAGACTGCGGTAGTGAAGAAATAAATTTTACATGCCGACTTTATAAAAAAAGAAAGAAAAAATATGTTTCAGGAAAAAACAAACTGGGTCTCATATTAGGAATCCATTTCTTTTATCTGCGTATTTGAATGACTTTCGTTTTTATTTTATTATGAAAAACCGAATTTTCGTTATAGTACTTTCCAGTAGGTTGCCAAAGAATGCATGTTATACTTTTAAAACGTGTATCGAATTTTAATAAAAATGTTCTCAGTCAAGAGTTATGATGTTTTTAAGAAATGGGTCTTATATTCGACTACTTTACACTATACAATATATTTTGGAATCGTTACGTGGACGTCGAATGTATTCGACGGTAGGTATTTTAGATCATTCCATGGACATCGGATATATCCCTGCTGGAACTGCCAGTTAGAACCGCATTAAAAATTTTTACATCCGCATTAATAATTTTTAATGCATGTAAAAATCTTAATGGATCTATCTGTATTTCCTAGCACAATTTGTCATCGGTTCTGCTCGGATTTACACGAAATAACTCGCATATTACTAGTAAACATCTTGAGTAACTTTGTTCATTTTTCAAGCTGGTTCTATCTGGAAATCCAGATCCAAACCAAAATGGAATCTATTGGTCTTTTCAAGCTATTTTGGTACCAGTTCTTACACAGATATGCATATCGTAAATGCATGTTCAAACACACATATATCTGGATGAAATCGACTCAAATCTTTAGTTGTTTCTAACTAGAATCTAAAAGTGTAGATCAAAATTCAAATGATACTCATCAGTTTTTCCAAGCCATTTTACTACGTAGTTTTATTTGTATTCGCGACACATTTATGGTCCCTCGACCGATTTACTCGGGTTATCAAGAAGTCGTCGAATAACTGTTACCACTTACACCATGAGCTGAGGTATGATACAATTTTATTCTTAAACCTACTATGTCAAAAGCTTCTGCCGTATCAATCTTGCATTGAAGTCTTGATCTTGGAGCAAGCTACCTCGTTAGCTCGTGGCGCCGATCTTATGTCTTGCGGCACACATCGCTGCCGCGAGAGGAGTTACTAGTATCGCGGCCACCTAGCGGTGTTCGAACCAAATCAATTATTTTGAAGAATGCGTTTCCTAAAACTGCAAGAAACCGCATGAATTTTTTATCTGCCAATCCGGTGGAAACCAAGCCAAATTCTTTCTCTTCGAACTCCATATGCATCCCGTGAATTATTTACTTTGCCAATCCGGATCGGGACGGACTCGAAAGAGCTTGTGGCATTTCCAGATTGAATCCGTAAGATTTTTGATCCGCAATTTCAGATACGAACCTTCCGAGTTTATACAAATGGCAATTACTGATAGAAAGTGATATATTTTGGACCTGAAAAATCCTGTTTCATCCATCGATCTGAATATCCGCATTGAACCGGATTCTTTTTTGAACTGCCAAAAATCACTGCTTGAAAATCCAGGTACTACCGCATTGAACCAAATAGATCCAGTTCAAATTCAACGCGATTTTAACTGGTCGTTCCAGCAGGGATACGACGCTAAGCGCGAGGGGGTTAAAGTGCTTCATTATTTATATGGATTGCCTGTATTTACGGAAAATACTTGATATGTTAAAATCCGTTTTGATGCTAATAACTTTGAAGAGACTTGTGCGAGTCGGTGAAATGGAGACATAATATGAGTAGATATAGTAGGGGCGTTCGAAATCAATGGGCGGCGAGTGGGTGAAGCGGGGCGAGGGGTACCACACCGTAGGTGAGGCGGAAGCGAGTTGGGGGGGGGGGCGCGACCCGTGGAGGTGGGGATGAGTCAGTGGTAGGGGAGGACGACCCATGGAGCAGGTGGAGGGGGAACGCGCGAGCGTTCTCATCCTCTCGGTCCGTAGTTAAAACATAGGGAGGAATGACGCGTAGAAAATGCAAGTCGAAACCTGCATGGTTATTGCTTCAAAAACATATAATGGTCGAAGGTCGGCTTCCTAGAATAATGAGGTGTGACGCGTAGAAGATGAAATTCGAAACCGGCATTTTGGTATGGCGCGATAACCGCGCCAAAAGCAGAGAACGATGGAATGTCAATTTCCGAGAATAATGCGCAGCATCGGTTCTAGCTATTTCTGAACCGCAAAAATTCAAAGCGGACCGACGCGCTTCTGGTTGCGATACTAATTGAAGGTAAACTTTCGAGAAGAATATGATGAGTAAAAGCGCGATATGACTTAAGGTACAATTCTAGGTATTATCCCAATGGGGTGCTAGGAGGTGGAGAGATTTTAGGTAGGGATGTTCGGATATTTAAAGCCGCTCGCATCTTCGACAGGACAAAGTTGCGAATGGTAACGAGTCTTTTATAGCAAGTAATTGCGTACGTGTAAATAACAAGAACGTGGAAACGTTCAAGAACACGGTTTTGGCATTGTCTTGGATGTCCGAGCTTTTGAGGATCACCGCGGAATTCCGCGATTGGATGGACAGGTGCGATGAGACAATACGACACATCGTTGCGTGTCAATGAGGCGAACGCGTACCGGTGTGGGAGAAGCAGCGGATGGTGTCGTTGCTCGCGCGAACAAAAACATTGTGTACGATAGTGCGAGGACCGTTATCGCGAGTAGGGTGCGGACACGCCGCTCGAGTGACGTCACCCAAGGTCGTGCGGGAGGAACTTGAAACCGCGTTCGAGAAGCGTTCGTTGACCGGGGCGGTGATAAACGTGGGGGTCATCGGTGCAAATTCTTGCAGAATGCCCGTCGAACGGTGATTTCGCGCGTTACGAACGCTATTACGGAGCATCGCAGCGTAACGGTAAACATTGTTCTAAACGCGGAACTCATGTTGCGAGACGAGACGGACGTGAAGAGTTTTGCAACGCGTAACAAAGTACTCTTTATGTCGTCGAATGTTCGCGAGTGGTACGTGACGCAAGTGGTTGCTCCGGCGTTGATCGCGATGGAGGAGTTTCAGGAGCGCGACAGTGGATGTACATTATGGACAGTGCAGAATCTCCTGATGAACATAAACAAACACAATCCACTGCGTGCCGTTTTTTTGTGGTCGGTCGTCGCCAGTCTGTTTCCTGCTGATACGAACGGGGACAGGATTACGTCATATCCACATTATTCGACGGTGCTCCGTACGGATGGTGTGAGACTCCCCATGTCCGTGGACCAAGTGCAGAAATTCGAGGTAGACAATTACGTTCCCGTGAACATCTACCTGTAGTCCGACGACGGCTGTGTTCCTCTACGTGTGTCCAGCAACAAGCGGGAAAGGAGACACGCGAACGTGCTGCTGGTTCAAGATCCGAAGGATTCGCAGCGGTATCATTTCGCGTGCATCCGCAGTCTCTCCCGCTTGATTTCCAGAGAGTTGCGCAACCATCATAGCAGAGTGTTCGTTTGCAATAAGTAAGCAAATAAGAATAATAAACCAAAAAAAATTCACGCGTTACGTGACAGGCGAAGAAGCGTTTACGTTGTTTTGTTACTTACATGTTTCAGGTGCCTCAACTTTTTCTCGTTGGCGGAGCAATTGCAGCGGCACACTGCGGATTGTCTACGATTGAACGAGTGCGCGATGCAATTACCGTCCGAAGAGGAGAAAATTTTACGGTTCCAGTGTCACGCATGCAAGGAACGCGTGCCGTTCATTATCTACGCGGACTTTGAGCGTTTGCTGGAGGACATCGAGCAGCCGGCGATGGATCGTCGACGCACGTACGCGTATCAACGCCACAGAGCTCATAGCGTAGGATATTACGTACATTGTTCCTACAACCAGGCTCTGTGCGGATATCCAGCGTATCGCAGCGACACCGATTGTGTGCAGTGCTTCGTGTGTGAACTGCGGGAATTTGCGAACGTTGCGTACTCGTGGTTACGCACCAAGAAACCAATGACGCCGTTAACGCAGCAATGGCGGAGTTTTCACACGGCGACCGTGTGCCACGTTTGTGGAGAACCCTTCGACCGAGGTGAGGACGATACGAAAGTGCGCGATCATTGACATTCGACGGGCGAGTACAGGGGCGCGACGCATAGAACGTGGTGTTCCATAACCCGTTGGGCTAGGACGCGCACTTCGTTATCAAGGAGTTGGCAGACGCGTTCAATGGAAAGATCCACCTGTTACCCTTAACCAAAGAACGGTACATCGCGTTTACAAACGACGTCGATGACCTCAAGGGCAAGCGCAAGGGCTGACGAAGAATGTTGAAGTTTCGATTCGTCGATTCCTGCAAGTTCTTGGCCACGAGTCTGCAGAAACTCGCGTCGGATCTCGGGAAAGACAGACTGACGATTCTTTAACGCGAGTTCCAACATCTCTCGGACGAGCAATTCGATCTCCTCACCAGAAAGAGAGTTTTCCCGTACGATTACGTAACGTCGTACGAAAAGTTGAACGACACGCGACTACCGCCTCGTGACGCGTTCTACAATCAACTGAACGATAGTGGTGTGTCGGAATCTGATTACGCGCACGCAACGAACGTGTGGAACAGTTTTTGTATATAGACATTAGGCGAGTACAGTGATTTATAGTTGAAGACGGACGCGCTGTTGCTCGCGGACGTGTTCGAAAACTTTCGTATCGACTCTATCGCGAGCTATGAACTAGACCCCGCGCATTACTGTACGTTACCGGCGTTCACGTGGGACGCTATGCTAAAATACACGCTCGTCGAATTGGAACTGCTCACCGACGTGGACATGCTGTTGTTCGTGGAGCGTGGTATACGCGGTGGCCTGAGCCAGTGCTCGCACAGGTACGCGCACGCCAACAACAAGTACCTGCCGGCGTCGATGTACGACGCATTGCAACCATGCACGTACTTGATATACTTCGACGTGAACAACCTCTACGGATGGGCAATGTCTCGGGCGATGCCGTACGGCAGATTCCGATGGCTGAACGAGGCGGCGCACAGTGGTCCCAAGCTGGAAAAAACCCTAAATTATGAAAGTCCGATTTTTAGGTATCGATTATTATTTTCTGGTAGCCAATGAACCAATGTATCTTACTATGAAAAGGGATATATGTTTTTCTCTTTAATACGGAAGTAAAATGCATCTGAAGTAGACCTTTCGTATTCTAGCGGGATTCTGACAGATTTCTAATCAAAGTTTCGACATTTTCCTTTCACTTTTGGGGACATTTATAATCAAATGTATTATGTATTATAAACGGGTATAGTCTCAGCTTATGTATGACGAAAATACTTTTCAAAAATACAGAACCAAAATCATGTTTTCGAGCCTTAAAGTAAGGTATGTATAATTTCAGGTTGTAACTGCTTTCTGTAGGCCTACAAAAAAATCTACGCGTTCCTACGTTCTCTTGATGATATATTTCGAAAGTAGAGACCATCACACAAATGTCCTGCAAAAATCAGCTGCTACTTCTTGCAACTTTAGCTGATATTAATGTTTAAAGTGTGAAAACACATGAAATGTTTGGGGTACAGCAGGACTCCCGAATAGGTTCACGGTTCTTCGCTGCGCGTTTCGAATGATTTTCGTGCCTATACAAAATTGTTACTCTCATAGGAATACATTCCAACAAAACGATTTATCATCATGCCAAATGTGTGTATTGCAAATCATGTGAAATTCATAAAAGGAAATTCGAAACCACGCAATACAAAGAATCGTTAGTAATACCTGTGAATGCTCTCGTAACATGAAAACAGCAAGTATAAACTATAAAAGAATGTTTTTGTTTATTGTTTTAAAGATTTGTTTTATATTATATTGAAATTAATAAATCTTATGATTTACGGCTTATGTAAACGGCTTGATAGCGGATCACGGTTTATTTCAGATTTATTACTACTTAAAAATATTTGGTCTCGCGTACATGCGCGTTCGTCGCCTAATCTTCAATTGCAGCAAGCTAATTTTTCTACGTTCGGCAGCAAATTTGGTAGGCAATAAAAATCGTTTTCTTCGGAGGGCTGCAAGTAAAAAGCAACGCATTACTAACCAGCAGTAATAAATAACTATGACAAGTCTCTGTTTATCTGAAACATTGGGATAGGATCTTTATGGGTTCAAAATAAGATTTTATGGCTCAAAATAAGTCGAAATGATAGAATAACTTTTTGTCACAGGTACTCGTCACAGTTATTTACTGCTGCTGGTTCGTAACGCGTTGCATTTTCCTTGTACCTCTTGAAAGGGGACGATTTTTTATTGCCTACCGAATTTCCTCCTGAAAGTACAGAAAGTAGCATGCAGCAATTGGGAATTAGGCGACGAACGAGCACGTACATAAAACCAAATGTCTTCAGTAATAAACCTGCAATAAACCGTGACCCGCCAAATATTTTTAAATAAACATAACTGTTGTATATAGAGTAATGTATAGATAATTTACGTATGTTCAATTATTAGTTTATAACGCCTAATTATATTATATATTTAATAAAATTTAATAAAATTACACATTTCATGTGTAAAAAGTCATATCAAATTATTTCTTTAATATTATATTAAGTTTGATGTTTAAGAAGTAATACGAAACAAAAATAATTAAAAAATATTGAGAAATGCTGAAGTTATGAGTTTTTTCCACTTTCTCCTCTATGCGTCGGACCACTGTGCGGCGGTGACCGATTTGGACGTGAACCGCTTGCCGAAGGACGATGGACCAAAGGGATACCTGCTGGAAGTGGATCTGGAGTATCCACGGGACATTCACGACGAGCCCGCGGTCCTTCCGTTCTGTCCTGTGCGCGAGCACGCGCCCATTGATAAGGAAGCCAAGCTGATCGCCACGCTCCGCGATAAAGAAAGATACGTAATTCACTATCGCTACTTGAAGCAGTGCATTTGGCATGGACTTCGCGTATCCCGAATTCATCGCGTTCTGCGTTTCGATCAAAAACCTTAGTTGCGCGATTATATCAACTTGAACACGGAGTTGAGGACGCGAGCTACCAGCGATTTCCAAAAAACACTGTACAAACTAATGAACAATGCTGTGCACGGGAAGACTATAGAGAACGTTGAAATCGAGTGGACGTGCGACTAGTGACGCGGTGGGACGGACGTTACAGTGTTGTATCGTTGATCGCGAAACCAAATTTCCGCAGTCGAGCGATATTTTCAGAGCATTTAGTCGCTATCGAACTGCGGAAACTAAAAGTGAAATTCAATAAACCCATATACGTGGGTATGAGTGTGTTGGATGTGTCTAAGGTGTGCCTATACGAATTTCAGTATGAGTATATGCGTGTAAAGTTTGGCGATAGATGGAAGGTTCTGTATACGGACACCGACAGTTTAATGTATCAGCAATGACACTTACGAGGAGATAAAAAGTGACGTCAGTGCGCGATTCAATATGGATTACGCGGTGGACAACCCGTACGGTATGCCGCGCGTAAACAAGAAGGTGCTGGGACTCATGAAAGACGAGAACAACGGTGCCATAATGACAGAGTTCGTGGGACTGCGGTCCAAGATGTACGCGACTCGAGTATGTAACGCGTAAAACGTGTAACACGGCGGAAACAACCAAGATGAAAGAAGTGATCATATCTCGTGTGTGTGTGTGTGTGTGTGTGTTTGCGTGCGTGCGTGCGTGCGTGTGTGTGTTTTAATAATGTCGCCTACGATGCTTTTTCATGTATACAAGTATGCACTGTATGAACGTAGAGTGGATTTTTTAGTGGGTATGCCAGAATTGGAGAGTCACACCTAACCCCGACATAACCTTTGTCGGGCTATGCGTAATGCATTTTCCCCCTCTTTAAAAAAAAAGTATTCCCATCCCGAAGGACTCCCATCCCACGCCGAATCCTACATCGCCCTATTCGCGGTCACGCGAATAGCGTTCGGTTGTTTCGGGAATCGCATGTTCTCTCTTCTCGTCAAGCCCGAAATGCCACCGCGACACCTGTCGAGCGAATCAGAATCATAGCGCTCCTTGAACCGATCGCTATCGAAGAACCGTCGACTTACAACTGTCCTTACATCCCCGCGTATCTACATTTTTACATGTGTGGTTGCGGTAACGCGTAGAGCAACGAAGAAGAAGAAGACAGGAGTGCGACTCGTGAACGGTATCATAAACCGTTTACCGATAGAGATACACATTTCGGGATATCAGTTCTGCGGACCAGGGACGTGTTTGCTGAAGCGATTGGCTCGCGGCGACAAAGGTATAAATCCGCTGGACGCCGCTTGTCGGGAGCACGATATCGCGTACTCTCGTCGAAAGGATTTGGAGGGACGACACGAGGCGGATCGCGCGTTAGCCGAACGAGCGTGAGAACGAGTGTTCGCGAACGACGTGACTTTTGGTGAATAAGCAGCGGCGACCGGAGTGTGGGCTGTGATGAAAGCTAAGACTAAACTCGGTATGAGTATGAGAAGAAGAAGAGGAGGAGGAAGAAGAAATACGAGACGCAAACGCACGTCCAGGAGACACCACCGTGTCCTACCGGCAGCGAAACGTGGAGGCATTCTTGCGCTTCTCCTGACCGCTCTGTCAGCTATCGGGGCATTAGCCGGTGGAGCGGCAGATATCACCAAAGTGATCAACGACGCGAAGGCCGCGCGAAAACAGCTGGAAGAAACGTTGCGTCATAATCTGGCGATGGAAGGGCGAGGAATGTATCTGGCACCGTACAAGCGCGGCGCCAACATGAATCAGAGACGACGACCGAGGAAAAAAAACGCCGGTCGACCGGCCTTGCAGCGCCGGCGATAACGCGACATCAGCTGCACCAACAACAACCTATGACTAACCTGCAATTAGAGCGCGAATGCATCGACGTACCGTTCTTTCGAGGGGTGTTTATGCGCGACACGCTCCCCGCGCACGTACGATCGAACGAATGCGGTATCGCGAATCTTGACGAGAATCGCGGCGAAGGCACGCACTGGGTGGCGTACACGAAACGCGGATTGCACGTGCAGTATTTCGATAGTTCTGGGAATTTATGACCACCCGCTGAACTGATAGATTATTTCGGACGGGGAACGCCAACTACGACCACCATCAAGTACAATCACGATCGTTTTCAACGTTTCGACCAGACCAATTGCGGTCACTGGTGCGTACAATTTCTGCGACAAAAAGCTCTGGAATTTTGGCCTCGGCAGTACCCAAGGTAAATTGACGCACAACCGTACGTTCCGGTCACTTTCTCTCTCTTAGTCTCGTTAACCTGCAGCAATGGTGGTAGTACAATGTTGCTCACGTTCACGTTAACGGGTCGGAGCAGCGTGCTTACGGTCAATTATTTTCCACCGATAGATTTGGGCGACGGGCAGTACGAACTAGGACTCGCCTACTTGGAGACGCTTCACACGATAAAGAATATCGACTCGAGCAACGATAAATTCTACTCCTTCTTCTCTCATACCACCGCATATTGTATACTAATACACGATCGTATAGTCCAATACAACTCTTTGACGAACGTGGTGCGAAAAATCACGTCATTCTAACGACTACTATACCGATGAGGTTAATCGCAAAAAAACATCAGTCGCTCATCTGCAGCCGCCGGTGACAGTTGTTGTTGTACTACATACTACTGCCTAACAATGTTATCCGTCGTGGTCGACCTACAAGGCATTAAGACTGAACACAACGCGTTCGTCGCTAAGGAAATTGCGATTCTCGCAAACAATCGCTACACAGAAACAGCGATCTGTCATTGAATTTTCGAACCTCCATACTCCTACGCTCGTCCGTCATCGTTCGAGATGCGTCAAGCATCCAGGCTCACAGCGCATCATCACGGACTTCGCTGGTCCGTCAGCTGGGTACAGTACTACAGGCTTCCAGAAATGCTCGCCCGAGCTCGCAACCGTCGACGTGATGTTCGTGAAGGGAGAGGAGAAAAAGACCTGGTTATCACAACTGCTCCTACGAACAGACCCAAGCATCGTAGATATCGTTGAGATGTACGAGAAGAAGAAGAAGAAGAACGACGACGACGACGACGACGACGACGAAAACAATACCGACGACGAGGACACCGATGGCTCCGACGTTGACGATGAGTACTGTGGAATCTTGCCTAACACGGTCGTTCCTAACCTGAAAGCAATGCCTACAACGAACACCGTACGATGCGCTTTTCACAACGGCAGCGGGTGTATGTATGACCGAGAGAAGGATAGATTCGTATTGTGCCTCCCGCATACTCCTTGTTCGAACGTCGCTGCTATCGGGGACGCGATCTAGCTTTCGGGCGACAGAAGAGTAGTAAGGCTAGGGGGATTCTAACTCAGGTCCTCTGAGGGGAGCGCGGGGCGGGGGGAAGTGAGGGCGCGCGGGGGAGCGCGGCGGAGAGAAACATGGGCGCGGGGCCTGCGGGGAGTGGAAGAGCGGTTGCGCGCGCACGAGCCGCGGAGTGGGGGAAGCCGCAACCGCGGAGGGGATCACTCCGGGCCGAGCCGCCGCGGAGACCTGTCCCACCGTCCCCGAAATTTTTCAAAGGGAGGGAATGACCCCCGAAAAGTCTTTTTCAGACGTTGGCCCACCCCGAAAATTTTTTCAGACCTAACCCAGGGAGGGGACGGCCCCCAGGATTTTTTTTCAAACCAACATGCGTCGGAAATTGTTTAATAATTTAATTTTTATCCGAAATTGTTTCAGACGATGTCGGGAAAGATCGGGAAAGATCGACGTTCTTTTCTTTTACGAACCACGTCTTCGGGACGGAAAGAGAGAGAGAGAGAGAGCAATACTTCGTTATAAATCTAAATTCGGAGGGTGGGAAAGAGAGAGCATCACTTTTAAAGCTAAATTCGAGAGAGAGAGACAGCACTACATAGCGGTACACTCGCAGATATTCTAAAATTTTTAACCAGCGATCTACCAAACCATTATGCAGCATTCATTCTAAAGCTACCAGGATTCTAAAGCGTTCCGATTTAACGTCGCAGCGTATCGCGCGATCGTGTGTAACTTGACTCCCCTGGAGCAGTCGCGCGGGATGACGTCATTTGGCGGCGCGAAGAATGAAATAGAATTATGCGACGTCAGCAAATCTTAAAATTATGTGGCGAGAAGGAAGACGGGTAAATGAAATGGAGAAATAATATGATTAAGAGATTTATTTAAAATTAAAAGAATATAAAAATATAAATAGAAATGTAATATAATTTAACATTTTTTTTCCTACGAGCATTAGCTAGAATATCATTGATGGCACATGCTACCAGGTCGCAATCTATAAGATAATCCTCGTCTTATATTCGCCATCACGTATGATTTTAGCAGCAGGACGCGTATCTAATGTTTAGCAGGCAGCATCGCTCTGTTACAACAGGTTAACAAAAGTTTTAAAGTTTTTCCTCACATCTTCTGCAGTTTGATGCAGCCGCGGATACACATATGTAGCTTATACATGGCTTAAGATTAAATAAAAATGATACTGTATTCAATTTGAAATACAAAGACTTCTTATGTAGTGTCGTCTTTACAACTGGAGGCGAGAATCATAGAAAGAATTATGCAGAGTCGATAGAAATTGGTGAGGAGTGAAGGAGGCAGACAGACAAGTAAATAGATTGTAATATATGCAAAATGATTATAGATTGTTCCATTAATTAAAAAATAGAAATATAAAAAGAAAAAATATAAAAATAGAATATAAATAGTGTCTTGGCAGAACCATCTCTCTCTCCGTCTCTCTCTCTCTCTCTCTCTCTCTCTCTCTCTCTCTCTCTCTCTCTCTCTCTCTCTCTATCAATCTCTTTCTTTCTCCTTCTCTTTCCTTCTCTTTTTCTCTTTTTCTCTTCTTCACATCAATCGCAAGACAACTTGAACATTCTCGAACAGCTGATGGACTTCCTATTTACTTTTCGCGACATCATACATACATACTCTTCCCACAACACCTCGTATAAATTCATACACACTCGCGCTCTCGTGACCAACCCGAGTGCTCAGTTACACAGAACAGTAAATAACTCGACTATATTCGCCGAAACTGTTACGTATCTATTGTATCGCCTCAATTCTTTATCTCTAAATAAATCGCACTATTCTCAACATTTTTTAGTTCTCTCTATACAAATAGGATATCAAAATACAATATAAAAAGAAAAAATATAATAATAATAATAATAATAATAATAATAATTTAATTTAATTTACTGCCACTTTCGTGTTACAATTTAACGATCAAATAATCTTTCCATTTCATTCCCATGATTGTGTCAGTGTAAGTCCCACCGTTCTAATGTATCCTGTTGTCTCTTAACAATTTTTTCTATTTTACAAGTGTTTCCTAATCTGTTCTATGTTATATAATCTTCTTTTATCACTATCTCCCGTAGAATAGCCAAGTTTTTCCCTTCTCCTCTAATTACCTCTGCACAATTCCTGCCACTCTCTCAACTTACTTCACATGTTTCAATCGCGTGTTTCACTGTTTCTTCCTCTTTCTTACATACCCTTTCTTCTTTCATTAGCCAATATTTGCATGTTCTTGTTTCACTATCCTGTATGAATCTTTCTATCCTTTCTAATTCTCCTCTCCTTTTTTCATTTCCTCCCATAAGCATTTCGGCTTATCTCCTGGTTTCCTTGCCACCTCTTTTAATTCTCTTAGGAACTTTGACTCTTTTACTTTCATCTGTCTTTCTTGTTCTTGGATGTCAATTACTTATCTGTTCTAATTTTTAATCCACACTTCTTCCCCATTTAATCTTCTTCTTTTCCATTCTTCGTTTGACCATCCTCTCGCTTCCAAGAATTTGATTCGCATTCTTTCCTTTTTTCGTTACTTCATTTCCTCTCATTAGTCTTCTCCTACATTCATATCGTATCGATCCTTCTTCCGAGTTTATTAGTGTCTCTTCAAACTTCATTACCCTTACCCCCATTTTAATTGCTATGCCATCTCTTCCTGTTTCTTTTAACAGCCAATATGTTGATGTTGATCTCTCCAATTTCATTATCCATCGTAAGTATTTCGCCTGCAATTTTTCTATTTCCTCATACCTTCTCCATCCCCATATCGCTGCTCCATACGCCACGGTGTTCCTAACTAGCGCATCAAACAGTTTCATTCTTCTTTCAGTCATCTCTGAATAATCTTTCTCCAATCCCCCCATACTTCTCCTAGTATCATATTCACTTCCCTTACTACCTTCTTAATATGGTGTTTATCCTCGTTGTTCTCTCCCTCTCGTTCTATAATCTAAATATTTCAGTTCTCTTACTCTTTCTTCTTCATTCCAACGGAATCTTTCCTATTTTCTTCTTCCTCCTGCTTTCCTGCATATCATTATCTTAGACTTTTACACATTTAACTCCAAGCCTTTCTTCTTTATGTATCTCTCGAATCTATTTATCATATTCTTAGGTCCCTGTGCATTATTTACCATTAACACATCACCCGCGTATGAAATTGTTAAAATTTTCCTTCTACCTATTACGACTCCTCCTTCCTGTTCTTTGCTCATTTCTTCTTTCCAGGTCTGCAAATGCGACATTGAAAAGTGTCAAGCTTAACGGGCACCCTTGTCTAACACCCTTTCCTGTTAAAAAAACTTTCCTATCAGTTCCTTCTTCATTCCTAAAGCGCATATAGTTCTGTCGTGCATTTCCTGTATTCGTATCCTTAGTTGTTCGCCTACTCCTTCTTCCTAAAGTCTTTTCCAAATTTCTTCCCTTTCCAATCAATCAAATGCTCTCTTCATATCCGTGAAAAACAGATATAGTTTCCGTCTTTCTTTTGAGGTTTCTATATCTATAACCATTTTAACTACCGCTATTGCGTCTACTGTTCCTCTCCTTCTCCTGAATCCCATATGCGTATCGTTTAATATCCCATTTTCCATTTGTTCTTCTAATTTTCTCCTTAGAATTTCCACGCATATCTTATAATCCGTGTCCATCTATGTTATGCCCCTATAGTTCTTAACCATTTCCCTTTCTCCTTTTTTTTTTTTTTTTTTGAATACAGAACCTACTATTCCTTCTTTCCATCCTACCGGAAAGTCCCCTTTCTTCCATGTTCTGTTTATCACCTTTGTTTGATTACCTATATTTATATTTATGAAGATGATTGCGACCTCGATGTTGAATTAAGATATAATTTAAATGCAGGAGTTTAAATTTTAAGTCTGTTCGACTTTTAATATCTTACATGATTTGAGTTGAAATCGACGTGAACCAGATCGGTTTCTATCTATATTTATCTAATAAATTTTTATACAAAAGGACTTAATTTGTAAATTATTTTTTGCTATATTCAATAAAAATTGGAATTTTATGTTCATTAAGAATAGGTGTTTACCCTGTGATAATTGTTGGTTGGGCTTCAAATTCTAATTATTCAATATGCACGTACAACTAAACCAATCATGATTTCCCGCGGCACGTTCCAAATAACTGACAACATATTCGTTCTGCAGATCACAACGAAATAAGAAGTGCTCAAGAAAATCGAGTCCCATATGCCCTCACTTCTCACTTCTATTCAAGTCCAGACAAAGAAGATGAACTCTCCTACTTTAGCAAAAAAAAATTATCTCGCGCACGCATAAGGAAAGACTTCGCGATCAACAAAAAAAAAAAACGAATCACCGATTACACGTCGACATTATAATTTTACAGGATTTTCGTCCTATAAAACGATGATACTACCCGCAGGAGGAACAACCCCCGACACAGATTTCACTATAAAAGAATTCCAACATCACTCCGGCATTTACTTCGAAAACCTAGGCGATCTACAGATTTATTGAGATACCTGGAAGTTAGTATTACACGTAGACATATCTTACATCTACCAACGCGAAGCGAACCTCCAAACTGCACAATATGATATATTTGCGCAATGTAAAATACCTTCTATCGACAACTTACAAAAATTATATAAAACATTCAAAAAATTTTTTTATCTATACCAATATGCAGCATTAGCAGAATTTCTTCCCCCCAAACGCAGAGAACACGTACAGTGTGGTAAGACAGACGTTCGATGCATGTTCAGAGTGGTACGATAGACGTTCGATTCACATTCGACACACGTTCGGAGAGGTACGACAGACGTTCAATACACGATCAGAGTGGTACGACAGACGTTCGATGTACGATCAGAGTGGTGCGATAGATGTTTGGTACACGATCAGAGTGGTACGACAGACGTTCGATGCACAATCAGAGTGGTACGATAGATGTTTGGTACACATTAAAGTGACATGGTCTAGTCAAATGATGAGTCCAAAGAAGGAGAGGATGATCTGTGAAAAATTCGAAGAAGATGAGTGCCAGGAGGAAGGGGATGGTCAGTGAAGAAGAAGGTGAAGACCAAAGGCATCCTACTTTGCATCTTTAGGTATAGGTCCTCATGTGATAAGTCCCGTTATTGTGGAAAGTGAAAAGAAGCTATAGTGATACTCGGTTGGTATAATTGCGGGTTTTTCTAAATCGTTTTTGTAAGTCTTCTAATTTGTTTGCTAACTTTATTTAATTCTTCCGGGTGTTTGATTATCCTTTTAAACTTGAAATTTGTGTTTCCGTACGAATTTACAGTGGTCTGTGGATGTGTAATTTCATCTGATGACAAAATTGTAGCCAGGTAAGTAGTACCATGTTTTTTCTATTTCGTATTGTTTTCTAGTTTCTATTGTAAATTTGGCTGTAGCGATTGTATATTTGTTTCTTATTGTTATTATACCAGAATCCTTAATGCTATACATATTTGTACTCTTGTCGTCGCAAGTTACTGCTAGTTGTATCGGTTTCGGCGCGATATAAATTCACGGGCCTGGTTGTTGTAATTCTATCTGCAACGTGTGATTCAGTGTCATAATTCGCATTTTACAATTGTTTGAGGTTTTTGTTAATTTTGTGTACAACTGTACTTCGCACGGTCCGTATGGTATCGCATTGAACATTGGGTGATTAGAGGTGCAGAGGTACAGATCGTTTATTGTCTTACATTTTGCAAGGCCCTGTTTGCTTAGATGTATATAATCTTGCACCGAGGTGTCAAGTACCGTGTATGAGTCGTGGGGTTCTATACGCGTAGAACGATTCGTTTATCTTCGTGGGTACCAGGTGCACCTTGCTCAATTTGAATTTTTTTTGCGTTTAACATTGGAATATCTAGTACAGTGAAACCTCGTTTATTGCAAGCCTCGTTTATCCGGGTTTATCCGTTTATATGTCGTAAGCCGGGCGTTTCGTTTATCGTAAGTTTCACATTCCCTTCTTACCCCCTCCACTCTTACCCCCAACATTTACCATCACGTGAGAAAATAATATTTCTGGGATAAATAAACTATGCTCTTTTAATTTGCGAAAGCATGAATGCAGCTTGTACTACTACTGCAGTACTATTTTTCGTGTGACGAGATGGGGGTGGAGAGATGGGAGTTGTGGGTGGGTGGATGTGTGGGTAAATAGGCAGGTAGGAAGACATATAGATAGGTAAATAGGTACTCTCGAATTTCGATGAATATTTATTGAATAGGAATGAATCGAGTTTGCATACATATTTTACGAAATGCTTCAGCATTTTGAAACAAATTGTTTAGATTTAGAAATGGGACGAAAATATGCTTTTTTTTATAAAATCGTTTATTCAGGATATTGGGAAAAAATGGTTTATGTACATGTTAATAAATTTATTTATTCGCATAATGTTTAACATACACGGCCGATTCTAAAACGTTTTCCATATGATTTAGATTTACGGCTTCTTCCGTACTACAGTCTCTACGTTTTAAATACCATTGTTTAAATATGTTGAAACATTTATAGGTTTCTTTTAAGTCAACTTCATTTTTGTTTGATCCGGATGCAGGAAAATCATCCACGTCGAGGGATGCTTGCTCATTATTATTTTCTTCGTTGCCTTCTATTTGGTCCTTTAACAAAGAAACAATTTTCTTTAGGGCTATTCAATTAATTTTATATTATAAATTTTCATTTCTTGTATACCTCAATATTTCCTGTGCCTGTGTATTTTTCTATGAGTTCTGCATCTGACAGCTCGCGCCATGCAGGTGCATCCATGTCCTCCAGGACCCATTCCTCAACTTCAGTTGCAGATGGAAGTTTCGATCCACACATGCTGCTTAGCATTTGTGACATTTCTATCGGTTCCTCCGCATTCGTGGATGAAACCAATGACTCGCCCACCAACTTTCTCCATGAGCGTGCCACGGTAGATGGAGGGACAGATGACCACGCAGTGGTAACGGTAGAAACCGTATCTAATATATTCCACTTTTTTAAAAAAAGTTTTCATAGCATCAGGTGCTGTACTGTCTGATAAAGCTAACTTTCTCAAAAATAGGCTCCTATAATTGCGTTTTAATGTTTCAATAACGCCTTGATCCATCGGCTGCAGGATCGATGTAACATTCGGTGGCAAATAAACCACTTTAAATTGTGGATCTATGCTATCAAGATCCTCAGCCGAAGGATGACATGGCGCATTATCCAGAATGAGAATAAATTTCTCTCCTGGCCCTGGCTTTTCAGTTTTCACCGCTGGTGTAAATAAGTTTGTATACCACTCGATGAATATGTAACCTATAATGCGTGACAAATTTTATCGAAACAGATTCGTAACCTATCAACTATATGTGTCGCGAATCTGATGACGCGATGAGATAGAGTTTGCCGGGGAGGTTATGTTCGAAAGTCACAATGCACTTGTTTAAGTAAAATGGTTTTTGTCTTTATTATAAAAGAAAACACTTGTTGAGTGTGTGTCACAAAATGAGTGGTGAGCAGAGCAATGAGTCAGATAATTGTGAGAATTTAGGGTGATGATGAGAACCCACGCACAACGACCGCCACGTGGACGAGTCTCGACCACGATCCACAATTGATTCGCGTGAACGGGATGAGAATTGAGCGTTTTGAGTTGAGAGAATGATTGAGATAATTGATAGATCAATACTGAGCGCGATACACTTGAGCAATTCATCAGTTACGTGGAATGATTTGTGATTGAGAATTGCACGTCTTCCACAGTACGCTGTATGAACAAGCTTGAATTCAAGATGTCCGATCCATTTCCGTTAGTCGTCTTCTCCAAAAAGTCTAGAGAGTCGATCGACGTGGGGAAATTTGATTGGAAGAGAGTATTGTCGCTGACACATGATTGGCCGATCGATTGTGGATCGGGCTTGGCGCTCCGCTGCCCAGGCGGTGCTGCGGTGAGGTGGGTGCGGCGGAGATCCGAACTACATGAATCTCAAACAATATGACAATATTGAAATTTGGATAATAGAACTAATTTTTTAGACACCTTCGAAGGGATGATAAAGTTACCATTCATCCAGGCATTGGTCTGCAGATTGGTAATGCCCTTGAAACAACGAGGGTGTTGCGATTTTCCTATTAATAGGAGAGGGATTTTATGACTCCCAGTCGCATTTGCGCATGTCATTATGGTCACCCTCTCCTTTGATTCCTTATGACCAGGCGCTTCTTGCTCGTCTGCTGGTGCCAAAGTGTTTTTTAGTATTGTTTTATAGAAAAGGCCAGTCTCATCCGCATTATATACATTTTCCAAAGGATATTGCCCTTCTTGAATTATTTTTAAAAGTTCTTCTTTGAATAATACACCTCCTTCTGTGTCGGCTGACATACGTTCTCCTTGCACGCTAAGTTGGCGTATGCTAAATCTGGCCTTAAATTTGTCCAGCCAGCCCCGGCTAACTTTGAATGTTTCGGGTCCTCCAAGCTGTTGATTGAAGAACAGAGCCTTCTCCTGTATTAGAGGCCCTGAAATGACAATACCCAGGCTCCGTTTCTGTTTAATCCACTCATATAAAAGATCCTCTAAATCGACATTCTTGCCACTGTCGACTCTTGTCCGTTTTTTAAATCTTGTTTTCTTCGGCGACAATAATTGATATTTTTCTTTATTTTGAACTATTCGTGTCACAGTCGCGCCTGACACACCGAACTGCTCCGTGATTGTGGCTTTCTTACATCCTTGCTCTGCAAGGTTAATTATTGCCAATTTTTCAGTTAACTGCAACTGTTTGTATTTCGGCACCTTCCGAATTAGTTGCACCTCTGTACAAATTTATAAAATTACATTTATATTCATTTAGTTACATATAAATTGTTTTAACAGGTATTAGCGTGTTTACGTACCGTTATCCGAGTGGTTCCTTTCACTTTCCATATTTCTTTATGCTCACTCTCAAACTCACAATTAAAAATCAAAAACTTCACAAGCGTGGGTAGGCGACAAATAATATTTTGAGGTTACACGCGACGTCCAACAAGGCATTTCTACATAGCGATTGGGTGCAACAACCAATCGGCTGCTTTCACTGTAAACCAGCCTTTATGCTAGTAGCAGCGGTGGGGGCCCCTCTCGGCTTACGATAAACGAAACAATTCGATTCGAGGGGCTTGCGATAAACGAGGTTTCACTGTACTACAGTAATTAATTTGGTATCCGAAAATGCGGTGAACGTAAGGATTTCGTACAGGGCGTGCATGTTTTTAAATTTTATTCCGATTGAGAAGTCTAGTCCTTTCGGAATATGTGCGAGTGCGGAAGTGAGGTACGTTGTGATTTGTGCTGGTGTTATTAACCCTGGGTTTAGGACACCTTTCTTTATATCCATAATGAATTCCGCGACGCTGTTTATTAGTATGAGGTGTTCGTCTACTGTCTCTCGAAATTTAGTAATGTCAGTTGTCTGTTGGAGTAAGTATTGAATTTGCCAAGTCGCGTTTAAGAGTGCGTTTTCGCTGTCTCATATGTCGTGTATAGTCTCGTTGAGAAGTTCGGGTGTTGGCTCTTATAATTTGCATTTGTCCCTTGATTGCATTTTTTAATCTGTTATCCTGTCTTTTTAAAAGGTCTATTTAATCATTGATTTCTTTCTATCTTTGGAATCCATTACCCCAAAGAGTGATTTTCCTATGTAACCTACTCCATCTATTTATCCAATACGCTGTTTTTGTGCTGAGCTTTTAGTTTGCTGGACGTAGGTAAGGAGTTTGGCGACGCGGTCTACCTCGTCTTGGATTTTCGTGGCAAATGTTTTATATAATTTTTGTAAGTTGTCGATAGAAGGTATTTTACATTGCGCAAATATATCATATTGTGCAGTTTGGAGGTTCGCTTCGCGTTGGTAGATGTAAGATATGTCTACGTGTAATACTAACTTCCAGGTATCTCAATAAATCTGTAGATCGCCTAGGTTTTCGAAGTAAATGCCGGAGTGGTGTTGGAATTCTTTTATAGTGAAATCTGTGTCGGGGGTTGTTCCTCCTGCGCGTAGTATCATCGTTTTATAGGACGAAAATCCTGTAAAATTATAATGTCGACGTGTAATCGGTGATTCGTTTTTTTTTTTTGTTGATCGCGAAGTCTTTCCTTGTGCGTGCACGAGATAATTTTTTTTTGCTAACGTAGGAGAGTTCATCTTCTTTGTCTGGACTTGAATAGAAGTGAGAAGTGAGGGCATATGGGACTCGATTTTCTTGAGCACTTCTTATTTCGTTGTGATCTGCAGAACGAATATGTTGTCAGTTATTTTGAACGTGCCGCGGGAAATCATGATTGGTTTAGTTGTACGTGCGACTGGGGTTTGTTTGTGCATCATGTTGTGTAACTTTATTGTTCTATTTATCCGAATAATTCCTGCAGCGTTTCCAGTGCCCCGCCCCGTCGGGTTGTATCAGCATTCCCTATATGGAGGCAATTAGGGAGTATCGGGCACATTGGGGTCGGTTCTTCCAGCATGTAGAATTCTGGGAGGATAGCGAAGACTCATGGGGTCTGAGAGTCCTATTTGGTGAGTGTCTTATTACACCGGGGATTCTAGGTCTGGTTATTGTTTCTATTTCCGTGCGTGTGGTAATAGTCTTGCAATTGGTTTTTTTTTTGTGTAGAACGTCATGGGGACATCTTCGTTGGGTCTGCTCCACGGCCTCGACTGTGGTCGCTATTGGAGGCCGACCGTGCCCTACGTGGCTGGGACGATGACGCCTAGTTGTGCGCTTATTTACCATCTTTTTTCAATAAATTACTTTTCTTAGTCTTATCCCTATATAATTGTTAGTGTATCGTTACTTTCCTTCAAAACTGCGACCGTTCCCCTATTACTGCCCTATTCTATAATGTGTTTGCGTGAACGCGGATTGTTCGTCGCCCTTTATACTGTAATTATTATTATCGTGCGTGTTTGGAATCGTGTAAGAGCCTATCCACGCAGGTGTTAGTTTTTGACCGCCCACGTCTTAGCGTCTCATCATGCAGTAGCACTTGGTCTGCGATTTTCCTGTCGTAGTATTGGAATTAAAATTAAAACAAATTTAATATAATATTGAAATTTATATAAATCCAATAATGATTAATTTTCAATTAATAAAATTACAGATATATTGTTAAAAATAAACTTACTTCATAAGAAACTGACTGTGAAATTGACCCAATCGTTCCTAATATTGAATAATTAGAATTTGAAGCCCAACCAACAATTATCACTGGGTAAACACCTATTCCTAATAAATATAAAACTCCAATTTTTATTGAATATAGCAAAAACAAAAAATTTATAAATTAAGAACTTTCGTACAAAAATTTATTAGATAAATATAGATACAAACCGATCTGGTTCACATCGATCTGAACTCAAATCATGTAAGATATTAAAAGTCGAACAGACTTAAAATTTAAACTCCTGCATTTAAATGATATCTTAATTCATCATCGAGGTCGCAATCATCTTCATAAATATAGGTAATCAAACAAAGGTGATAAACAGAACATGGAAGAAAGAGGGCTTTCCGGAAGAATGGAAAGGAGGAATAGTAAGTCCTGTGTTCAAAAAAAAAAAGAAGAAAGGGAAATGGTTAAGAACTATAGGGGCATAACTTAGATGGACACGGATTGTAAGATATACCCGGACATTCTAAGGAGGAGATTAGAAGAACAAATGGAAATTTGGAAAAGACTTTAAGAAGAAGGAGTAGGCGGACAAGTAGGAATAAGGATACAGGAAATGTACAACACAACTATATGTACTTTAGGAGTGACGAAGGAACTGATAGAAAAGTTTTTTTAACACGAAAGGGTGTTAGACAAGGGTGCCCATTAAGCTCGACACTTTTCAATGTCGCATTTGCAGACCTGGAAAAAGAAATGAGCAAAGAACAGGAAGGAGGAATCGTAATAGGTGGAAGGAAAATTTGGACAATTTCATATGCGGATGATGTGTTAATGGCAAATAATGCACAGGGACTGAAGAATATGATAAAGAGATTCGAGAGATACATAAATAAGAAAGGCTTGGAGTTAAATGTGTAAAAGTCCAAGATAATGATATGCAGGAAAGCAGGAGGAAGAAGAAAAGAGGAAAGACTCCGTTGGAATGAAGAAGATGGAGTAAGAGAACTGGAATATTTAGGTTACACAGTGAGAGGGAGAGAACAACGAGGATAAACACCATATTAAGAAGGTAGTTAGGGAAGCGAATATGATACTAGGAAAAGTATGGGGGGATAGAGGGAAGATTATTCAGAGATGACTTTGAAAGAAGAATGAAACTGTTTGATGCGCTAGTTAGAATTACCGTGGCGTATGGAGCAGAGATATGGGAATGGAGAAGGTATGAGGATATTAAAAAAATTGCAGGCGAAATATATGCTGTGGATAATGAAATTGGAGAGATCAACACCAACATACTGGCTGTTAAAAGAAACAGGAAGAGGTGGCATAGCAATTAAAATGGGAGTAAGGGCAATGAAGTTTGAAGTGAGACTAATAAACTCGGAAGAAGGATCGATAAGATATAAATGTGTGAGAAGACTAATGAGAGGAAATGCAGTAATGAAAAGGGAAAGAATGAGAATCAAATTCTTGGAACCGAGAGGATGGTCAAATGAAGGATGGAAAAGAAGAAGATTAAATCGGGAAGAAGTGTGGATCAAAAATAGAGCAGATAAGTAAAAGGCGTTCAAGAACAAGAAGGAGAGATGAAAGTAAAGGAGTCAACGTTCCTAAGAGAATTAAGAGAGGTGGCAAGGAAACCAGGAGATAAGCCGAAGTGCTTATGAGGGAAAAATGAAAAAAAGGAGAGGTGAATTAGAAAGGATAGAAAGATTCATATAGGGTAGTGAAACAAGAACATGCAAATATTGGCTAATGAAAGAAGAAAGGGTATGTAAGAAAGAGGAAGAAACAGTGAAACACGCGATTGAAACATGTGAAGTAAGTTGAGAGAGTGGCAGGAATTGTGCAGAGGTAATTAGAGGAGAAGGGAAAAACTTGGCTATTCTACGGGAGATAGTGATAAAAGAAGATTATATAACATAGAACAGATTAGGAAACACTTGTAAAATAGAAAAAATTGTTAAGAGACACAGGATACATTAGAAGGGTGGGACTTACACTGACACAATCATGGAAATGAAATGGAAAGATTATTTGATCGTTAAATTGTAACACGAAAGTGGCAGTAAATTAAATTAAATTATTGTTATTATTATTATTATTATTATATTTTTTCTTTTTATATTGTATTTTGATATCCTATTTGTATAGAGAGAACTAAAAAATGTTGAGAATAGTGCGATTTATTTAGAGATAAAGAATTGAGGCGATACAATAGATACGTAACAGTTTCGGCGAATATAGTCGAGTTATTTACTGTTCTGTGTAACTGAGCACTCGGGTTGGTCACGAGAGCGCGAGTGTGTATGAATTTATACGAGATGTTGTGGGAAGAGTATGTATGTATGATGTCGCGAAAAGTAAATAGGAAGTCCATCAGCTGTTCGAGAATGTTCAAGTTGTCTTGCGATTGATGTGAAGAAGAGAAAAAGAGAAGGAAAGAGAATGAGAAAGAAAGAGATTGATAGAGAGAGTGAGAGAGAGAGAGGGGGGGGGGGGAGAGAGAGATGGTTCTGCCGAGACACTATTTATATTCTATTTTTATATTTTTTCTTTTTATATTTCTATTTTTTAATTAATGGAACAATATATAATAATTTTACATATATTACAATCTATTTACTTGTCTGTCTGCCTCCTTCACTCCTCACCAATTTCTATCGACTCTGCATAATTCTTTCTATGATTCTCGCCTCCAATTATAAAGACGACACTACATAAGAAGTCATTGTATTTCAAACTGAATACAGTATCATTTTTATTTAATCTTAAGCCATGTATAAGCTACATATGTGTATCCGCGGCTGCATCAAACTGCAGAAGATGTGAGGAAAAACTTTAAAACTTTTGTTAACGTGTTGTAACAGAGCGATGCTGCCTGCTAAACATTAGATACGCGTCCTGCTGCTAAAATCATACGTGATGGCGAATATTACGACGAGGATTATCTTATAGATTGCGAACTGGTAGCATGTGCCATCAATGATATTCTAGCTAATGCTCGTAGGGAAAAAAATGTTAAATTATATTACATTTCTATTTATATTTTTATATTCTTTTAATTTTAAATAAATCTCTTAATCATATTATTTCTCCATTTCATTTACCCGTCTTCCTTCTCGCCACATAATTTTAAGATTTGCTGACGTTGCATAATTCTATTTTATTCTTCGCGCCGCCAAATGACGTCATCCCGCGCGACTGCTCCAGGGGAGTCAAGTTACACACGATCGCGCGATAGGCTGCGACGTTAAATCGGAACGCTTTAGTATACTGGTAGCTTTAGAATGAATGCTGCATAATGGTTTGGTAGATCGCTGGTTAAAAATTGTAGAATATCTGCGAGTGTACCGCTATGTAGTGCTGTCTCTCTCTCTCGAATTTAGCTTTAAAAGTGATGCTCTCTCTTTCCCACCCTCCGAATTTAGATTTATAACGAAGTATTGCTCTCTCTCTCTCTCTCTTTCCGTCCCGAAGACGTGGTTCGTAAAAGAAAAGAACGTCGATCTTTCCCGATCTTTCCCGACATCGTCTGAAACAATTTCGGATAAAAATTAAATTATTAAACAATTTCCGACGCATGTTGGTTTGAAAAAAAATCCTGGGGGCCGTCCCCTCCCTGGGTTAGGTCTGAAAAAATTTTCGGGGTGGGCCAACGTCTGAAAAAGACTTTTCGGGGGTCATTCCTTCCCTTTGAAAAATTTCGGGGACGGTGGGTCAGGTCTCCGCGGCGGCTCGGCCCGGAGTGATCCCCTCCGCGGTTGCGGCTTCCCCCACTCCGCGGCTCGTGCCCGCGCAACCGCTCTTCCACTCCCCGCAGGCCCCGCGCCCATGTTTCTCTCCGCCGCGCTCCTCCGCGCGCCCTCCCTTCCCCCCGCCCCCGCGCTCCCCTCAGAGGACCTGAGTTAAAATCCCCCTAGCCTTACTACTCAGAAGCGCGGCGGTCCGCTTTGAATTTTCGCGGTTCAGAGATAGCGCGCACCGTTGCTGCGTATTATTCTCAGAAATGAACCTTCCATCGTTATCTGTTTTTGGCGCCGTTATCACGCCATAACAAAATGTAGGTTTCGACTTTCATCTTCAACGCGTCATACCTCATTATTCTATGAAGTCGTCACTCGACCGAGAAAGGAATAGAAACAGAGAGATATACGAAAATATCGTACCTCTCTCGCACTCCTTGTTCGAACACCGTCGCCGCTGCCGCTATCGCGGACACAATCACTTCTTCGGACGAAAGAAGCGCGCTGGTCCGCTTTGAATTTCGCGGTTCAGAGATAGCGCGCCTTTATATGTTTTAGACGCGGTTATCGCGCCATAACAAAATGTAGGTTTCGACTTTCATCTTCTACGCGTCATGCCGCCGTATGTTTTGACTACGGACCGGGAGATAACGAAATTATATGACGTATTTCATATTTTCGTTTAATGAGGTTAACATTCTTTTCTATCTATTTCCAAATTCCTCACGAGAAAATGAAGTTTTTAAATCCTTTTTACTCTTTCGTCTGCAGTCCAAAATTGCTTTTTACTTTTCCCAAACATATACAGTCACAATAAATTACATTGTCGCGCCTCCTACTAGGGTAAACGTCCTAATTACTACGGGGACAAGATTTAGTCGCACTTCGTTCGACTATTTTTCTTGATTTCTATGAAAGAACAATTCGTTAGGTGGTTTGTTTTGAAGAATGATGTAGTTTGTATTAGAAAAAAAAGTCGTTAACCTTCAAAATCTAACGTAACATAACAAAATATCGAAGAATCAAATGAATGACACTTTGTACCTATTACTGCGGGCGAAAAGAGCCGCGTACCAATTACTGTGTACCCAATACTGCAGATGGGCATAGGGTCGGCGTGGGGATGGTTGGCGCCCTTACCCACAGAACACACAGCGCCTTAAAAGCGCCCATTTTCAGCCAGTTTTGGGTCTGAGGCGAACTCTTAAGGCGCCTTTTGGGCGTCTTAAGCGGGTAGACACGGGTAATGCAGCGTGCTGTATACCGACACAATCTGGGCCGAAACATGAGTTTGGGGGCACACGTTGTTTGTCCTTATATGAGCAAATTTTGGGCTGGGCGAGATCTCATTCGAAAGATGAAGGTTCACTGCAGCCCGCTTTGGTCATGATTCAAAGAGATTGTGTTGATATGTTATAATATGAGGGTTCAAAGTAGAGAAGAAATCGACAAAATACACTCGCAGATTCCAAGTATTTGTAGCTCACTAAAAGAGTTTTGTGACTCAAACGATGACCAGAGCGGGCTGCATTGAACCTTCTTCTTTCGAATGAAACCTCACCTAGTCCAAAATTTGCTCATATCAGGACAAACAACGTATGCCCGTGATTGCATTCCCAAATACGATTTCCGCCATATTGGCAATAATACAGAGCAAGTCACGTCACAAATTTAGTTGAGGTAGTGGATACGAGATGGCGCCTATTCGGGAGGACTGCCAACATGGAACCATAGCAATGCTGAAGCGTTAGCTGGATACACGAGTCACAGTAAAAGCGTGATGCAGTGAATGTATGCATTTTTGGACGATTGTAGGTTAGGTCATATGCATTTTAGGCATACATTGACTAGAAACTGCGGAGAATTGTATACACTTACTAAATTAACTCTTTTACTGTAACACATACATCACTTGAAATCGCTGCAGAATTTAGGTTATAGTAATTGAGGCAATTAGAGCAACAACGGACTAACCTAAATTAAAATTTTTTCCTATTGTGTATGATTAGTAGAGCATATTGGAATACGTTATTGCTACTAACTCAATTTTGAAAAAAATGTGGGTTAGTCCGTTGTTGCTCTCACTGCTTCAATTATATGGCGAAATACCAGAGATGCCCAGACACTCTTCCCGGCGGAAAAAATGATATATTGCGATTAGTTAACTGAAAAATGGAGCCAATACATGCACTTCATCGTTCTTTTTTCAAAAAAAGCTAGTGGAAATATCATTTTCTAAATGTGATGTATACGTTACACTGGGCGTGTACGGAGTACAATGTGGCTCAATATTTAACGGTTTAACACAAAATTTGTGTTTTAAATGCATGTTTACTATAATGTGTAAAGGATGTTATAAGTAAAAATGAATAAAACACGAGTATATCTTTTCTAAACATTTCTAAACGATATACTCGTGTTTTATTCATTTATACTTATAACATCTCTTACAAATGAAAAGAAGAATACATATTTTTGTTATAGAATGTATAAACGAAGTACAAAATCTTAATTTTTACTATGGTAATTTACAAAACAATTTCTTTTTGCGCTCGAGTATAAGTGAACATTGCAATTGATTGAACTGTGATTGAATGTGGCCAGAAGGGCAAAGTTTACAGCGCTGTCTGTCATCGCTGAACATGATCCAATGGTCAACATTGTCGAAACGCTGTAGATCCGAGGGTTTAGAATTAGAAGTCGATGCTTGCCGTGACTTCTTTGGTAGTGGAGCATTTATCGGAGGACGCCTGCGCAATAGAAATCATTATACGAATGAAAAAAATTTAGCTTTTTTAATCCGTACACGCCCAGTGTGACGTATACGTCACATGAATTTTAACATGCAATTACAAACTAAAAATTGATCAAATCAAACTTTATAAGTAATATTCTTTTAGTATAACAATCAATTTACACGTATCTACCAAATAAAATGTAAGAAAAATAATTTTACTCTCAACTTTTTAAAGAAAACAAGAGCAACGTTTCAGGCTATCGAAAAATGTCCAACATGCATTCGCTAGAAACGTTTGCATGGTTACTGTAAACATTATTTACAGCGATAAACGTGACAGTGGCTTACATCTCAGAGCCATTTAGAGAACTCATCCGTTTTGGGACCCAAAATTATTTAGTATCGATTTTTTGTATACGTCTGAAACTGATGTGACGTATACGTCACACTGTGCGCTAAAGCGTTAAATAACCCGAGCCAATTTTTATTTGAAGTGCTATGATTGAATTAATTTAATCATGGGGAATTCAATTGTCGGCCATGAATACTTTTCTCGTATTTATTCAAACTTTCTCGTCTAAATATATGATTCTTGACTAAAGTACGAATAAATACGAGAAAATTATTCATGGCCCACGGACGAAAGGCCTTCGAATAAAAAAACGATTGACCACATATATGATATATACTTATTTATTATATAAGAATCACTTAAAATAAAAAAAAATTTCGCCCCTCTTCCTCCACTGCCTCCTCTTCTTCCTCTTCCTCCTCTGCCACCTCTTCCTCCTCTTCCTCCTCTTCTTCCTCTGTCGCCACTTCCTCCTCCATAACGCAACTCTTTTTTCAGCTCGTTGTACTGTAATATGAAAAATAAACATAAATCTTATGTTAATTTCTGCAATAATGGCTAGACGTTTTCACACACTCCTGAGAATGTAAGAAATGTTTGCGTGAGATCGCCTACGTATCTACATACCTTCTTTCTATATCGTAGAGCCATTTCCATCCATTTATTGGAGGACGGAGGCTGCCTGCTGGTTGGACTCCGCCCCCCAGACGGAGTCACTTCCTTTTCTGCTTCCAGATTTAATTCTTTTTTGTCAGACATCTAAAAACGAGTCGAAGAAACATTGAAACTATTGAACGTAATTAAAATTGATTTGAAAGTGCAATAAAAGAGTCAGAGTTGGGCAAAATGTAATCTAATTACAAATTACAAATTACAATGTAATTGTGTAATTGATTACACATTATGTTCTGTAATCGAATTTAGGTAATTGACCACAATTTTGTCAACTATCTAAATTAACGATTGCAGGAAATAATGTGTAGATAATCAATTACACAATTACATTTCGTAATTTGTAATTAGATTACATTTTACCCAACTCTGAGGAGAGTACACGTTCTTCCTTTAGCCAAGATTTAGTGTAGCAGGAGAATCTTCAGATTTCTAGATGCTGGAATTTCCAAGTTCGAAAGCTTTGTAATTCAAACATTTCCAAAGTTTGTAATTGTGAGGATATCAAGTTTCAAAATACCTGTATTTTCAAATGTCCAACATTTGTGATTTTAAAATTTCCGATTTTTCCACGTCTGATGTTTCGGAACTATTTAATTTTCATCACATGTTTTCAGTTTCAACTAAAGGAAGCCTACATTCCACCCGAATGTGTATACCTTTCCTAGACATTTCGCGGGTAAATTATAACATAACTTTCTTAGTCTACGTGAGAATGAATACACGAATCTGTGAGCGTGAAGCTGCGTAATGCGTATCGACATTGCGACGATGCCGCGCGAGGCACGTTTCGCGGAATGGAGAGTCTGCAGTGGTCTGCAGACTACCTCGATCATGATCACTTTGCGAGGCAGGCTCGCGCTATCTCCAGCATGATATTTGCGTCGTCCGAGCCATGCGATTTTTGATCTTGGGACCGCGAGGCACCTTTGAGCACGTCGAAAAATCGACGGCTGATGCCTCGTAAAGTAATCATGGTCGAGGTAGTCTCCAGACTCTCCACTCCACGAGGTGTGCGACGCGAGGCAGCCTCGCAATGGCGATACGTAGCTTGAGAAACACGCGGACACTCAAACAATCACAGTTCACACGATAGATTTTGCACAAAACATTGATTTTACAACAATACTATGACGGTAATGAAACTTTATTCGGAATATGTCTAAATACAGTCTTGGTTTGGAAGTACTAAAATGTAGAAGTATGTCAATTGTTATGAAAGTGGCGTCGGTCGAAATTTAAAAAAAAAGAAATTGAACTTTACGTTTATCATGTATCACGTTGATATAATACGTAAAAAATAAGTGAAATGTAATAAACGAAAAATTTGGACTTGGACCACTTTCGTAATAACCGGCACATATAGTGAAAAAGACAGAAATAGTAAGCGCGAAGGTACTTACGATCTTTACTGCTCGACAGTCGCTTTTTTCTGACGATCGAGCCTTTGCTACCCTCAAGGGTGGACAGGGCCCAAACTGCCTTTCTCACTCCCTCAAGATTTTGTATTTCACTCGCACCAAGGACCGAGCGGGGCGTCATCGGCCCGCGTAAAAGTTCGAATGCGCAAAGGTGTGAAAACGCGGTGCGTGCCCGCGCATACTTGCGGGGTGGTCCTTCACCATCAGGCAAATGGAAAAGGATAATGATAGAACGAAATATGAATTCTTCGCTAATAAAGTCGATAATACGTCCAAAGTATATGCACAGGATAATCAAAAATTCTTTCCTGTGCACATTTCTGTGCACCAAACAGTAATCCCGGAAGTAAATATTCTACGTAAATGTATCAGCATACCACCAATCCTAATGAGAAAGAGAGGAACAGGACGCGTATATCCGTTCCTTTCCCACTATCTTCTGTTTAGCCTCTCAGTATCCGTAAACAATGCAGCGACAACGTTAGCTGATCAGTTTCTTGTCGTTTGCACTACGGTGAAGACGCAGAACGCAATCGGGCTTTTATTTGATGCGCGGATATTGATATATGGAATATTCATAATTTGTGAATTGTTCCATTTCCGCGTGGTTCGTTACTGTAGTGCTGATCACTGTGTGTGATCATTCACATTCATCATTGTCATGGAATCAAAGAAGGAAGCCGCAGATGCAAGAAATAGACGCTATTCGAAAGGTGATGCAAAAGTGAAGCAGCCTACGTTATCTGCAAAGCGTTTGTCCAAAAATACAAAGCGTCGAGAAAGGTAAGTTATGTGTTATGGTACAGATTTGTATGAAGTCACAGTTTGACATGTAGTAGTAGTAGTAGCACGGTATTTTATTGTATATAATATAGTATTATTCATATTCTTCAAATATGTATATCAACTCACTTATCTTTGACGCTTTACGTACACATATTCTATGCTATGCGCACCGCAACGCATGTCATTACTTTATCCCACTTGCCCCATTCATTCTTTTCCCTTTCGTACGTTCGTCATTATTTAATTAATTAATAATCCGATTTATATCGTGTTTGGACTCATTTTCATGTGAAAAATGTCAGCAGCACGTTCCTGCAACTTTCATACCGATGAGACGAAATGTAGAAATTTTAAATTTCGTTATATATGTTATACAAATTATATGCGTTTTATTAGCATAAATCGTTCAAACTATACACGTTTCGTTAGGTGTGCTTTCCTTATAATGCAGTTGCGACTATTTCAATCGTTGTACATAGCTTCGAATGGATAAAACTTGCACTTTAGATTTTATTTATGTGATGTAGAAGATAATGTTTAAAATTAGCAACAGTCATTGATGATTTGCGATTCGATGTTCAGCATATGTAGTTACGTGTTGAATACGAAATACACAGTGCTTTTTTTCTGTGGAATTTTGTCCCCAATATATACGTCCATGTGTACCTTCAGCGAAATTTTTTCTTTGAAAAGCGCAGTCTTCGAAACATTCTCCAGACCTCGCTGGCAACCTTTGTCCCAGCCCAGGCAATGTTTACGACATCTGAAGTACCCTGCAGTTGTGGATACTACTACGCGGAAGGCGAATTCTATTCCGTAGCAAGATATTTTCACACAGATTATCTCGTACACATTACATGATGTAATTGTCGACATTGTATCATGTTTGCTCTCACCATAATCAGGGAAATGTTATGAATATTTGAGAAAAATATTTATGCACAAAAAATTAAAAGTAAAAAAGTTGAGCCGTTATTGTTATTGAAAAATTGTTGTGTATCTGCAGGGTTGCCAGCAACATTATGCAGGACCGATTATTTAGCGGAGAGGAACACCTACAGGAGTGGTGGTAACGTGTACGGCATGAAGATCGCTGACGCACACATTACTACCACTCCTGTAGGTGTTTCCCCTCTGCTAAATAACGCTGTGTCTCTATATTAGCAGACCGAGGCGCGGGCTTTATTTCTCGGCTGCTACGACCCCCGTTCTATCCTTCACTTTTACGACCCATTGATAGCGACAAGGTAACCGCGAGAATCGGAGAATGCTGTTCGCTGAATACCTATACCTATATCGTACAAATTCAATTTCGAACCGAGGGACGCCTTTTATTACTTATCAACTACTCCAATAAGTGAAAATGGTTTAATATACAGATTCCTGTTTGGTATCAGTTCCATCGGACATAATGGTACAAACTTTTTTTTACGGACGTAAGAAAACAATTATATTTTTTTTTACTCAAGCCAAAATCCAACTGACCCGAAGGGCCTTACAGGCAACAATTTTGCCCATCTGGGCTACAGGCAGGCAGCCCTTGCCGAAAAACCGAAAACAACGCTTCGCGCCCCCATCGATTCGGCTTGTGTGAGGGTAACGAAAGTCGAGGTCAGTCCCACGCTTTCGAAAAGCTGTCTAAAGAGACAGGGTGATGCGCTGGAAAGCGTGTTCGTTGACGAGAACCAGACGGATCTCCAATACCGGCGAGGTCAAGTAGGGTTTACTTCGCGAAAGGCAATCGTCACGTGCTTCTCAGACCCTTCGTTTCTTCGTTATTTTACAACGTTCCATAAAACGAAATACCACCCTGCAGCCCCTCGTTGAATTGTAGGAGGTACAACGTTAAAAATAGGATAATGATTTGGGTTGCGGGTCTATCCTTCCTGCGTCGTATTGTCTGAGTGTGCACAAGGGTAAAATGTTTGTTTGGAAATATTTTTATTCCTTCAGGTTATAATTTATTAGAAATATGGTCCTGTGTGTCAGACACAATGTTGTACCATTTCAATTATATTATTACCAACTCCCTCTCTCCCTCTCTCCCTCCGACTCTCTCTCTCTCCCTCTCTCCCCTCCCCCCTCCCTCTCTGTAGATTTTCAAGGAGGGTCATTCCACGCGAATTACAAATTTTTCAAGATTGTGGAAATTGACTTTTTTTTCATTAAATTATACCTGTTGAACATAGAGACAGATAAGAATGAGCATTCGAGTGCTTACGCTGGAGAAATAAGAGTACCTAATAAAAATTATGTCACTTGAAAAAAATTTTAGACGATTTATTCTGCAATTGTTTTAAACAAATGCAATTTTATACTAGCAAGGCACTATTTAAAAATTTGATGAAAATGAGGATACTGCCCAACTTGTGCTCTTTATGATCACGTTTTCAGAAACGCGGACACTTTAAAATTGGTCGCATGAAAATGAATTGAATGTGACGCTGCGTCGCCCAGCACCGGCTCGACAGACTGAGCCGTGCGTGCTACGATATACAACTATATATTTCTTTCATTCCTAACCTTGAGTAGCCTTGAAAGTCATAGTACACCATATGGTTGAATTTGTTTTGACATTTATACACTTTCATATCGGGTAATGAAATATGTAGCATTCCATTTAAAAAAACTGAAGGTCACCTTCGGTTTACGGAAAATATCGCGAACACCAAAAGATGACATACCGTATTATGTTGGATACAAAAAATATTAAAAGTTTTCCTCTTTCAGTTTTTGTCAAATACTTACCATTCGTGAGAACCCTACATAACAATATCAGGTATAGCCATTTGACCGCTGCTAGTACCGCGCGGCTTAGCTAGTCCAGCCAATATTGGGCGACGCAGCGTCACTTTCAATTCATTTTCATGCGACCAGTTTTAAAGAGTCCGCGTTTCTGAAAACGTGTCTGCAAAGAGCACAAGTAGGGCTGTATCCTCAATTTTTTTCAAATTTTGAAATAGTGCCCTGCTGGGGCGTATAAAATTGAATTTCTTTAAAACAATTGCAGAATAAATGGTCTAAAATTTGTTTTTGTAAAGTGACATAATTTTTATTAGATACTCATACTTCCCCACTGTAAGCACCCAAAAGCTCATTCTTACCTTCCTCTTAGTTCAACAGTTATAATTTAATGAAAAAAGTCCATTTCCACGATCATGAAAATTTTGAAAAATTCTTTGAAATACGTTTATATATCACTAAAGACTACAACATATGCAAGTTTCACAAAAATCTCAAATGATACTCCGAAAAGTGTCCGATTTCGCGTTGAATGACCCAGGATTGAAATGCGAAAAGTATTCTTTTCACACGCGGTCAAGTGCACGCGTGCCTGCA
Source organism: Andrena hattorfiana (assembly GCA_944738655.2). Classification (NCBI taxonomy): domain Eukaryota; kingdom Metazoa; phylum Arthropoda; class Insecta; order Hymenoptera; family Andrenidae; genus Andrena; species Andrena hattorfiana. The sequence goes on along the minus strand of OX122890.1, from coordinate 59,420,728 downwards.
TACACACACAGCCGCGTATCGCAGCGCAGCATGTCTGCTTGTGGCTGCCTTCACTTGCAAGTAGCGGAGACGGTTGTGCAGATGTGTGCGTGTGAAAAGAAAACGAAAACGGGCCAAAAGTGCATGTCCTTCGGTTTGCATAGCGAGGGAATCACGTTGTCTAAGAGGAACATTTGTATCATGCTACGTCCTTCTTCGTATCGCGAAGATAAATTAGAATGATATTCACAGTAATGCAATAATAATAATATTTTCATAAATAAAGCATCGTAATATTTGTAATGTTTCCCTACTGATAAATGACACCAAACACGATATAATTTAGATAACACATATTTAGTGGTAATACGCGTCGGCCGCAGAGAAGGACTGCGAATGAAAAAGATGGGGACAATCGGCAGTCCTTTCTTCCACTCGCTCTCCTCTCCAACGTTCGAGGCTGTCGACAAACTTCTACAAATATAGGAACTGCGGTAAAATCTCGATTAGGGTTAAAAATTGTGACTATGTATCGTTAATGTTAACTTCTATGACCCCTAGTTAGAGTGGCCCCCCTTGGAACCAGTGAAGCGTATAAGATGGCACGAGCGCCGATTGTGCCATACCCGATCCGAAATCGAAAATCGGTGAGAGACAACACCGATGCAAACGAGGTTCGCGATAAAAATTAATTTATATTTGGTTCTTTTTTTATCAATTTTTTATCAACATATTTGTCACGATTTTTCCGATTAAAATGGCACCAAACACGATATGGTTTGGACAATTATATAAATATAAATGATTCGTATCCATGATAAGTAAAAGTTTTCCGATTTACGTCGCGTTTGGTATCATTTTTTAATCAGGAAATTCTAACAAACATGTGGATAAAAGTTTCATGAAAACGGAACCAGAAATAAAAATGTTTGTTGTGTCTTTTTGCGAACAAATATATAACTTTATTAGACTGCACATAACGAGTATATAAATTGTCAGGTACAGCTCTATTGTTCGACTGCTCTGTGACTCTCTCGTTTGTATGATCCTTCTGCTCCCTCTCTTTCTCTACCATGCCTTATCATTCGCTCTCCATTCTCTCTCTCTCTCTCACTCTCTCTCTCTCCCTCTCTCTCTCTCTCTCTCTCTCTCTCTCTCTTTTCGCTGCATTCATACAAACACACTCTACAAGTTTTAATTTTAAATTTTGATTGCGTTAGTATTGTCTCAGACGCACACGGGTATTTAAACTTACTTCGTTCCGAGGCTTTCGCTTTCATCGAGACTTCACTGTACTATATTTTCTTTTACTATGCCTGCTTTTCTTTTCTAATGTATGTTTTTCTTATTTCTATGTATGTACCACGTGTTACTGATTATTGACTCTTTACGTGCAGGCAACGATTAAAAACAGCAGCGTGCCTCACGGTAGGTCAGGGCACCGTGGCGGAAGCAGGTACGCGTGCAGGTACCTCGTACGACGAAACGCTTCCAAGCACTTCTGCTGCGTATAATTGTCCTACGGACGGAATACACGAAGAAGACGTAGAAAATTTTCAAGACTTCCCAATTATCGAAGGAATTGTAGAACAAGTACATTTCGATTCGGACGCGGAAGATATTTTAGAAGAAATACATTTCAATGCGGAGGAAGAGGAAATTGTAGAACCAGTGTATTTCGAGTCGAACGAAGAAGAAATTGTACAAGAAATAGATTTCGACACAGACAGGGATGAAATATATTCCGTAAGAGACATCAACGAAGAAACGAATCAAGATGTTGGAAGTGATGCCGATTACTGGGTGGTGGAGAATGCAGAACCAGAACAGTCGGAAAATCCAATTTCAGAAGGAATAGACTTTGTTGATTTTCCGCATGTTTTCGAACAAATAAAGAGTCTTCGAAAACATTCGACTACTGGCTGCGGCATCGAACACTTTGAAATAGTTAGATGTCAACGGAATGGATTAGAAAATGCGTGTTATGTAGAGTGCAAAATGTGCAAATACACAAAGCGCATATCCTGTCTTCGGGAGAGTGATGCCATTATGGATATAAACCACGTCGCTGTTGCCGCAACAATGACGACGGGCGGCGGATATAATCAACTGGAGGACATACTGACTGCCGTGGACGTGTCCTGTATGACGAAAAGGATCTACGAGAAGTGTCAGATTGAGCTAATCGATGGTCTCGAAATGGCCGCACAACGCGAAAAGAAGATGCTGGAAAAGAGGAAAAAGCATTAGCTATAGCAAGAGGCGACGTACATGCAGAATCCAATCTACCGTTTATCCCAGTTGTTGCGGATGGCAGCTGGATGAAAAGGTCTTACCGCGGAGGAGATTACAATTCTCTTTCTGGCGTAGGAGCCATCGTGGGATATCACACGGGGAAAGTGCTGTACATCAGCGTGAATAATAAATTCTGCATGACTTGCCATATAGCATCTAGGAAGAAGGAAGAACCGCGCGAGCATCGTTGCTTCAAGAACTGGGGTCATAATCAGAGTTCAACTGGCATAGAGAGTGTTGCTATTGTCGAAGGCTTCAATTGCAGCATAGATATGCACAGCCTAATATTCTCTATATTAGTTGCCGATGGCGATAGCAGTGTGTACAAGAAGATATTGGACAGTAATCCGTATGAAAAGTATATGGTGCAGGTACAAAAGATCGAATGCACCAATCACCTGTTACGCAATTTCAGTAAAAAAATAAACGAAATCGGAACAAAAGGCCGCAATAAAGATCTAAGAGCTGTCGTACAGAATAATGCTCTCCGCCTGCGTACTGGTATAAAAAAAGCTGCGGAATACCGGTTGTGAGAAGAAATACCACTCGAGGAACGAATACAAAATTTGAAGCAAGACTTGACAAATGTACCGAGTCACGTTTTCGGTCAACACAAGGAGTGTCAGAACTTAGCATGCTTCTGTAAAAAATACTCTGATCCCAACAGAGTAGACTAGGTTCCACGACTGAGAGAAGCTGGTATTTATCAAAGTATGGAAGAAGCGATGCAGCAACTTTTCGTTAAAGCTGACAGTTTGCTGCGCGGTCTAAATAATAATGCTGTTGAAAGTTTTAATAATATAATTGCTAAATTCATCGGAGGCAAAAGGATAAACTTTGGACGAGGGGGCTCGTATCAGGGTAGAGTCTCCGCTGCAGTCGTCCAATATAACACAAAAAAGGCGTTCAGCAGATTGAGTACGGCAATGAATAAAGAGCCGCCAACTATGGTAAGACAGCAAGGGAATATAAAAAAGAAGCGAAAGCATCCTCCTTCGGAAATAAGAAACAATCGTGCGACCAGGATTACGGCCCCAACGCAGAAAAACCTGGTATGGAAGAGACAGTATACTCTTCAGAGTATAAAAGGCACGCGGATATACTCCTTCACTGGCAAACGAGGCGAGACGAGATCCAAGTGGAAACTCGCGATCAGGCGAATAGCGAAAAGTGGATTGGTTATAGGAAAAAATTATTAACTGCATCCAATTTCGGCAAGGTATGCCGATTACGAAAGACTACACCACGGGCAAATACTGTGAAGACTAATGTACCCGCACCTCCAAAATTTACATTCTCTCCAATACGGAAGGGAAAATGAAGCAAACGCCTTGAGACAAATGGAAGAAGAATTAGGAATCCATATTTTACCGTGTGGCCTCTTCATCGATCGCACTGTGCCTCGCTTAGGTGCAACTCCTGACGGCCTCGTGGACCATGATAAAATCGTCGAAGTAAAGTGTCCTGAATCGGCCAAGGATTTATCACCTGCTGAAGCAATAAAGCAACTTCCTAACATAGGGCGTATTTTCGATCATGATAAAACGAATAAAAATCATCATTACTATTATCAAGTGCAAGGATAATTGCACATAACGAACAGACAACGGGCCTATTTTTGTTTATGAACGCCGAAAGGAATGAAGGTTACAACAGTATCGGGAGATGATCGATTCTGGGCAACAGAGATGGAGGAAAAACTGAAGAAGTTCTATGAGGACTACATGTTGCCAGAAATTATAGATAGCAGATACAATCGACAACAGCCGATTAGAGAACCTCCGTACATAAAAACAGGAGGAGCAAGTACGAGTACACAAGAAAGTACATAAAACGATAGATGACAACATCGCAATAGCACCGGCGACTGCATTCAGCGCATATGAAGAGCTGTCGAATAAACAATTGCAATCCAAAGTGACTAATGCACTGGCGAGAGCATCCAGCGCGTATGAAGAGCTGTCGAATAAGCAATGTTCCAAAACGTAAGTATAAGCATGTAGTTTACAAAGCGCAGGCACCACCGGAGCAACGTGGAGGCGCCTGGAGCGCGCAGAGTTACTGAACTGCGACGAAGGGAGTTCGAGGGCGAACATAGTCGCAGAATGGCCGAATTACCCATGAGAGAGAGCCCCGAAGAGTGGAGTTGTTTAGACACGATGGGTCGTTCGCCGACCAAAGATCCAGGAATTCTCTCGCTCGAGGAGAGAGTTTGAAGTTCTGAACGAAAAGTCTGAAGATTAGTCTAAGCTAATCTACTGGACTGGGCTGCGGAGACTACCTTCCTAGCCCAGCCCTCTGTTTCTTTAAAGTGTTTCAGAGAGCACGAAACCCCACGACGACGGACAAGGTGTCGGGAGACTGCCGCCGCGTTCTCGATACGCGTTCCCGAATTCCCCGTCTGTGCTACGACAGAGTAGCAGTTCGCAGTGGAGCGCGGACATACGTGGAACCGCTTCTCTAGCCCTGTTGGCGTGGATCTTGGCTTCTCCCCGGTTTCTACAAACCAAGAGGTCCGTTTCAACAGGGTGGACAGCAGCCGGGAAATGGCATCTCCAACCACCAGTCGGACAAGCGGTGCGACTGCTTAGATCGGCTGGAGGAGATGTCGCAGAGACGGGAGCGTTAACAAGACGCACAGGACGGTCCCCTGGGTAAGCACCAGAAGCCACGAAGAGGGATGGGGCCACTCTGAAAGCCATGGCCTGAAAGAGGGAGAAGAGGATCAGAAGTCCAGAAATCAGAAGACCAGGGGCGTTTCGCCGAGGGAGAATTAGAAGCCCCGCGGTACCCATGCCTGGCTGCTGGACCCGGAGCTCCCCGTGGATTTCGTCATGGGACGAATAGCCACAGATTTCCAGAGACGTCGTGGGACCAGAAGTTGGAGCGTTTCGTCGTGGCAGATCGAGAAGTCCCGTTGTACCTACGCCTTGCTCAGGGTTTTTCCGTGGATTTCCCCTGAGCGAGAAGGCAAATGCCGAGGCGGATGTCTGAAGATACCGCGGGGCTGCACGACCACTTCTTAAGCCAGGGGTACGAAGATTCCGAAGAGGATTCAATGCGGCCGAGACGTCCGCTCTTCCAGAGGAGAGAGCAGTGTTGCGACCACCGGGTATAGGCCCGTGCATAGCCTGCTGGTGCTCGTAGCTGAAGATAGAAGAAGGTCGGCCACCTTCGAGAGGACGATCGGGACGACGACAAGACAGTGGGGCACACAACATAGGATTCGCGGAAAAAATCTCATAACTTCGGTGTTTCCCAATATTTTTGAGTACTTTTTTCATATTATTTGTTAATAGCCAACGGTTATATGGACAAGAACATTAAAAGAATTTAAGCATCTTTAAAAAATAAAATAGTAATAAACCCCGTAAACATTGTGTTTCATAATTATTTAAACATCCAGTTCAGAAATCCGCTACTGAAAATGCACAGGCTGGATGCGCGTGATTATTATGTGGTCTGCTCCTCGAAGTGACAGAAAATATAACCTAAGTATATGCTATATGACAACAAATGTTTAGTGGCTCTTTTACGAAACATTTGTGAACTTTTTATCATCCTTTCAAAACATTATTATTACGCCACAACAGTATCTTTAGGAAATCGGGTATAGCATATAGGTTGTATTTTCTGTCACTTCGAGGAGCCGACCACATAATAATCACGCGCATCGAGCCTGCGCATTTTCACTAGTCCAATTCAACATCCAACACAATTTTATATATAATGTTTGTTCATAACTGCTTTCTCCATAGGACGTGTAATAAGTGTATTTCATGTTCTGTTTCGGTGCTTTGCTAATAAAAAAATGTCTAACCTAACAAACTTCATTTTCTGGGGACATCCCCTCATCTATTTTCCGTTTTCACTTATAATTCCTTACTGCTAACCTAGAATATTGTAGCATAAGCACATTTTAAGTAATTAAAATGTACAATGAATTTTCTACGTTTGCAGTACCAGCCGACTTTCCGTTTAAATTTTTATAAGTACAACGCAAGAGCTGAGAATTTCTTTCCTTATTCAGAATAGAATACGGAAATAGCAAACAGCTCTCTCTCGCGTCTCCAGGCAGCCGCGTATCTATGGGTATTACCATTTCTGTGCAGAAAAAATCTGCTCTAATACCGACCTGCCAAATCGGCCAGGTCACGTGACGTGTCTATCCCTTTGAAGGCGCCGTAAACGCCGTGTAACTCATTCTGCTCTATCCTAATTGGAGTGTGTACAGCAGTGAGAAGAAATAGAGGTGACAGCGGGCGATTTCAGAAAATTGTATTCAATATTAAACTTTCGACTCCTTTGTAATGTGGAATCATCATATTCCCTGTTGTGTTAGCACTGAAAGCAAATACAATATTAGTATAAAATTTAACGTAATGTATGAATTAACAGGATATATGCGATAATTACTTCAGCTCCATCTCCATACAGTACACACCCTACGAAATCGTACATGCTCCTGCGAACATTAACATTTTTAAGGAAACGTGTTAAATTATTATCTACGAAACAAGACCTTGGATTCCTTTATTATTAAGCGTGCGATATAATTTTTTAGCGCTCCATACGACTGGTGCCCTTATGGGGCACATAACTTGCATAATGGTGCTGCCGACCCTGGATGGATATTCTTGTCTAACGCGCGAATTTCATTACCATTTTTCAGAATTTTTTATGGGCAATCAAAGTAAGTATAGTACACAACATTTTCTCTAAAAGCTTAACCGTTCGTTTAACTATATTTGCAAATTTTGTTGTAACGAAAAAGTTAGTTGTACCTTGTACGTAGTTAAATTAGGTTTAGTTTGGCCGGTGACAACTGGTGACACGCGTCGCAGTATTACGGACACCCTAGCTGAATTTTATGCCGCAATAATGAGCTCCTCCTCCGATTCTATGTACCTAATGCTGCCGACTTAATATTTTTATTAAGAAAGCAAGAAAAGAATCATTTTATATTTTTTTTACATTAATGAAGATACCTAAATAATAAAAAAAACTTTTCCCGATTCAATCTAAAACAATGTGACGTAGCGTCCCAGCGCGAGGAAACGAGTGCGCAGCTGTGCCTCCGGGAGTAAGTGAGAAGCCGAGTGCCCGGGCGACCGCGACCGAACCAGGCCGAAACGCGCCGGTCTCACGACGCGGCAGCTCGATGACGCTCACTCCCCACCGCGCCGCCAGATCGCGTCGATTTCTCGCAGCTGTTTATTTCCGAGAATCGGGACATAAGCCCCGGCGCGATGGAGGTAAGACAGTTCGAGTGGGGGCACGGATTCCCCACTACCAGCACGCTTGCCTGGAAGCTGCCCGGTGCACGTGGACTGGAGAAATATCCGAGTAACCCGGCGATCACTCTATCACCGCCATACCGTTCCGCTACCGAGACGCCTGGAAGTTACCTGGTCTCAATACCGTTCCTTTACCGAGACGCCCGGACGCTGCTCGGTCTCGCTATCCCGTTCCGTACCGAGACGCCTGGAAGTTGACCGGTCTCAATACCGTTCCTTTAACGAGACGCCCGGACGCTACCCTGTACCGCCATCCCGCGTCATTACCGAGACTCTCAGGCGTTGCCCGATCGCGACTCCGCTCCATCACCGAGACTCCCAGAGGCTGTCCGATCACGACCACGCTTCAATAAAGCGCCGTGTCAGCACCAGGCCGTTCCGCTACCGAGACGCCCGGAGCCTCGTCCGTCCTTCGTACCTAAGCACCGCGAAAAGTACGTGGAGTGTCGCCCTATCGCTACCATTGTAAATACTGTGTATAACGCAATAGGACTAAATAAACGAAATCTTAGTTACCAAATCAACATTAAACGAACCCTGGCATGCCGACTGAAGCTAACAGCCAAGAACTTCGATTCCCGGTATGACGTACGTCACAACAATATGATGGATGTACAATCATTTGAATATCAGTCCTTTGGTAGTCGAGACAGAAGAAAAATAACCCGTTTTGTACCTTTTGTGGAGATCATTTCTTTAAATCCTTAGATTATAAAAATAGGAGAATGATTGGAAAATGTTTTTGTTTCTTCAACTAGAATACATTCTTATTGAATTGTAGAAATTTTTTGGGGCAAACAATTTTTTTCACATTTTAATCTTAGTGTAAAAAAATACTGCAGTAATTGGTTCGTTTATCCTAGTTTGTAAGAGTGTTCGTGCGTCGTATGAAATTGGTGTGAATGCTGAGTGTAGTAATGGGAAGGGGAAAACTGTGCTCTATCGAGTCCCATGTGCCCTCACTTCTCACTTCTACTTAAGTCCAGAGAAAGAAGATGAACTCTCCTACGTTATCAAAAAAAAAATTATCTCGCGCACGCACAAGGAAAGACTTCGCGATCAACAAAAAAAAAATGAATCACCGATTACACGTCGACATTATAATTTTACAGGATTTTCGTCCTATAAAACGATGATACTACCCGCAGGAAGAACAACCCCCGACACAAATTTCACTATAAAAGAATTCCAACACCACTCCGGCATTTACTTCGAAAACCTAGGCGATCTACAGATTTATTGAGATACCTGGAAGTTAGTATTACACGTAGACATATCTTACATCTACCAACCCAAAGCGAACCTCCAAACTGCACAATATGATATATTTGCGCAATGTAAAAAACCTTCTACCGACAACTTACAAAAATTATATAAAACATTCGCCACGAAAATCCAAGACGAGGTAGACCGCGTCGCCAAACTCCTTCCCTACGTCCAGCAAACTAAAAGCTCAGCACAAAAACAGCGTCTTGGATAAATAGATGGATTAGGTTACGTAGGAAAATCACTCTTCGAGCTAATGGATTCCGAAGATAGAAAAAAATCAATGATTAAATAGACCTTTTAAAAAGACAGGATAACAGATTAAAAAATGCAATCAAGGGACAAATGCAAATTGTAAGAGCCAACACCCGAACTTCTCAACGAGAATATACACGACATATGAGACAGCGAAAACGTACTCTTAAATGCGACTTGGCAAATTCAATACTTACTCCAACAGACAACTGACATTACTAAATTTCGAGAGACAGTAGACGAACACATCATACTAATAAACAGCGTCGCGGAAACATTATGGCATGACACGCAAGACTTGTTAGAATTCATTATGGATATAAAGAAAGGTGTCCTAAACCCATGGTTAATAACACCAGCACAAATCATAACGTACCTCACTTCCGCACTCGCACATATTCCGAAAGGGCTAGACTTCCCGATCGGAATAAAATTAAAAAACATGCACGCCCTGTACGAAATCCTTACGTTCACCGCATTTTCGGATACCAAATTAATTACTGTAGTAGTAGATATTCCATTGTTAAACGCGAAAAAAATTCAAATTGAGCAAGGTGCACCTGGTACCCACGAAGATAAACGAAGCGTTCTACGCGTATAGAACCCCACGACTCATACGTGGTACTTGACACCTCGGTGCAAGATTATATACATCTAAGCAAACAGGGTCTAGCAAAATGTAAGACAATAAACGATCTGTACCTCTACACCTCTAATCACCCAATGTTCAATGCGATACCATACGGACCGTGCGAAGTACAGTTGTACACAAAATTAACAAAAACCTCAAACAATTGTAAAATGCGAATTATGACACTGAATCACACGTTGCAGATAGAATTACAACAACCAGGCCCGTGAATTTATATCGCGCCGAAACCGATACAACTAGCAGTAACTTGCGACGACAAGAGTACAAATATGTATAGCATTAAGGATTCTGGTATAATAACAATAAGAAACAAATATACAATCCCTACAGCCAAATTCACAATAGAAACTAGAAAACAATTCGAAATAGAAAAAACATGGTACTACTTACCTGGCTACAATTTTGTCATTGGATGAAATTACACATCCACAGACCACTGTATATTCGTACGGAAACACAAATTTCAAGTTTAAAAGGATAATGAAACACCCGGAAGAATTAAATAAAGTTAGCAAACAAATTAGAAGACTTACAAAAACGATTTAGAAAAACCCGCAATTATACCAACCGAGTATCACTATAGCTTCTTTTCACTATACACAATAACGGGATTTATCACATGAGGACCTATACCTAAAGTTGCAAAGTAGGATGCCTTTGGTCTTCACTTTCTTCTTCACTGACCATCCCCTTCCTCCTGGCACTCATCTTCTTCGAATTCTTCACAGATCATCCTCTCCTTCTTTGGACTCATCATTTGACTAGACCATGTCACTTTAATGTGTACCAAACATCTATCGTACCACTCTGATCGTGCATCGAACGTCTGTCGTACCACTCTGATCGTGTATTGAACGTCTGTCGTACCACTCTGAACGTGTACCACACATTTATCGTACCACTCTGATCGTGCATGGAACGTCTGTCGTACCACTCTGAACGTGCATCGAACGTCTGTCGTACTGCTGTTGTTGCCTTTGCTCCTGCTGGCCTTCACGTTGATGCTGCTGTTGTTGCCTTAACTGCGGCTGCAGCTGCAGTCTTTGTTGCTTCTTCGACTGAGGCTGAGGCAGTTGCTGCTGTCCCAGCTGTTGCTGCTTGTGCTGCTACAGCTGACCCGGTTGCTGTTGCCGGCTGGTCCGCTGCCCTCACCGCTGGAGGATTTCGACCTCAATACCGGTTGCCGTGCCCCCTTCGATGCCTATATCCAAAAGGGGAGGTGGCCCCATCTGCCCCATCCGCGGCCGCTACTTCAGCAAACAGCCTCTTCTTTGTTTTCGATACGGCGGCCTCCTCGAGGGGGGATGTCCGTGTCCTTTTCTTACGGTTCTTACCGCTATTAGTGCCGAGCCCGCCACCTCCTGCTTGGTGCTGGTGCATGGCAGGGAGGCCTCCAGGTGCGATCATATCTGTCTGCCCACCTCAGTCTTCTTACGGCGGAGAACGCCCGGTGGGGGCAGTCCAGCGGGTAAGAGGGCAGCTTTAGCCCTGTTTCCCTCCGATCTGGGATTCGCCTTCTCTCTCACCTGCTTCGCCGCGTAGGTGGCGATAACCTCGCCCAGAACCGTGACCATCTGCTCGCACCCCTTCGCGACCTTCGTCGACACCTTCTTGACGGCTTCCTTCGTCGGGCCCTTGGCCGAGACTATGTCGCAGTTGCCAGATCCCTATGGGCGAGCGTAGCTCCGCTCACTAGGGACGCCACTACTTCCAGAAGTCTTCCCACCTTCGCGCCCGGGGACTCTAATCTCGCCCGGCCCTGCCCACCACCCCAGTGATTAGGGGGGGGGGGGCGCACATCGGGACCATGAAGGTGGCCTTATACTCGACCTGTCTCCGCCTTTTCTCAATGTCCATCATCCTAGTGGTGGAGTTCGACCGATATCTGGTTTTGCTTTCCGAGAACTGTGTGATTGTCAGCTGAGGGTCCATGTTAATTCCCACCATTGGGTTCTTCCCCTTCCCTACGCTGGGGCTGCCCTACAACCCATCCTGGGGGGGGGGGGAGCGCGCTAATGTTCTTCGTCTGAAAACACCCAGCCGGGAGATTTCCGCGATGATCTGCTCTCCCGCCCACCGGGCTTCTCCTCCGGCCCCCGCTACGATGCTCGTGAAAAAGTCGCCAAGCGTGCCATCCCTCTGTCCCTTAGATGCTCTCTGAGGAGTAAGTTCTTTGCCCATATTATACTTCTCCTTAGGGTCGCTGACCCTCGTATCCGGTACCTCCTTAATCCCCGGATCGTTGCCGTGGATTCCCCTCATCTCCTTCTTATAGCTTTAGACGTCCGTCCAGGCCTCCCTGACCTCCTCATCCAGGTACCGTGATCATGTATTCAAATCATCTTCCGGAACCGTGTTGCCATGTCCTGCCGCTGTAGCTTTTTGCAAAGAGTGCGATGGCGCATTAGCATTAGCGCCTCACCTGCTGATACTGGTCCGCCGCATCGACACAGTATCATCGGTCTGACCTATTCCGAGGCGAGATGAGGCTGGACTTATTCCAGTAATTGCCTTATTATCATCCGAGGCAAGGCTAATTGTGGACATAGTTCCATTAGATGCCTTAAAGGACGACGGCCCCACCGCCCAGCGGATTTTTCCCGACATATAGGCACTGCTGTTTGGCCTAACGGCTCCTGTCTCCGGTCCTACCGCCGGACGGACCCCAAGTTCGCCGTTGGATCCTACCACCGCCGCTAATCATCTAGCCGGCTACTTCCTGTCGGGCCAGTTGGTCAGCCCGGGGTCTCCTCCCACTTCCTCTTCTCCCTCCCATCCTCTGGTCCTGGATCCTACAGGACTCCGAACGCTCCATGTTCTTGGCCACCGCCAGTCACCTGGTATCGGTTAATGTTGGTGCTGATGTTGCGGTCAAGGTCGCAACTGCGGTCGTGGTCGTGCTCGTGGTTGTGGTCGTGGTAGTGGTCATGGTCGTCACCGGCGTCTTCGTGGTTGTTTTTGTTGTTGTTGCCCCACCCGTTCCACCACCTGAGGGTGGGGGGAAGGGGGGGCGACGACCGAGGGCATTCCACCACACTCCTGTCAGCTTATTAACTTCAATCTTCTTTTGGCAGGTCCTGCTGAGAGCTCCAGCACCATATGTAGGGGTCCCAGAATACACCGTACGACACCGATATTCCGTTATATCCGAGCCTGTGGCTGGGCAGTTACAATTAATAAACTGCCGCGGCCATTAACGCACGCCACAGTTGTTTCAGTGATTGCTTTCTGCCCATTCCCACTCATTCTTCGGTCTTCTTTCATTCCTCCTTCTTTACTCTTCTAATCTTCACTTCTTCAGATCTTCTGAACTTCTCCTCTAGCAGCATACCATGTACTGTGTTCTCCTCTTATGTTTCCCTTTCTTTGTTACAGGTGCCGCTGTTGCTGTTTGGCCGACCCTTAGCTAGGGCCGCAGCAGCCCCCGACGGCTGCTAGACGAGGGACGGATCTCCCACGTAGCGCCCAGCGGAGGCCATCGCCGCTACCCCAGAGCCCTCTCACGGAGATGGTGAGGTTTCTATATCTATAGCTATGTTTAACTACCGCTATTGCGTCTACTGTTCCTCTCCTTCTTCTGAATCCCATCTGCGTATAATTTAATATCCCACTTTCCATTTGTTCTTCTAATCTTCTCCTCAGAATTTCCGCGTATATCTTATCACCCATGTCCGTAAAAGTTATGCCCCTATAGTTCTTAATCATTTCCCTTTCTCCTTTTGTACACTGGACTTACTATTCCTTCTATCCATTCTTCCGGAAAGTCCCCTTTCTTCCACGTTCTGTTCATATTACCTATTATTTTTTTATTTCCATATGGCCAAGCTTCATTATCTATTTCGTCTGTTCCTGCCGCTCTCTTTTTTTCAATCTTCTTATCGCTCCAAATATCTCTTCATGTTCGATTTCATTCTCCTAGATCTTAATTATTTTCGCTCCTTCCGGTTCTTCTCTTAAATTTTCCCCTTCAAGTTCTTCCTTAAAATGTTCCAACCATTCTTCGTAACTTATTTTCTCGCTAATTTCTGTTCTCTTCTTCCTTCCTTCGTTGACTAATTCCCAGAATTTCTTCTATTTTCTATCTTTTTGTAGTTCCTCTAATAATCTGTCTCCTGCTGCTATTTTCTTATTTTCTAGTAAAAATCTGTAGTTTTTCCTTTTTTTTTCTATGTACCCTTGTCTTACCATACAATTACCCCACAAAGTTACCTTTTTTAAAAAAAGGTAAATATTAAAAAAATTTTGTCGACTTACCTTGTTAATTGAGACAATAATTCAGTGTCTTATATGATATAAAAATTCATGACATTTCAGAAATTTTGACAAGTTTCCTTATTTGACACTTGGCAGGTTATGATCGTTTGACACTAACTAGGTTACGTTTACCTCGACAGATGTGCTCTCTGTTTGGCTGTCATGTGACAACAATTTGTTACGCGATTGGCCGAAACCTTCGTCGAATGATCGACATGCCTGGCGGAGACATTTCCTCTTGCTTTCATGTTCCCATCTTGCGCGCACTTGACGATGACGATTCTTAATTCTTAGGAACATGAAATTCGCCAAATTGGATCTTTGCATTGAAATATCTCAGCTCATAAGGCACGTAGGAATAAAACGAAGACTCTTTTCTTATGTAAATCGAACCCAAGCTATCAGTAGGTAGGCTATGCCGATTCTGGGCCAGTCGGCAAGGGGTGAGGCGGGGCGGGGGGTACCGGGCCGCGGGCGCGGGGCGTGGCAGGGAGGGAGTACAAAGTTCGTGGGTGAGGGGGATGACCTCACAGGGAGAGGAGGATTTCAAGATGGCGTCGCGCGCAACCGTTGGCGGTGGTGGGGGTAATTGGTTAACTGTTGAAGCGAAAATTCCCTGGATATGATTGCGTGACACCGCCAATCGATGAAAAATTCCTAGATTTGACTTAGCGACACCGCCGATTGATGAAAAATCCCTAGATTTGATTTAGCGACACCGCCGATTCATGAAAAATATGCACGGATCCGATATTAACGCCACCTACAGGGTGTTTAAGGTACTTTGGACACGTGTCGTTGCCGCGGAATCTCCGTACGCGTACAAGGATCGGTGCGCATATCCTCATCCGCCGACGAGATGTAATTCGACACCCTCAGAGCGATAATTATTCGGGTATCGTCCAATGTATTTTGAATAAAATAACTATTCGAGATCAATGCATAGTACGACAGGAAGCCGCCCGAAAGAAAAGGAGTCTTGGCGCGCGACAGGATGTAACGAGTCCATGCGTGCTCCGCAGATGCTGTAATTCGACACTATTCTAGATTTATTAATCTAAATAGCGTAGCGGCCCCATGATCATCACGAAGGAATGCGGAATTGCGTGCGCGTAAACAGTCGCCTACAAAAACATAGAGCGATAATTATTCGAATTTCGTTTCGAATATTTCAAAGATTGGGACCGCCGTGACGGATGCGAATGCCCTTATCGCGGACGGGGGAATCCGATACACGTAGTAACGCAACGAGCAAATGCGACTTTACGTTACTTGATTGAGGTGCATGAGAGAAAGAGCGACAGAGAAAGAGCGCGCGCGAGAGAGACAGAGGGAGAGAGAGAGAGAGAGGATTCGATGATTATCGCCACCACTGCTGCATTATACATTCACACATTGGCGTGCACATGTACGTGAATCGGCATAAAAGCAACGTTACAACGTTATAAAAGCAGTCAGTCCTGCGGACTTTATTACACCATGTACGCTCGAGTGCTAACAAGTATCGTTCGCGTCAATATCTACGTCGATCAGTAAAATCGTATAGTGCATTATCAAAATGAACAAACGCAGCTTCAGCGAATCATCCTGCGTGATCGCCATCGACGGGATTTCCCCAATAAATTTCATCAGGCCGTTTTTCGGTACGTACGCGTTACTATACACTTTTCGCTTACTTCATTCGCTTACAGTTATGGAACCGTAACGTCAAAAACAGGGGAAATGCCAAGCCATCAATCGTACGGATCCTAGGGCAAGATTACCCATTGACCGTAACAGCTTATAAACTCTTAATTATTGAAATTCGCATCGGCATGAATTGGTGCCACGTCGAGATCACCATCGCCGACAATAAAGGCAGCGAGTTGAGCTTTTCAATGTCGACGTGGAAGCTCCTGCTACAAAACAAGACGGACATACTCCAACGATTACGCAAAAACGCAACATTGCCCCAAACCCACATCGTAATTGATTATTTACGACTAGAATTCACGCGTATGCATGATGATCAACTTATTAAAATCACCGATAATCACGGTGTCATATATATGACTGAAGCCACGATGCGCAAATTATTCGCGTACGAACATTGCATCGATCATATGTTCACCTGGTTGACCGAAAATATGTTCACTCTAAGCAGTAAATACGCCACCTTCGTAAACGTTCTAGGTAGCGCTAACACAACAGATTATGTGAAATTAATTTCCGAAAGCGTACACTTCGAACAACATTCTTTGATCGATTGTGAATTGTTAGCATTGGGGTTGCAATCCATGTTGCGCGATGTACACCACGTACCAATATAATACATGCATATATGTGTAATAATAAATTTATAATAATTTTCAAATAAATATATTTTTATTCCAAACAGTGTGTATAGGATTTACATTAGGTGACGCCACGTATATAATTCCATATTTTATGGACGTTCTCCAGCACGCAAACGCCATCGTTGTTGTGAAACGCGCATCGCGGGGCATTCGTTGAAGACATAGACTTCAGGTTAGGAACGTCTGTATCATCGTAGTCGTCCACGGTGTTAGGTGCGATCCCGCAATAATCATCGTCAACGTCGTAGCCGCCGTTATCGTCAATGGTTCAAGCGTTGGTGATCTTTTTACCCTTCAGCTTGTACATATCGCAGATATCCTCGACGATTATGTCTGGTAGTAGTTGCATCATCCAGGTTTTCTTTTCCGCACCTTTCACGATGGCGAAGTCGATGTTCGCGAGTACGCTGGCGAGCAGTCACGGAAGTTTCCAGTATGGAGCGCAGCCATCAGACCAGCGGAGACCGTGATGATGCTTCGCGAGACAGGACGCTTGACATTTCTCGAACGAATTCAGATGATTCCAGAAGTATGGCGGCTCGAAGATCCAGTGGCTGATCGTCGGCGCTTCGTCGATATTGCTGCTGTCGTTGTTGCTGTTTGTGCGAATGGCGATGTCTTTTACGACGACGTCGCGTTCGGTTTTGAAACCTTGCATGTCGATAACAGCGAACATCGAATCGTTATTCGTATAAGTAGTAGCGTTGGTGGCGAAACAGTAATTGAGGACTTTGACATCGACATCATCGTTTTAAAACAGTAGCAATATCCGTAGTAGTAGTAGTAGTATTACTAGTAGTAGTAATCGTTCACGCACGCACGCTACATTAGTTTGCGTACCACGTTGGTTAAAGGGCTGTATTGGACTATGCGATCGTGTATAATCAAACAGAATGCGGTAATATTAGCGGGGACATTTTCTTTGCATTCGAAATCTATTCACACGTCCACCGTAGCACTCTTCAACGATTTGTTCTGCCTAGAACAATCTATGACCGCGATAGGCGCGTATTGAAAGAATTATTTCGCGTTCAGCAACGGTTCTCCGTGACCGTAGTACGATCGGCCGAATTTCGCATACATATCGTACAGGAGCGCATATTTATACTTATCAAAATCCAACTTGAAGTCGTCATACACATACGTCTCGGAATGTTGGTACAGTCGAATGTTTGTGAGATTATTTGGATCGAATTTGCTCGCGGATCTATTGGGACGATTCTTTCGATTCGTTTACGTGGCGAATACTACATATCGGGGTTTCTCGATTTGCGACGTAGCTTTCACGGTCCACGTGTGTTGTCGCTTGCAGTAACGGATACTCGTGCAGGCTCCACGATCGGAAACTCATCGCGATCGGCCGACCGCTTTCCAAATACGCAGCATCGATAATTTATTCAATTCATCCAAAACGACATGGAGCATACGCCACTGTACTTTACGTATCTCTAGTTTCGGGCTCGCAGTGGCGGAGGTGCAGTGCATCGCATTCGAATCAACTCACGATCGAATAAGGATCAGCTCGTGTCGCGCGTTCATCACAATATGTTTGAAATCCTCGCAGAATCCTAATAACACGTTGAGGGGTTCGCAGAAATTGAAAGCGCCCGAATGAAATATGTCGTTATCATAATCGATAGCATGATTTCAACCGGCATTCGCAAGCACTTTGCTTCTCTCAGCTGACAACGAAACGTAATTTTTCAACGTGGTAGTGATTCCTGGATGTCGGCAACGATCGATCTCGACACCGTTCAATTCGTATCGGATCTCATCGAACATGAACGCAACGCAATTATTGCCGAGAACAGCGGTCGCGGACGTTGCCGGGCCTTTCGCGTTCTGCGCAGTCAATGTGCCACGACCTTCGATGTTGAGAAAACTTTCACACGGAAGCGTGTACAGATCTTGCTGCTGTATGGGAATTCTTATCTCGTCGCTATTGTCAAACGTCGTGTTGTAACTCGATCTTCGTGATACGATTGTCGAAGTCTGGCGTATTCTCTACGTCCAGAGTAATCGACATCGTGGTTGTGTGTCTAATAGGTGACCATGAATCCTAGCGATCGTAGGAAACGTACGTTTCCACGAGTCAACGGCATTTTTATGCTTCTTACTGGTCCTCTTCTTATGGCTCCACCCGCCTTTATTCTTCGACTTTCGCCTGTCGATAAAGGGCCGCACCGATGACGCGAGACAGAGACGGCAGGAGTAGCGAAGATTGATGATTCGTACGCATGATCGAACACTAACATACTACACACGCGTGCATACACGTGCGGTCACGTTAACCTATCGCGCGGACGTCGTTGAACGTGCAAACGAATCGTTATTTCTTCTCCGCGGAAATCTATAGGACAGTCGTGTTGATCGACTATGCACAACGTTAGATCGTGCATTGCTCGTGCGTCGATTGGCAGGTACATGACGTGTCGCGGAGTTTCCGATATCTTATATCCCGGCAGCACGCGAGGCGAAAATTTATGGATCGTGTGTACCGGTTTATCGTTGCTGTACGCGCCGGTAGTGACCTTGCACGTTACTCTGATCACGTTAACGTTTATAATATTCACAGGTACGTCGGACTTGTGCCAGATTCTCGGTAATGAGACACGATTCGGGGAAAATCCTAGCAATAAGCCTACATTGTTCGGTTTCGTAAAGTCTACAAAGAACGAACAGTACAGCTCGCTTTTCATGGTGTTGTTGTTAGCTCGTAGCGTTAGAGGGTACTAGTCGTCATCGTCGTTCTCGTTGTTACCGCGTCTTCGAGGATATCGATCGAGTAATTGTTGCTTCAGGTACTCGGCGATAGCGTCTAATTCGTAGGAGCCTTTGTTTTCATAAGCGGCGTCGACAACGGAGTCGCTGCCGGTGTGATATTTCACGATGAAATAGAATTTATCTTTGCTCGAGTCGATGTTCGGTATCATGTGAAACGTCTCCAAGTCCGGGAGTCCTAATTCCTATTGACAATCACTCAAATCTATCGGTGAAAAATAGTTCACCGTGAGCACGCTGCTGCGACCCGTTAACGTGAGCGTGAACGACATATCGATTGCACTCGCGAGACGGAGAGACGGAAAGTGACGCGCGCGTACGAATACTCGGCAATTTATGGATGTTATCGGTCTTTATTATAGAATATGTGGATTGCCATTGCGCATGGATACATTGTAACGATATCTTAGTATACATCATTATTAGCAGTATTAGTGTATATACCATAATTTCATAGACTTTTGCTGTAAAAATTGCATGCATAAGCGACCGCAATTCATCTCATCGAAACGTTGAAAACGCTCGTGATTTTACGTGACCGTTGTACCGCGTCCGAAGTAGTAGCTCAATTCCGAGGGAGTTCGCAGACTAACCTAAAACTATCAAAGCATTGTACTCGTGGCCCGAGTTTCGCATACACGACCCAGTGCGTACCGGCGCCACGATTCTCCTCCAGATTCGCGATACCGCATTCGTTGGTTCGTACGCGCGTGGGAAGCGTGTCACGCATAAACACTCCTCGACAGAACGGTACGTTTGCACACTCGCTCTCTAATTGCAGGTTCGTCATACGTTGTGGGATTATCGCCGCTATGCGCCTACTTGATCGGTGTTTTTTTTCTTCGTTTGCACTCGTCGTTGGCGCCGCCGTCTCGGGTTCAAGCCCGCGCCTTGCTTGTACGGTGTCAGATGCATCCCTCGCTCTTCCAACGCCCGATGATGACCAAACGTCTCTTCCTGTTTTCGAAAGACCTTCGCATCGTTGAACGCTTTGGTTATACCGGCCGCTCCACCGGCTAATGCTCCAATAGCAGATAAAGCGGCAACACGAACGGAAGAAACGGAAGAAAGCCACCGCGTTTCGTCACTCGTAGATTACGATGTCGCCGTCGTCGTTACGGATGTTTCTTTCCAGACTTTCTCTGTTTACGTTTCGTCCTTCTCAGATCCATACCGAGTTTAGTCTTAGCCTTCATCGTTGCCCACCCTCCGCCGCTGCTTTTTCACCAATGGTCGTGTCGTTCGCAAACACTCGTTCTCGCGCTCTTTCGGCTAATGCAAGATCAGCGTCGTGTCTTCCCTCTAAATCCTCTCGACGAGAGTATGCGATATCGCTTTAGCAAACGCGTTCCCGGTCCGCAGAACTGATAACCCGGAACGTACAGTCCGAACGGCAAACGGTTTATTATACCGTTCACGAGACCCGATCCAGCCTTCTTCTTATTCTTCTTCTTCAGATTCTTCTTCTTCTTCCTCTTCTGATTCTTCCCTAGTCCGCAAGACGTCACGATAGCTACTACAATAATAAACGCGTACGGACGCTCCACCGATCACAGTAATTGTGACCTGCGCAACGCGTGCCACGAATATAAATAGTCGTCCCTCATCATAGACGTGCGCGCGAACATGCGATTCGCAAAACAGTCGGACGTTATTCGCGTACCCGCGAACAGATTGCTCGAGGATGATAGGGATGCGAGTCGAGCGAACAGACACGGTTCGCTGCTGCCGAACAGCGTGCGAGGTGTGATTTGCGCCCCGTCAGAATGTAGGAAATCGAATGTGCTTCTAAGTATGCTGAAGAGTCGGAACGGTTTGCCTTTCGAGAACGTGTACGTGTACTCGAAATCGCTACATCAGCCAAAGTATCGGTATCTCGAGCAGGTATTGTCACTCATGGACGGAATGGAATACTTTCCCTACTCGGACAACGCTGAGATCGTTCCACCGAGTCTTCGTATTCGACGACGTGGCGTGCGACGAACAGAACGCGATACGCGGATTACTTCTCCATGGGTCGTCACGCGAACGTGGATTGCTCTTATTTGTGTCAGTCGTACGCTAGAATACCTAAACATTTGATCAGGGACAACGCGAATTTTCTCATGCTGTTCAAACAAGATGGCACAAACTTGCGTCGCGTGTACAACGATCACGTAAACACAGACATGACGTCCGAGTTGTTCAACGACTTGTGCGCGAGATGTTGGCGTCGACGATACGATTACGTGGTGATTGATAGGGATAGTTCCATGTACGAAGGTCGGTATTGAAAAGGATTTAGCGAGTTCGTCGTAGCTCGCTCACATCAGTAAACCGCGAGTCGCTCATCGAGCAACACGAAATGTCTAACGAACCGACGGCGACGATGACGATGGCGACTACGATAACCTCGAGCAACGTTGACGCGAAGCATTCGCGAAAACATCGCCGACGGCATCGACAAAAAGCAACGAAACATCAAAAAGGAACGAAACACCAAAAAGGGACGAAACACCGGGGTGTGGGCGCAAAGGTGGAAATCGCCAAAGTCAGCGACGTTGACTTGGCTTTGAAAATTGGAAAAATGGCTACGGAAGCGGCTGTAGAGGCGAGCCCGCGTCCCATCGTCGAACCGCTGAAACGATTGATCGAGAACGCGTCCGTGTTGAAAACGCCTCGATCGCGACCAGTGAAGAAGAAACACGAATACGATCAACAACAATCATCGAAGGGACTTCGATCCGTTACTCCGTCAACAACTAAGGAACGTCCGAATAACCTTCCAGACTCTACCGACGACAATGACAACGACTACGGCAATGGCAACGACAACAACGCAGACAACGACAACGACAACGACGACGACAATGGCAACGAGAACACCGACGACGACAACAACGATTGTTGATAATGTGGACGACGAAGACGACGAAAAAATTTATGATGATGAGTCGTCAGCAAAGTTTCACAATTTGGATTCGCTGCGTAAACCTGTCGATGATATCTAAGTGTATATACGGAACGCCAAAGGACCCTTGTCGCGAGAATGCCTGCGACTGTTTATTATCGATACCAAGAAACGAATCGACAACGTATACGGCGTATACTTGGGGTCCGACGAAGACCTAATGATCGGCGATTCCGTACTCACCATCGACGAGGACGGCGACGACGTTCGCGTCAACGGAACGCGATACGCGGGACTCGGGGTTTGTACGAACTGCTGTTCATGCAAATACCCAACGCTCGCACGTACACGGATGCGTATAATCAGTCATACCGACACATCATGTTATCAACGAACACGCATAAGTGAAACCATTCGCCGAACAAGCGCGCGCTGGGTAACAAGAGGTACAAGTATAAGAAAATCATATCCGCGCAAATCGGTGGGGTGCGGACATCGGGTATCAGACGCGTTAAGGGCAGGGATAGGGGTGGTGGCGCGGGCGACGTGGACGGCGCCGGCACGTGACAAGGTCGTGGATTGCCCATCGACGAATCGATATTGGTCACCGATAACGCGATCGAATACGTGTACTGGGACGATCCGAACAAATTGATCGATAAACTTGGATTGCTCATAGCATCGCGCGCAGCATGTCACACGGGTCACGATAACGAAATCGCATCCATCGTGGAGGAACTTCGCGAGATGATGATTTAAATAGCGCGTTCGCCGTGAATCAACCGCTCTCATCCTCCGCATCGAAAGGTATTCGACGCCGCGCCAAATTTAACGCCGGTAATAAGGTACGCGTGAGCAAGTTCAAGACCCTCTTCGAGAAGTGGTACACTCCGAACTGGTCGACCGTGGTGTTTGAAATTGTAACCGTACAAAGAACGTGCCCGGTGACGTACATCCTGCGCGGTTCCGCGGGAGAGTCGATCTCGGGTGGTTTCTACGAGTACGAACTACTTTCGGTCGCGAATCCGGACGTCTATCTGGTTGAGAAAATTATTCGTCGCAAGGGGAATCATGGTGTACGTTACGTGGCTTGGATTCGATTCGTCGCGATACTCGTGGATACGCCAGAAGGATATTCTATGATTTGCGATTATAAACTCGCTCTATGTTACTGAAATAAAGAAATAAATACATATAAATATATATTGTTCGTTTATTCACATTCTCCTCCTTCTCATTCTCATTCTTCTTCATCACATGTAAGCGTACAATTAATCTTAATAAAAGAAGGGAAAAATATATACATACATACATATATAACATGTATACAATACAATTTTTGGCCATTCCACGCCATATACATATATTAGATATTCGTAAATAGATAAATGGTATGAACAAAAGAAAGAAACACTTACAACGCAACGTATATACATATGTTAAACATTCTAGTTGCGTACACCTTAGATCGTAGTCCAACAAACTCGGTCATCAAGGCGCCGTTGTTCTCATCTTCCATGAGTCCCGGCACCTTTTTATTTACGCGCGGCATACCGTAGGGATTGTCCACCGCGTAATCACTCGTGTCGAATCGGGCAACGTCACACTTCATCGTTTCATATACATCCTCGCATTCCAGACTATACATTAAACTATCGGTGTCGGTGTATAGAACCTTACACTGATCATGGAACTTCGCACGCATATATGCATAACTGAACACGTACAAGCATTCTTTCGATATGTCAAGCACGCTCATTCCCTCGTATATCGGCTTGTCGAACTTCACTTTTAGTGTTCGCATTTCGATAGCCACCAACTGCTTCGAAAACATCGTACGACTGTGAAAGGTCGGCATCGCGATCAGCGCTTCCGCGCCGTAACGACCGCCCCACTGGGTCACCAGTCGCACGTCTACGCGATTCCGCACATTCTCCATTGTTTTCCCGTACACCGCGTTACTTATTAATTTATACAGAGTCTTCTGGAATTCACACGTCGCTCCCGTCCTCAAATCGGTATTCAATCAGATGTAGTCGCGCAACCAATGCGACTGATCGAATCGTAACATCCGATAAATTCGTGTCACGCGTAAACCGTGTCGCACGCACTGTTTCAGGTAACGATAGTGGATGACGTATCGCTCCTTATCGGCGAGCGTGGCAAACAGCTTGGTCTGTTTACTGTGGCGCGCGTGTTCACTCACCGGGCAGAATGGAAGGTCGACGTGTGCGTCGTGAATCTCCTTAGGATATTCAATGTCCACCTCCAACAGGTATCCCTCGGTTTCCTCGTCGTGGGATCCCTTACCATCGGGCAAGAATGACACGTCTAGCGCGGCCGCTGTCGCATCGTCCAGCCATCGAAACCCTCCTTTCGGCATAGCCTGAGATATCGCCCTTCCATACAAGTTGTTGACGTCGATGTACATCAGATACGTCGGCGCCTTCGACTCGTCGTACATCCCTGCAGGCAGGTGCTTGTTGTTGGCACGCGCGTACCTGTGCGAGCACTGGCTCAGACCGCCGCGTATGCCATGCTGCACGAACAGTGACATGGCGACGTCCGTCAGAAGCTCTAATCGTACGCCTGTGTACGTGAGCATTGTGTCACACGTGAAACTCGGTAGCGTAAAACAATGCGCCGTATCCAGATCATAACTCGCGACACAGTCTGTGCGGAAACTCTCGCATACGTCGGCGTAACAGCACATCTGTTTTCAAGTACAAATCACTGTTCTCGCCCAATGTCTGTACGCGAAAAGTATTCCACGCGTTCACGGCATGCGCGTAATCAGGCTCCGACGCTGCGCTAGCGTTCAGCCGGTTATAGAACGCTTCGCGGGATGGTAAACAT
Organism: Andrena hattorfiana; assembly: GCA_944738655.2. Taxonomy (NCBI): domain Eukaryota; kingdom Metazoa; phylum Arthropoda; class Insecta; order Hymenoptera; family Andrenidae; genus Andrena; species Andrena hattorfiana. The sequence goes on along the minus strand of OX122890.1, from coordinate 59,395,867 downwards.
GTATCAGCTTGGTGTATGACAATACATAGTCGTATGGAAAGACGCCGTTCCTGGTGAGGAGATTGAACTGATCGCCCGACAGGGATTGAAACTCGCGTCTTAGAATCGCGAGTCGTTCTTACCAAGGTCCGAAGCGAGTTTCTCCAGTCTAGCGGCTAAGAACTTCAACGAATCTATGAAACGAAACTTCAACCCTCTCTGCCAATCGTTACTCTCGGCGTCGATTCCCTTTACATGCTTGGTGAACGATATATACCGTCACCGACAGCAGGTCTATCTGTCCCTCGAACGCGGACGAAAACTCCTTAATTATGAAATGCGCGTCATATCCGGACAGATTATGGAATACGGCCGGTATCGTGTACAAGCGTTGAAACTGCAAGTTGCAGGTCACGTTGGCCGCGCCTCGGTACTCGCCCGTCGAGTTGCAGTGGTCGCGCACTTTTTTGTCTGTTTCGACGAAAGGTTGCCCGCACACGTGGCACACGCTCGCGCCATTGAAACTATGCCACTGTTGGATTCGTCAACGGGTTCATAGGCTTCGCGTTCCGCAACCACGAATACACGATATCCGCAAAGTCTTGAAGTTCCTGCACAAACCATTTCCCGCACTCAGTTTCATGTCGATACGCGCGATAACGGCGCAGAGACGCGTGGAACAATGAATGTAATATCCTACGTTGTACGCTCTGTACTGCTGGTACGTATACGTACGACTCCGCTCAGCAGGCTCGACGTCCTCCAGCATGCACTCAAAGTTTGCATACACGATGAATGGTGCTCGTTTCTTATTTTTGATATTTTGATGGCGCACTCGTTCATACGTTGACAGTCCACGGAGTGTTTTGTCAATCGCTCGAACGGATGGAAGAAGCTGAGACACCTGCAACGATAATAGCATTAATAATAAACATAAGAATAAATAATATATCGATCGAAATATTCCGTATTTTTACTCACCTATCATAAACGAATACTTGATGTTTGTGATTGCCGAGTTACTTCAAAATGAGTCTCGACATACTCCGAATGCACGCGAAATGGTATCGTTGAGGGTTCTTGGAGTCCTGTACCAGTAACACGTTTGCGTGTTTCTCCCGTTTATCCTCAGTCAGACGCAAAGGCATGTAGCTTTTGTCGGTCCAGGTGTACACGTTCACCGACACGTCGTTCATCCTCTCGAACTTTGTCAACTGATTTAACGATACGGGGAGACTCACAGCGTCCGTGCGAAGTACCGTCGAATAATGAGGACACGACGTTCACCTGTCCCTATGCGTAACAGTAGGATACAAACTGACGATGAGTCGCAGGCACGCGTCGCACCAATCCACGCAGTCTCTGAAATCCGCAATGGTGCGTAAATGCGCTGCCATTTGGTAAGGAACATTGAACGTGTTCATGAATACCTCCATGTTTACTTGTTCTTCTTCCGCTTCAATATCAAATTAAAAGACACGCACGATCAGGCACGAGGGGTTGATGCGACTCTTCCACGTGATGCAGTTCTGATCCGGATATCGAAAACTCAGGGAAGGAATGAGGCGTGACAAGTGTTGTCGCGAAGATCTTTACCGAACGACTTGCGCGGCTCTGATTGGATATAGTAACCACCTAACCTAGCCGAGATTCATGAGCTGTCATCGCTTCTAATTCTTTTCTTCACACTCTCTCGCGCTCTTTCTCTCTCACCCTCAACATCTTAATCAGGTGACGTGATGTCACGCTTGCTCGATGCGTTACCATGCGTATCGAATTACAGCGTTCATGAAAAGCGTGTTTACACCAGTCACGGTGGTCTCAATCTTCAAAATACGTTGGCAATGCGCGAATAATTATCGCTCTATACTTCCGTATGCGTGATCATGAATCAGCCACCTTAAAATCAGTTCTCAAATGCTACTGCAGCGATCAAGACATACCTTACCACGAGAAACGTTTTAAGAATTTATCGCATCTAAGTCAATTGCATGTAAGTCGATTGCATCTAAGTAGAGTGCTTTAAGTGAAATTACTTCGAAGAAGACTGCTTTGAAGAAGACTGCTTTGAAGGAAATTGCTTTTGAAGGATATCGTCCGCCGTTCAACGCACGGAAATACAATCGATTAATACCGTAAGTTTCCATTATTATATTTTAGTGAATCGTTGTGTTAGCAACTTTGAGAATTATAAGAAAAATTGACTTCAGATTATGTCATTGCCTGTGCAATTGAAACGCCCAGCTGCTGCTGCGATCTCCAACTCCGCTCTGCTACCTATACATGAGTCCAACCCCAAAATATATGTTGCGTGTCGGAATATTGCGGTTCAAACCGAAGAAATTCGAGGTGAAAAACTTCATGAGGCGGAAGTTGTTCACAATGGTGACGGGCGATTTTGTTAAAAGTGTTTTACAATGCTAATGGTTTATACAACGAGCCGCCGCACAGTGGTACATAATCACACTTTTTGTTCAAATCACCGTACAGGTCGTAATTTTGTAGTAAACGTGACGAATTACTTTTAAATTCTTCCCAATTAAATTCTCTATCGATCCCTCCGGCCGGAATTTTTAATTTCGTTGTTGTTTCTTTTATATTTAGCGAAATATACAGCACTTTTAGAAAATCGGTGTCTGTGGGTTTTTTTGGCCGCCGATTCCGAATTTAAACTCAAATTTTCTAAATTGTAGAGCTTTTTAACGATGGCAAATTCAATATATCGAAGCGACATTTCAGAAAATGAGCTTATTGGGAAGAAACTTAGTGCGTATAGATTTTCGGGGTGCTATCTTATTTGAGGATTAGGTTTTGTCCTTCTGGAAGCAAGTCTTTGATTTTATATTTATGTACTTGTTTTAAGCTGAAAATATGTGGATCGATATATGGATCAAATATATGAATATACTTTCTTCTATATGCACTATGTTTCTTCCCAATAAACTCATTTTCTGAAATTTCGCTTCAATATATTGAATTTGCCATCGTTAAAAATCTCTACAATTTAGAAAATTTGAGTTTAAATTCGGAATCGGCGGCCAAAAAACCCCACAAACACCGATTTTCTAAAATTGCTGTATATTTCGCAAAATATAAAAGAAACAACAACGAAATTCAAAATTACGGCCGAAGGGATGGATGGAGAGTTTAATTGGGAAGAATTTAAAAAAAAAATCGTCAAGTTTACTACAAAATTACGATCTGTACGGTGATTTGAACAAAAAGTGTGATTATGTACTACTGTGCGCCGGTTGACCGATATGGGGACGAGCAATATTGGCTAAATAGGCATGCGCGGCAACACGCATTCTTTTTAGATATTAGTAATGATAACGATGATGATGACTATAGCAATATATATCAAACGAACAGTTTGATGAATCCAAAAAGTGTGGTTTGGCGGAAATGTGTTAATGCTGAACAGTTTGACTTTGAAGCTGTTTTTGCGAATGCAGTATCGGGGCTTCTCGCTCGCGATAATGCAGTTCAGACTGTCCCCAAACAAGTCGGCGATGATTCATTTTATTCTGATGAGGATTTATTTAATGAAATTGTCGAAAATGCCATTATTAACGACGACGATAGTGCCCTATTTGCCGACGATGTTGTTGAGTGGGATAATAAAGTTCAATAAATTACTAAATCTTAAAAATCTTAATATTAATATGTCAGAATTACTCACCGATCTTCCACCTTCCCTGCGAAATAACATATAAATTATTTGCATGTATCTCGATTATGAGTGAGATAAGGGCGTGAAAGAGCGTAAAAGCATTTTCGTCGGTGAATGTTTATACGCGACGTTGCATTCTTTCGTGGCGATCACGAGGTGGTTGCACTATTTAGATTAATCGATCTCGAATAGTTATCGCGATAGCGTGTCGAAGTACATTTCGTCGGCGGATGTTTATACGAGGGCGACGTTGCATTCTTTCACGAGGCGGTTGCGCTATTTAGGTTAATGAATCTCGAATAGTTATCAGTGTTGAATTACAGCATCCGCGTTACATCCTTTCGCGCCTTATCTTTCGCGCCTGCGCACCGATCCCCGCGCACATACGGATATTCCTCGGCAATAACACGTGTCCAAAGTACCTTAAACATCCAGCAGGTGGCGTCAATATCGGATCCGTGGGGATTTCTCACCGATTGGCGGTGTCACTAAATCAAATCTAGGGATTTTTCATCGATCGGCGGTGTCACTCAATCGAATTTCGGGAATTTTCGCTCCAACAGTTGACCAATTACCTCAACCACCGCCAACGGTTGCGCGCGCGACGCCATCTTGGAATTCTCCTCCCCCTTTGATGTCATCCCCCTCACTCACGAACTTGGTACCCCCTCCACGCCTTGCCCCCGAGCCCGCAGCCCGGTACCCCCCGCTCCGACTCACCCCTCGCCGACTGGTCCAGAATCGGCATAGCCTACCTACTGCCACCTACTTCAAAATCTAATCGAATCAGCCATTATTGAGATTCGATAATCGAAGGATTCTTGGTAGCGGGTCATGGCGTTATACAGCACTCTGTGTCTTGCGCTGCGCATATACATATATATACTTGGCGCGAAACACTATCGTATCTCTTGATTGCCTGCTCTCCATTCTTTTAGCTTTTCCTTCACTTTCTCTCTTGTTATCTTACATTCTTCGCCCCACCATTTCTTTATTTTTCGCCTGTTTTTGCCTTTATTTCTTTTCGCTTGTATATTCCTTCAGATATTTCCATTTTTCTGTTTCTAATAGTTCTGCAGTCCTCTCTTCATATATCATCTCGCCTTTTTTGACCAGTTCATACACTTTATCAATTCTCTCCCCTCTTCTCTGTCTTCTATGCTCTCCACCTTCTGTTCTTCTACCTGCATATGATCTGAATCCATTTTCTCTCCTACTCTCATTTCTTTTATCCCTTCTCTTCCTAACATATTTGTTATCACGTAGTCCATAGTCGAACACCCATTTTCTCCTACATATGTTAATTCACCACCCTCATCTCCTTGTATATTTCCGTTAATTATTTCTAACTCATTTTCGCTTAATTTATTTAATTATACTGCTCCCCCACTGTTCAATACTTCACCTTTGGATTTTCTCCCTCTCTCTTCTTCTCATACTGTGCCTCCCTCCTCTGCCGTTCTTGCGTTAAAATCTCCTCTTACAATTATTTTACCTATTGGATTTTCTTCTACCATCTCCTGTATTAATTCCCAGTTTTCATCCCTTTTTCCCTCATGTACGTTGTTGCAATAATCCATTTCCCTTGTTCTGTTTAAATGCCTTGTCATATTAATTCCTTCTCTAGTATTTCCTTCATTTGCTTACTGCATCTAGCACTTGTATTTTTTACTCCCATAAGTATGCCGCCTTTTGCCCTTCCTTTCTTTTCCCTTTTCCGCTCCTATCACTTTACAATCAAAATTTCCTAGGATTTTCATGTACATATCAATATTTTTTCCTTCTACCCGTGTTTCTGCCAGTCCAACCATATCGAAACTTTTTATATATTCCCAGTTATCTGCATCTAACTTTCCTAATCCCGCTACATCCAAAAATAGTATTCCTAAGTGTGCGGAAAAGCAGCATGCCCACGGCATCTGTGAGGGCCCGTCTATAATTAGGCGATTAGTGACGACGGCCCGCTGACTCATGTGGAGCAGCGATCACGGACCCCTCCCATCGACTCGCGATCGATGGAAGGGGGACCTCTTCCTTCCAGGAAATCGAGCGCGATTTCCTGGAACCTCTCTCTGTTCGCGACCTGGCTACGATTAACACGTCTTTCGGAGTCTCGCTACGCACGTCCGCTTTCTCGCGCCTTTGCTTCGCGACGTTACTCATTTGCTTTGTAACGAGCTTAAGTGCTTAATAACGCTTTACTCGCTTGCTTACCAACTAAAGCTTTCGTTTAAATAATCAATACTTCAATCCGTTAAATATTAATGTAAATAGTAGTTTATTTTACGTGTGACTTTGTACATAAATTCAAACTCTAACTGTAACCTTGGCTCGTCAACTCTTAAATATATCTGTTCTCGTGCTCCTGTAATAATTGCTGAATTCTTGAGCTCCTTAACACGCTTATAGCTTCCTAGCGCCGATACGTTAATAAACTTTCTAACACTAAGTTCTTTTCCTTATCTGCCTTCCTTTTTGTTTTGTATTTATTATGATTCTTGCTTTGAATTCGATTATGTCTCCATGGTCTCCTCCGCTTATTTTCTCCTCTCTTTCGAATAAATTCCTGTGCTTCCATTTTTTAGATTTTTTCATTCCACCTATATCACCTATCTTCTACTTTTAATTTTCAGTATTTTATTTCTACATTTTCCCCTGCGCGCTTTCCTCTTTTGTTATTCTAATCACCTCTCTGTGAACTTCTCTTTCTTTTCTTGTTCTGCCATTATCTATATACACATCTGTGTCTTTTAGTACTTTCTTTTTTCTATTATTTGCCTTTTATCTTCCCAAATTTCTAGTTTCGCGCAAATCATTCTCCCCTTTACCACCCTTCTTGCTAAGTAAACTTTAGCCTTAATTTCTATTTTTCTTCTAAAAATTCCTCTACAGCTTTCGTGAATTCTTTTATTTTTCCTCTTATCTCTAATCCCTGTATCATTATATTGTTTTTTCTTTCTTCTTTGTCCTTTCTTTCCATCATCTCCGCTATCTCAATACAATGCCTACTTATATTATCATTATTTCCCGACTTCGTACTAAGTACCTTTCCCAATCTTTCCTCTATTCTACCCAGTTTATTTTCAATCATCCGTATCTCTCTTTTCGGGGCCCTGTCATCTATTTTACTTTCTAATTCCAACATTTTTGCGTCTATCCTTTTCTCAAAGACCATTTCCTTTACCTCTCTTTTGCTTTTTTCCTTATTTATCTCTGTTGAGAACAGACGTTCAAATTCTGCGCGCTTATTGCCCTCCCACTTTCCGATTTCTGCCTAATGTCTCAGCGTAAGCGCGAGGCGGAAGCGAACCTTCCTTCCGTTGTTAAAACTGTGAGCTGCACGCACGTGTAGGAAGACCATCTCAGTATTAATTACTAATGAGAGTTGTATTAACCATTATATTCAATTAAAAGTAAAGATATATAAGTGCACTGTATCAAGAGTTCAGTCAAAGTCACTTCTGACCCAATAGAAACATAACCCTGTCAATCAGACATTTACAAATAGTCACTCAACAATCTCCTCCCTTAATGTCCTCATTTCATCTTTTATTGAATTAATCTCCGTTAAAATCCTAGCTATTTATTTTGCTAACGCGATCAGTATTTCTCTATCGCTTTTATCTTTACACTATCTTTTACACTATAAGAGATCCCGGCGTTCCCAAACCGAGATCAACTGTTGCTGTAGCTTGTTATGATTTGGAATTTCCGTAACCGAAGGAGCAAGACAGTAATTCGAAGCGTTACTTAAAATAAGAGCGTTTATTCTGTTAATGCGATAGCGGTTGGTTTATATAATAATGTGTTGGACATTAAGCATTAGCACATAAACATTTATATAATGGGTAATTATATAATGGGTAAATAGTAATTTATATATGTGAGCATGAAATACACGAGTATAAGCAGCAGACAATAGTAATATAAAGCAATAAGCATTAGCGAAGAAAATAATATAAAGCAATAAGCAATTGATAGTAATATAAAGCCACAAGCATTAGCAAAGATAGTAATATAAAGCAAGAAGCAATAATTTGAAATATAAAACGCGCAAGCAATAAGAAATAATACTGATGGAGATGATATGCAGTCGTACAATAATTAATTATAATCGCTTACAGTATCTGTCGTAGGTTAATAATCATTTAAGTACTGAATTTAAATTTAAATACCACTGTATGGTTTAGGGTTCAATATTTGTCACTGCGAATGTCTTCCGTGGAAGAGTTTCCGTAGAAGAGAGCCTACGAACGCCGGCCCCCTGTATTTATGTGGTGCTCCGGAATATCAGGTATGAGGAGTATGCGCGGTATGCACCATGACTCATGTGCAAAATATTCGTTATGTAATTAGAATTTGTTGATGACTTATGCGCGAAATATGCGTCGCTATAAAATATTAGGGGTTCTTATTTGGGGCTTTTGAAAAGGGGGTACTCAACCCATTGGTTGGATTTTGGGTGTTATGGTTGGAAAGGGGTGAAAAGAAGGGAAGGGGATTTCGTGCTTGACCATCGCGAGATGGAGACCGCTAAGGTACATCTTCTAGATGGCCCGATGGTTGGGGAAAGGGGAAAGAGTTGAATTTAAGGGATTTTGGCGGAGTTGTGGAGTGATTTATGGGGATGACCCTAATTATTACCGCGCAAAAATTAGTGGGACATGACACCATACACTTTCAATACACGTTCAAAATAATGCGATAGACGTTTAATACATGTTTAAAGTGGCTCGATAGATGTTCAAAGTGGCACCAGAGACGTTCAATACCCGTTCAAAGTGGTTCGATATACGTTCGATACACGTTTAAATAACATGGTCTAGCCGATATTTAGATATCGGCATCCGAAAAATTTATAAACCGACTAGGGAAAAGAATTTTACAATGCGTATTTGCTCCTCGATTACTGTGTAAAACCTGCTGCCGCAAGTTTCTGTGAACACGAGCTGCAGCGCATCACCGATTCTGATGTGCACCTGGTGGAAAAAGTGTTGCGTAGGAAGGGGGATAAGGTATACGTCCAGTGGCTGGGGTTTGATAAATTACACAATTCATGGATAAATAAAAATAATGTATTGTAAAAATAAATACATGATTCAATAAATACAATTGTATGTTATAACACATCGCTCAATAAGTCCCCGGTCTGACACATAGATGGCAACATTGTTGACAGACCCACGTGATTTCCGAGTAGTACTGACCTTCAAACAGTATGTGTCAAAATTTCATGGCATTCTGACCGTTAGTTTAGAGGTTACAGTCGTTTTAGTGACCCCAGTTTTGTCATTTTCAAGACAATGGATAGAAAGGAATTTCTTGTGTTGATTAAACACTGTTTTTTGATGGGGAAAAATACTTTTGGAGCCAAACAGTGGCTTGATAAGCATTATGGGGACTCTGCACCAGGGAAATCAACTATTATTGACTAGTATGCTGAATTTAAACGCGGTCGTACAAGCACCGATGATGCTGAACGCTCTGGTCGCCCAAAATCGACAATTGTTCCGGAAAACATAAAAAATGTCCACAAAATAGTTTTAAAAGACCGTAAAATGAAGTTGCGTGAGATAGCTGACACCTTGAAGATCTCAGAAGGTAGTGTCTTTACAATTTTACATGAAAATTTGGGCATGCGCAAGTTGCTTTCGAAGTGGGTGCCGCGTTTGCTCACACCGGACCAGAAACAACAACGCGTCGACGATTCAGAGCGCTGTTTGGAGCTGTTCAAGCGAAATAAAAAGGATTTCTTGCGTCGGTATGTGACAATGGATGAAACATGGATCCACCACTACACGCCTGAATCAAAAAGATCGTCAGCTGAGTGGACAGCAGCCGGTGAAAGTCGTCCAAAGCGACCAAAAACTCAAAAATCGGCTGGCAAGATTCTGGCATCCGTATTTTGGGACGCGCATGGAGTTTTGTTCATCGACTATCTTGAGAAAGGCAAAACTATCAATAGTGAATATTACATGGCATTATTGGATCGATTGAGTACAGAAATCAAGAAAAAACGGCCCCACATGCAAAAGAAAAAAGTGCTGTTTCACCAGGACAATGCCCCGTGTCACAAGTCGATGAAAACAATGGGTAAATTGTGTGAATTACGCTTTGAAGTGCTTCCCCACCCACCGTACTCTCCAGATTTGGCCCCCAGCGACTACTGGCTTTTTGCAGACATGAAAAAGATGCTCCAGAGAAAGAAATTTGGCTCAAATGAAGAAGTGATTGCCGAAACTGAGGCTTATTTTGAGAGCAAAGACAAATCGTTTTACATAAAGGGCATCGAAAAGTTAGAGGAGCGTTGGAATGAATGTATCTCTCGTGAAGGAATTTCAAAAAACAATTTGATTTTCTTAGTTAGACCGGAGACTTATTGAGTGATGTGTTACATGCAATGATACACATGCATATCTGTACAATTTTATTTTACACTAGCTGACCATTTATCCGGTTTCGCCAGGGAATTATTACTTATTATTTTAGATAGCATATTTATAAATAGCCTATCATCCAATCTAGGAGGTATTTAATATATATTCAAAATTTCATTGAAATCCGTTCAGCCATTTTAGGCGTGAAAGAAGGACAAAACACACAGACAACGTTTTACTTTTTATATGTTCGTAAGGATAATAACTTCTATTTTACAACGGTATTCTATCATGTCCCCAGGGCAGCGTGTCGGTCGAATCGGGTACGATATACCGCTCCGCGACCGTCATCGCCCCTTCCGGAGGGACTATCATCATCGCCGTCGTCGTCGTCGTTTTCTTCGTCACCTCCATAATTATATTTTTTTTACTTTAATCGAATTTAATTTTTTATGTTTTTCTTTTTATTTTATATTTTATATTTTTCTTTTTACTTTATATTTTTAGTAGATAAGCTACACCGATTCTGGACGATCACCTCGGATCAAGCGGGGCGGGGGGTACCGCACTGCGGGCGCGAGGGAGGCGTTGCAGGGGAAACGCGACCAGCCGAGAGGTACGATATAGATCTATCTCCCTCTTTCTCTCTATCTCCCGGTCCGCGTAGACAAAACATACGGAGGTATGATGCGTAAAATTTCCGAGAATAATGACCAGCATCTTCGTGCATTCTCGGAACCGCAAAAATTCAAAACGGACCGACGCGCTCCTATCGCCCGAAGGCCAGATCGAGTCCGCGATAGCCGCGAACGATTGTCGACGTTTGAAGAACGAGTGCGAGAGAGAGAGGTATGACATGAATTTCTCTCTCTCTCTCTCTCTCCCTCTCCCTCTCCCTCCCTCTCTCTCTCTCTCTCTCTCTTTCTCTCTCTCTCTCTCTGTGTCTGTCTCGGTCCGCGTAGACAAAACATAGGGAGGTATAACGCGTAGAAGATGCAAGTCGAAACCTACATGGTTATCGTGCGATAACCGCGCCAAAAACATATAACCATGGAAGGTCCACTCCCGAGAATAATACGCATACGCTACCGAGATAATAGGATGAGTAAAAGCGTGACATAACTTAAGGCGAAATTTTATGTATCCCAGTGGGGTGCACGTGTAAGGGGGTGGGGAGAATTTAGGTAGGGATGTTCGTATATTTCAAGCAGCTCGCATCTTCGACAGGGCAAAATCGTGAATGGTAACGCGTCGGAAAGAGTCTTTTATATCAAGTGATTTTGTACGTGTAACACAAGAATATGGAGACGTTCAAGAACGCGTTTGTGGTGTTGTTTTGAATGTCTGAACTTTTCAGGAAATTCGCGAAATTTCACGATTGGATGGACAGATGCGACGAGACAATACGACACATCGTTGCTTATCAGCTAGGCGAACACGTGTGAGTGTGGGAGAAACAGCGGATGGTAGGGTTACTGGCGCGAATAAAAACTGTCGCTGTCGCTGTCGCCATCGCCGTCGCCACAAACGAGGTATAGGATAGACCTATCAACCAATGTATTTTTCTGTCACTGGTTTGGGGGGTCCTAGGACCCCCTTACCATTTCAGTGTCGCATGCAACGTTACCGGCGAAATCTCGAAACAGATTGTGACGCTACGCGTGGTAAGAATTAGAATTCAGCACGGGTAAAACTAGGTCATTTTTTGAGAGTCGAAGCCCGCGAGTTACAAATGTTTCTGTTAGAGTAACAATTTAAAAATCGTCTTATGAGCATATTCCGTTCAACGGAAGAGAAAGGAGGATGAAAATAAAACGATATCACATTCGCCTTTTAACTTTGCTGTCCTATTCCGGTTTATTTACGCAAAACAAACTTCATTCGCTTGCACTAACGTAATTTGTAAAAAGAGTGCTTTAATGTTTTTTAGGAGCACCTGTTGCTGAACCCCACCCATTCATCATGCGTTTGCGCATACATTAATGATGGTCTATATGATATAATACAGACATATAATAATAACAATAATAATAATAATATCCTTCTACTGTACTATACATATTATTTAACAGGAACATATCGAATCCGTACGCACCGAGTTTAATGCAATTTTGCAAGTCTGTAGAGTAGCCAAAAATATTCGATACATATTTTTTGAAAAAAGGAATTCATTCTCCTCCGTAACTATTAGAAAAATTCATTTGTTTAAACTATATAGTAACTGACGTTATTTGACTAATATTAAGTGATGTTCGGATGTTTCAGTAAGTTTATACAGTATGTCCGATTTGTTCGTATATTATTTTTCACACGCTATTGTTTTTATAACTATTGAAAATGCAAAAAAATGTTTCACATGAAAGTTTTTTTATTTGATGTAGGAAACTGAATAGTATATGAGGGGAAAGGAGTATGGTATTTAGAATGCAAAAAGTATATATTTAAGGTTTGGAATACATAAAGTGCTCGACACGACCGTTGTATGCGAGCGACTGCAGGAGGCCAGATATGGGCAAAAAATTATTTGAAATAAAAATTTGTGTACGAAATTTTTATTTCAAATAATTTTTTGCCCATCTCTGCAGGTGTCTGCTTTTGTAGGCCGCCGACTATCTCGTTCTTTTGTCAATGTCGACGGGCTCGATGTCGCGGTTTCGGCCACGTCCAACAATTCGTTTGCAGACCGCAGAATCTATTGCTCTGGTTTTCTTTTTTAAAATTTTATCTTTAATGCAGTGTATGCATAGATAGGACTTAATGGGCAACTAATCGGACGTGTCTTTGATAGAAGCGGTGTTTTAATTTTTTCTCTAGAATTTTTGTGTCTGATGTTTAAACTTTTAGTTACTCAACGCCACGCTTATATCGGCTTCCATTAATGCCATTTTTTTGAAAGATGCACCATTATTGTGGCTTTTACACGCAAGAGGGGAAAAATCTCTCCGTACAGGGGTATACCGCCGCGGTCAACCTTAACGTAGCTTAAAATTTTGAAATTGAGACGGGTACGAGACCAGTCGACATTGTTTTCAAACATCATTACAGTAATCTGAGGTGTGAGTGGTAAATCGATCATAAAAACGGAGCGCGCGGCTTTTTCCTTCAGTGTCGGATCTGTATTCGTGCTCAGAAAGTTAAAATTTGATGGCCACGACATTCTAGCCTTTTCACTGTACGCTCTCTTGAAATCGGTTGAACGGTAACGCGTACCTTTTTTTACGACCCTGATGGGTTCGTAGGTAAAGGCTTTCGAACGATGCGACTCGGGGGTCATAAACGCTAGAGTAGTGGCATAAGGACAATGTCAGCAATAGGCCATTGAGTAATGAGTATGCCAATTTCTATCATAGAAGTATCACAAATGGATTATTAGTATTTTTCTGATGAAAATGACACCAAACTTGATAAAATCCTAATTATTTTTAATGACTGTAATGGAAAGTACTTGGAGTAAAGTAATTGAGGAAAGTAATGAAGAGTACCTGAATTCTACGTGAACTGACACGGAACTGCTATGTGTGCCCAGATCTTAACGTAAACGATACCTACACTTGTGTACTTACATCGTAGAAGTTTTTTATAATTTCTAAATCCATTCAACAGTTAATAAGGACAGAGCTAATCAATTTGTAATGAAACGTAGGGATTTAGGGGCCTCGGGTCCCAAAAACTACAAATATAAATTTTACAAAAACGTTGCAATTCATTATTTTCAATGATTTTTACGTGTCGTAGGATGGGCACCGTCTATTTAGACACGCGCGATGTGCAGAGATTTGCGGGAATGTTAGTAATAGCATCAATTTTTAATAGTTTTCGGCGTACGACACGTGAAAATATTAGTTAAATGTTCCACTACATGTAAAATACTAACAATCAATTTCATCTTGCAATTTATAGTTTGTATAAGCTCTCAAGAAGTGCCATATTGCAGCGCCATATAGGGTCCTGAACCTCGAAATAGATTTTCAGAAAGAAATCCGGCGTGAGTCGTTGACAAACCGAGCTAAAGCGTAGCTTAGCGAAAGCCCGCCCTCTATGTTAAACTCTCAAACACACATCTTTCAGTATTCAACACATTTCAGAGTAGTTCTTGAGTTCGACGCTGTTCATGAACAGAGGTCGCTAAATTCAGTCCTCAAATTATGGGTCGGTAACACAGTTTGGGTGGTGACACGAAGTCCCATAAGGTCTGTTCTATACCTCGTCTATGCCGTCGCTGTCGCTGTCGGTACTCGAACTACTGTCACTACTATCTGTACTGTTACTACCATTACGATTATTTTTACCGTTACTATTATTACTACCGTTAATATTATTACTATTACTGTTATTATTATTGTTATTGTTATTGTTATTGTTATTATTGTTATTATTGTTGTTGTTATTATTATTATTATTATTGTTATGGTTGTTGTTATTTTTATAATTATTATTATTATTGTTGTTATTATTATTATTGTTGTTATTATTATTATTGTTGTTATTGTTATTGTTGTTGTTATTGTTGTTATTGTTGTTGCTATTGTTGTTGTTATTGTCACGTCCTGGGTGGCGTAGGTTAGGACAATATGGAAAATTGAAATAAAAAAAAAATTTCCAATATGTAATATTGGAAAGGTCAAGTACGAAGGCCAGCTTCGTTGCCATGGGTGTTTGAAATTCAGGTACTAAGGCCAGCTTCGCAGCTCTGAGGAGTTAGGAATTCAGGCGCGAAGGGCAGCTTCGCAGTTCTGAGGGGTTAGGAATTCAGGCGCACAAACCAGTTTCACAGCTCTGAGGGGTAGAAGGAAATTTTACCACAAAGGCCGGCTTCGTATCATAAGTCAATCCGGGAGGGTTAAGCAGTGATCGCTCACTAGAGTGACACCCGTTAGAACACTTGTGGTTTGTATTTATAGCTTAATAACTGGTTTTACCGCTGCATTGCAATAAAAAGACACACGTTGTTGTTCTTTACAATAGATGTAGTAATGGGCATGCGGGACCTTAAGCGAAAGTAAGCTTGTAAGCACTGGTAATAACTTTCGGCGTTCGCGAAAGGAGAGATCAGCTATTGCGATGGCTTGTTATGATTCTGAGTATTCGAAGGATTAATGCAAGAATTCAAACGTCGGGTAAAACAAAAGCGTTATTTACTGGAACGCATAAGAATAAGCCATGCACTATTAATGCAATAGCGGTAGAAGTATTATAATAATGCGTTGGACATTAAGCATTAGCACAAAACATTTATATAAACGGTGATCAATAACAATATATGTAAAAGTGAGATGCGTGAGTATTAATTATAACCAAGTTAAAGTAAAGGCCATTAGCGTAAGCAATGATATAATTTGGCGATAAGTATAAGCAATGAAAAATACAATAAGGCAGAAAAGCGTAAGCATAAAAGACAATAATATAAAGCGATAAGCGTTAGCAACTAAATAATATAAATGCAGATAAGCGTAAACAAAACTAAATACTATAAATACTGATCAGTATAAGCAAAAGTAAATAATATAAAGCAATAACGTTGTAATGACAAATGATATACGCGATAGGCGATAGCAACTAATAATATAAATGAATATAAGCATAAGCAAAGGTAACTAATATAGATGCATATGCGTTAGCAACCGAAAGTAATAATAGCATTAAGCATAAGTAAACGAAAAGAATATAAAGCGATAAAGTTAGTAATGACAAATAGTATACGCGATAAGCGTTAGCAACAAAATAATATAAATGCAGATAATGGATGTGATATGCGCTCGTACAATAAGTATAAAAATAGCTTACAGTTGATGTCGTAGATTGATAGTCCCTTTGGGCGAAGTTGCACTTGATTTGAATATTAGTAGTGATTTGAATATTAACACTGATTACAATATGGTTTCAAAGATTTAATTATATAGCGAACTGACTCGTGTAGCGGGTGTTACCGAACTGGTTGTGCGCGGTCCATGTGGGGCTGTTATTTATATGGAGCGATGGAATGTCAGGTATGCGGAGAATTTGCGGTATGCGCGATAACTCATGCTTAAAATATGTGTTACGTAATTGGAATGTGTCGATGAGTCCTGCGCGAAATATGCGTCGCAATAGCAGAGTTGGGGGTACTTTGGGACTTTGAAAAGGGAGTACTCAACTTATTGGATGGATTTTGGGGTTTTTGGTTGGAGAGATTTGAGAGTACTTTGGTTTAATTTGTTGTAAAGAGGGGGGGGGGGGGGGCGTCTCGATTTAAAAGAGTTTTTGGGACGAGGGACATGTTCGAAGTTTAAATGTGAGGGAAGAGATCGGGCCTCGTAGGGCGAAGAGGGTAAGGGGATTTTATATTTGATCATCTGCAGATGGGGATCGCTAAGGTACATCGTCCAGGCGATTCGATGGTTGGGGAAAGGATTATGAGTTGCGTTTTTATAGATAGCTATGGAGTTGTGGGGAGGGTTATAGGGAAGATTCTAGTTAGGACCGCGCGAAAAATAGTGGGACGTCACATTATTGTTGTTATTATTTTCGTTATTATTCTTGTTATTATTGTTATTATTGTTGTTATTATTAGTAGTAGTTGTATTGAAAATAACAGGCATTGCCAAATATAAAGCTTAGTTACAACGACGTGATAGGGTTTTCCTGACACAATAGTCCGAATAGCTTCTCCCTAAAAGAGGAAGTACTACCGGAAAAGAAGTCGACATAGTCGACATAGTCAGGAAATGGAACTGATCATTACGCGATTCATTGGGTCAAGTGACCCTTATTTTGATTTGTATTCGCGGGGTAGGAAAGGTGGCCTTTTCCTGATACATCTGGTATGAGCATATAGATCCACTAGTTCCAGTAGTGCAGAACAATCAATTTCGCTATTAATGATCTTGAATAAAAAGGACATGTCAGTAACATTTCTGCGCGCAGTAAGGGTAGTCATGTTTACATTAACAAGTATCGATGCAAAATGATGATCCCAGACCTGCGAATGTGTAATTTATATTCCGCAAACCGCAGAAACCTGTGCTGCACCCTTTCCAATTAAGTATTGTATTTAATTGAATTGGGTGACCATATAAAGGATGCGCACTCTAATTGAGGCCTGACTAAGGATATGTACAATAACTTTATAGTACGTATATTTACGAAGTCAGCAGAGAAACGTTTTATGAACCCCAAAGTCTTTAAGGCTTTGTTAGTGATCACTGCATAGTGTTTGGAAAAATCTAGCGTGGATGTGATATAAACCCCAAGGTCCTTAATTTCAATTACTTCAATCAGGAGAGCATTCTCCAGTCTATACGGATGAATAATTGGTTTCATATTACAAGAAAATCTCATAACATGACACTTAGAAAAGTTAAGACTATCAAGATCCGACTGTATTTCAAGATAATCAGCATGTCCCGATATTTTTTTATAGATCTTAAGGTCATCCGCATATAAAAGAAACTTGCTCTGCGAGAAAACATCATATATATCGTTAATAAAGATATTAAAGAGAAACGGTCCAAGATGGGACCCTTGGGGCACCCCTGATGATGCATCAATTGCATCTGAATCGGTATCAGAGGTACGAACAATTTGATGCCTTTTCATAAGTAGCTATCGAATCAGGAGTGCGAATTGCCTTTGCATCCAATGGCTGAAAATTTGGACAATAGGATGGTGTGATCCACTGAATCGAAGGCTTTACTAAAATCTGTCAAGATACAATCGACCTGCATGCTAGATTCCAAGCTGATGATAACATAGTTACATAAGAAGGCTAGATTAGTGACAGTTGACCTACGAGATACAAAGCCATGCTGTTCATTGTATATGATATTAGAAAAGAATAAGCCTTTTGGTTATTATATTTTCAAAGACTTTGGGTAATACTCTATTAATGCAGATCGGTCTGTAGTTTCGAATATCAGACGAGTTCCCAGATTTAAAAATAGGGGTTACTAGGGAGGTTTTCCAACAGGCGGGAAAAGTTCCAGTCTTTAAGGATAGATTGAAAATAATCCAAAGAGGGCGGGATAGAATATAACTACAGGATCTGAAAAAAACTGGAGGTATGCCATCATAGCCTGCGCTTTTGCTCGTATCTATCAAATTAAGCGTAACAAATATTTCACTAATATCAATGGTAAGGTTAGTAACACAGGAATTCGACCCATACTCCTTCTCAGGACAGTCCCCTGATCGAGGAACATACACATATCTGAAATAGGTCGCAAAGAGATTCGCAATGGAAACATTATCTTTACCTACATCGGTTCCGTATGTCATTACATTGGGTAAGCTATTCGAACGACGCTTGGCAATCACAAATCCCCAAAAGGGCTTTATATTATGTTGAATGGATAGTTCTGTCTTTTGGACAAAATTTGAATAGCATTGCTTCGAGAGTCTTCCACATTCAGATCCCAAATTTGAAAAATATTGCTAGTCAGAAGTAGATTTCGTTCGCTTATATAACCCATGAGCATTCTTCTTTTTAATAACCAATTTAATTAAGGAGTGAAACACGTTGGATAATTGGAACTTCTTGAGATATGTTTAGGAAGATATCTTTCAATAGCTATAAACAAATGCTCATATATTATATGTGACGCATCATCAACATCCACATTAGTTAGTATATCGTCCCATACCGTCCCAAAATTATAATAAGTATATGAGTTACGCCGCATACACTTCGGAAACAGTAATCTTAAGGATACATGTAATGGAGGGTGAAATTTGTCGTCAGGAAGAAAGAAAGAGTCACATTTGACATATCATGATTAGAAAAACACAGATCAAGCATGTTATTAAATTGGTTATAAACTATGTTCTTCTGATTCAAATTGTAGTAGTTGAAAGACTGTGACAAAAATTCCGCAGAGATGCTGGAGTTTGATGAAGCATTTTCCCTTAAGGAACAGGATAACAGAGAGTCTTAAGTCGACCAGTTTATATGCGGAAGGTTGTAGTCCCCAAACAAGTATATGTGGCTGACTGGGTGCCGATCCAATATTTCAGTTACACCATTGCATATAAAGAAGCTGGAGATGCAGGTGGAAGATAAACAGCTCCAAATAGCAAAGATCTGGATCCATAGTGGATGACTGTAAATATTTGTTCCACCATCACGCTTATAGTATCGATTTTTTTACTTTGCAGTGTATTCCTTACGGCTATCAAGATACCCCCACTTCTGGAGAATACGCTACTATAGTCCCGGTCATTTTAGAAGGAACCCATTTCGCGCATGTAGAATGAGCTCATTGGTTCCGAGGGAGAGTTTGTTTGGGGTATAGCCAATAGTAGCTTGTTTCGGCACCAATGAGCGCCAACATGCGCAGAACAGATCTGAACTTGTCTGTCAGTGGGTTCCTTCTAAAATGATCCCGAGAATAGATTTAGATCTGTCACAGCGATAGATTTTATAGTTATCAAAACCAATTTCATTATCGGTGAAACCATCATTTAGCCAAGTGTAACGTTCTCGAACGAGACGTTGCCGTTAATTACAGGAGATTCCACAAGTAGAGCGGCTTACCTGTGAAATTGTGGGATTGGTTCGGGTGGCGTGCGATAAAGAAATGAATTTCACGAAACTAGAGTTCTTCTTTTTAACAATAAGTAACAAAAATAGTTTATTCAAGAAAATAGTTTTGACGCTAGGTCGTAATGGAACATATGATACGACGCTGAGTCGTGGGAATTATGATTATAAATTAATATAATGGAACATAAAGTAATTGCGTTACGACGTATCGGTCGGTATGAAAAGATAACGTTTGATTTCGGTTTTGAGGCTAACAAGGAAACATATCGAACCCGAAAATTCTGATTTTAATGAAACTCCGTACGATTGTAGAGCATGTCGGAGTATGTAAGAAACGATTTTTTTTTCTGCGGAAAAACACTCTGAGGGGGTGAAATCAGCCCCCAAATTTTCAGCGATTTTTCGTTTTTCGAGTATAACTTTGTAACGGTGCGAGGTAGAAGAAAACCGTAAATGGACAAAATGTTCAATGTTTGATGCCGTATAACGCGCTGCAAAAGAAATGTTTGTACGTCCAACAATTTATAAATAAATTAAAATTTTCGTTATTTTGACATATAATTTCTAACCGTGAGGGCTGGGGACGATCTTTTTCCGTGTAAAAGTTGTAATTCGCAATGGTTTACTAAAATGTAAAAGAAAAAAATTTTGGTTCATTTGTTTATTTGTTTACAAAAATTTTCCGCCTTTGTCCATATTACTACCATCTGCCACTTGACAATCGAGGATTTCGATGAAACTTGGTATACAAGCACACCATTTGGAACTATTCGACAAGTATTTGTCTTTATTGGCGGAAATTCATGTTTACAGGGTGAAACTACTCCCTCAAGGTTTAGGGGTGGGAACCTTCTAAAGCGTATAACCGAAAAAGTAATAGACATACAAAGAAATGTTAAACACAAAAATTACTTGAATTTTTATTATTACCCCACCTTCGGGACACCGCTACCTGGGGAGGTGGGGCCCCACCGTGCAGCTGTCCACCACGGGGACAGTCCACGCCCGCTCCACCGACCGTGCACCCCCGGCCGGTGAGCGTAACGACGTGGGAACTCCCTGTGTTGCGCGCTAAAAGATGTTTAAAACTTAAACCTCTAAGGTGTATAAGACCGAATAAATAAATAAATATTAATAAATAAATAAGTAAATACACGGACCAAAGCATACGAAGAAATAAATAAGTTAGTAAAGTATACAAAACGTGAACACATACCGCTAAAAAAAAAAAAAAAAACATTCCCGTGGGTCCCACAAAAGGGGGACCCAACGGGCCGCTAGCCGACGCCCTAGCGCTTACGCTTTCGCGCAAGGCGCCGCCGGTTCAGCGCTTTCTGCGCTGCCGCCAGGCGTGCGGCCTCGGCTCTCGCGGCTCGGAGAGCTTTTTCCGCCTCCCGTTCCTTCGTTTGCCGATCCGTCATGACGGTCGTTGCAAACGACAGGAACGCTTGCCACTTCTCGGAGGAGGCAGTGGCCATGCCTATGAGGGAGAGGCGCTCCACAGGCGCCCCCAAGGCCGCGGCTAACGCCGCACGTTCGGTGTCGTATGCTGGACACGACACCAGAACGTGCTTCGCGTCGTCGAGTGCTACCCCGCAGTCGAGACACGACGCGGCGGGTGCTTTCCCGATTCTAAATCGGAACTTCTGAAAGCACCCGTGGCCGCTCATCAGTTGCATCGAGTAGTACTCGGCTGCAACTGACGGGCCAGGCGTCGCCACGAAGGTGTTAACCTTGGGGACCAGGCGTCTAATCCAGTCAGACACCGGAACGTGGTCCCACTCCCTCTACCACTCCTTCATCGCCTCTTCCATGGCACAGGCCTTATGGAGGCGGGCGCGCTCCTTGAGAGCCGCCGGGTTGCCCCTGAGCTTGGGGTCGGCCCGGTCGGCCGCCTTCGCGTTGAAAATGGAACGCCCCATTTTCGCCTTCAGGTACAGTGGCATTCGCCCTGCTAACACGCAGAGCGAGTGAAAGCCCACTGTCCTGTAGGCCGCGGTAAAACGGGTGAGGGCGGTTCGCTGGGCGCGGCGCAGGATCGCCCTGCGAGCCTCCGTTCGCAACGACACCGCCCACACCGGAGTGCCGTATAATATGACGGACTCCCACACCGAGTAGAATAGCCTTCTCGACCGTATGGACGGGCCCCGGGTATTGGGCAATAAGCCCGCCAAAGCCCCGGAGATCTTGTCCGCTCTTGCGGCTACCTCCTCCAAATGGTGTCTAAAATTCCTGACGGAATCGAAAGTGACCCCCAGGTACCTGACCGTGGCAGCAGTGCGGATATCCGCACCCAAGATGTTAAGATCCATGATCTTCTGGACCCGCTGCTCGGCCAGGAAGATGGCCTCGGTCTTCTCCGCGGCCAGGGTAAGCCCGGTTTTGACGAACCAGGCTTAAACCCTGGCCATTGCGGTAGCCATCATCCTGCTTAGTTGGAGGAAGTCCGCGGCCGAGAAAAGGAGGGCCACGTCGTCGGCATAGGCGACGGTGCGGACGAAACGGCCCTCGGCATCCAGCTCGGTGAGGAGCCCGTCATATACGAGGTTCCACAGAAAGGGTCCTAAAACGGACCTCTGTGGAACCCCCGCGAATATTTCACGGACCACCGTGCCCTCCGAAGAGTGCACGGTGATCCCCCGCCCAGAGAAATAATCCCCCAACACGACGCGTGTATGGGGGTCTACGCCTCCCCTACGTAATTCCCGAAGGATTACGTCCCACCGCAACGTGTTGAACGCGTTGCGGACGTCCAGGGACAGGAGGGCGCAGATTCTCTGCCGGACCCGACATACCTCCGCGAATCTTGCCACCTCGGTGGCAGCCTCGATCGTGCCGATACCCCGGCGGAAACCATACTGGTACGGATGGAATGGATCCCTGCCCAGTTGTTGCTCGAGCAGGCCCTTGATCGAATACTCCCAGACCTTGGATAGGGCCGGGAGTATCGATATGGGCCTGTATGCTCGGGGACTTAAGGGATCCTTGCCCGGCTTCGGGATCAAGATGACACGTGCCATCATCCACGAAGCCGGAATCCGACCACGCGTCAGGGTATCGGCCACCATTTCGCGGATGGTTGAGGGGTCCGCCCGAGCCGTGATAGCCACGACCTCGGACGGGACCTCGTCGAGCCCGGGCGCCTTTTTTGGCTTGATACAAGCCAAGGCGCTGCGGACCAGGTCATCGCTGACCTCGGGAGCGCGACCCGAATTACGCAGCCAGCCGCGCAGATCGATCTGCGCGTGCGTGCTGGTGGTGGGACGGAGGAACCGAGCCGCGGGGGAAGGCGAGGGCAACGCAACGGGAACCGCTGCAGCGGTAGAAGGCACCGCGGAGGTGGCGAACAGCGAGTCGACGACCAGGCGGATCTGGTCAGCCGACATCACTGTCCACGGTGCCTTGCCCTCGAGAGTAGTAAGACTATAAGAGTTCTAACCCAAATTTGAGTTTGAAGGCCATTTCCCCCACCCCTCCTCCGACCTTGAAACTCAAATTTGAGTTTCAAAAGTCGGTGGAAAATTCTCGCAGGCGGCGGGCGCGCGGCGGATGACGTCATACAGATGGCGAAGTGGTGGGGGTATAGCGCGAGAGCAGAAGATATCAATCGATACTGAACCGCATCGAGGAGGAACCGCGGGTATGCATTGCTGCTACCTCTCGAGCGTGGTATCAACCACAGTCGGTAAGGAAGGAAATATTAATTTAAGATATTAAGAATAATCGAAAAACTGAATCTCGGGCGACGGGGCTCGAACTCAAGACCTCCGCGTTACGAGTCAGCCGCCTAACCAACTCCCCCAACGCCCACTCTCTGACATTAGTCTTTAATGAATGGTACATATACCGAGCGTCACCAAGCATAATCCATTATTTTTTATCGGACGATGTCGGGAAAGATCGGGAAAGATCGACGTTCTTTTCTTTTACGCACCGCGTCTTCGGAGGAGGGAAAGAGAGAGAGCATTACTTTAAAGCTAAATTCGGAGGAGGGAAAGAGAGAGAGCATTACTTTAAAGCTAAATTCGGGGGGTGGGAAAGAGAGAGCATCACTTGTAAAGCTAAATTCGAGAGAAAGAGACGGCACTACATAGTGGTACAATCGCTTTCGTTCTAAAATTTTCAAAATGATTTTAAATCTTAGCGTCGCAGCGTATCGCGCAATCTCGCGTAACTTCAGTCCTCTGGAGCAGTCGCGCGGGCTGACGTCATGTGGCGGCGCGAAGAATGAAATAGAATTATGCGAAGTCAGCAAATCTTAGAGTAAGGTGGCGAAAGGAGAAGGAAGACGGGTAAATGAAATGGAGAAATAATATAGGTTTGAGAATATATATTGTTACAAACGAAAAGACTTTAAAATTAAAAAATACAATCTAATATTTTTTCCTACGAGCATGGGCTAGAATATCATTGATGGCGCATGCTACCAGTTCGCAATCTACAAGATAATCCTCGTCGTAATATTCGCTATCACGTATTATTTTAGCAGCGCTGCGCGCAACTAATGTTTCACACGCAACATCGCTCTGCTGTAGCACGTTGACAAAAGTTTCAAATTTTACTCTCACATCCTCTGCAGTTTGATGCAGTCGCGGATACACATAGCTTATGCATGGCTCAAGATTACATAAAAATGATACTGTATTCAGTTTGAAATACAAAGACTTCTTATGTAGTGTCGTCTTTACAATTGGAGGCGAGAATCATAGAAAGAATTATGCAGAGTCGATAGAAATTGGTGAGGAGTGAAGGAGGGAGACAGACAAGTAAATAGATTGTAATATATGCAAAATGATTATAGATTGTTCCATTAATTAAAAAATAGAAATATAAAAAGAAAAAATATAAAAATAGAATATAAATAGTGTCTTGGCAGAACCATCTCTCTCTCCCTCTCTCTCTCTCTCTCTCTCTCTATCAATCTCTTTCTTTCTCCTTCTCTTTCCTTCTCTTTTTCTCTTTTTCTCTTCTTCACATCAATCGCAAGACAACTTGAACATTCTCGAACAGCTGATGGACTTCCTATTTACTTTTTGCGACATCATACATACATACTCTTCCCACAACACCTCGTATAAATTCATACACACTCGCGCTCTCGTGACCAACCCGAGTGCTCAGTTACACAGAGCAGTAAATAACTCGACTATATTCGCCGAAACTGTTATGTATCTATTGTATCGCCTCAATTCTTTATCTCTAAATAAATCGCACTATTCTCAACATTTTTTAGTTCTCTCTATACAAATAGGATATAAAAATACAATATAAAAAGGAAAAATATAATAATAATAATTTAATTTATTGCCCACTTCCGTGTTACAATTTAACGATCATATACTCTTTCCATTTCAGACCCGTGATTGTGTCAGTATAAGCCCTACCCTTCTAATGTTTCCTGCTGCGTCTTAACAATTTTTTTCTATTTTACAAGTGTTTCGTAATCTATTTTATGTTACATAATCTTCTTTTATCACTTTCCTGTTCTCCCCATATTTTCCTTCTCCCTATTATCTCCCGTAGAATAGCCAAGTTTTTCCCTTCTCCTCTAATTACCTCTGCCCAATTCCTACCACTCCCTCCACTTACTTCACATGCTTCAATCGCGTGTTTCACTGTTTCTTCCTATTTCTTACATACCCTTTCTTCTTTCATTAGCCAGTATTTGCATGCCCTTGTTTCACTACCCCATATGAATCTTCCTATCCTTTCTAATTCTCCTCTTCTTGTTTCATTTTCCCCCCATAAGCATTTCGGCTTATCTCCTGGTTTCCTTGCCACCTCTCTTAATTCTCTTAGGAACGTTGACTTTTTTTACTTTCATCTCTCTTTCTTGTTCTTGAATGCCTTTTACTTATCTGCTCTATTTTTGATCCACACTTCTTCCCCATTTAATCTTCTTCTTTTCCATCCTTCATTTGACCATCGTCTCGGTTCCAAGAATTTGATTCGCATTCTTTCCCTTTTCATTACTTCATTTCCTCTCATTAGTCTTCTCACACATTTATATCTTATCGATCATTCTTCCGAGTTTATTAATCTCACTTCAAACTTCATTGCTTTTACTCCCATTTTAATTGCTATGTCACCTCTTCCTGTTTCTTTTAACAGCCAGTATGTTGGCGTTGATCGCTCCAATTTCATCATCCACCGTATGTATTTCGCCTGCAACTTTTCTAATATCCTCATACCTTCTCCATCCCCATATCTCTGCTCCATACGCCACGGTACTTCTAACTAGCGCATCAAACAGTTTCATTCTTCTTTCAAAGACATACCTGAATAATCTTTCTCACTGTATAACCTAAATATTCCAGTTCTCTTACTCTTTCTTCATCATTCCAACGGAGTCTTTCCTCTTTTCTTCTTCCTCCTGCTTTCCTGCATATCATTATCTTAGACTTTTACATATTTAACTCCAAGCCTTTCTTCTTTATGTATCTTTCGAATCTCTTTATCATATTCTTCAGTCCCTGTGCATTATTTACCATTAAGACAACATCATCCGCATATGAAATTGTCCAAATTTACCTTCTACCTATTACGACTCCTCCTTCCGGTTCTTTGCTCATTTCTTTTTCCAGGTCTGCAAATGCGACATTGAAAAGTGTCGAGCTTAACGGGCACCCTTGTCTAACACACTTTCCTGTTAAAAAAAACTTTTCTATCAGTTCCTTCGTCACTCCTAAAGTGCATATAATTCTGTTGTACATTTCCTGTATCCTTACTCTTAGTTGTTCGCCTACTCCTTCTTCTTAAAGTCTTTTCCAAATTTCCATTTGTTCTTCTAATCTCCTCCTTAGAATGTCCGCGTATATCTTACAATCCGTGTCCATCTAAGTTATGCCCCTATAGTTCTTAACCATTTCCCTCTCTCCTTTTTTTTTTTTTTTTTTTTTTTTAATACAGAACTTACTATTCCTTCTTTTCATTCTTCCGGAAATTCCCCTTTCTTCCATGTTCTGTTTATCACCTTTGTTTGATTACCTATATTTATGAAGATGATTGCGACCTCGATGTTGAATTAAGATATAATTTAAATGCGGGAGTTTAAATTTTAAGTCTGTTCGACTTTTAATATCTCACATGATTTGAGTTGAGATCAACGCGAGCCAGATCGGTTTCTATCTATATTTACCTAATAAATTTTTATACAAAAGGACTTATTTTGTAAATTATTTTTCTGCTATATTCAATAAAAATTGGAATTTTATGTTCATTAAGAATAGGTGTTTACCCTGTGATAATTGGGCTTCAAATTCTAATTATTCAATATTAGGAGCGATTGGGTCAATTTCACAGTCAGTTTCTTATGAAGTAAGTTTATTTTTAACAATATTTTCTGTAATTTTATTAATTGAAAATTAATCGTTATGGGATTTTATATAAATTTCAATATTATATTAAATTTATTTTCATTTTAATTCCAATACTACGACAGGAAAATCGCGGATAGGTCTTTTAAAAATCGGAGACCAAGTGCTACTGCACGGCAAGACCCGGGCGGTCAAAATCTAACACGTGCATGAATAGGCTCTTACACGATTCAAAACACGCACGATAATAATAATTACAGTATAGAGGGCGACGAACAATCCGCGTTCAGACAAACACTTCATAGAATAGGGCAGTAATAGGGAAATGGTCACAGTTTTGAAGGAAAGTAACGATACACTAACAATTACATATAAGGATAAGACTAAGAAAGGTAATTTATTGAAAAAGATGGTAAATAAGCGCACAACTAGGCGTCGTCGTCCCAGCCACGTAGGGCGCAGTCGGCCTCCAATAGCGACCACAGTCGAGGCCGCGGATCAGGCCCAACGAAGATGTCCCCATGATGTTCTTCACAAAAAAAAACAATTGCAAGACTATTACTATACGCACGGAAATAGAAACAATAAGCAGATCTACAATCCCCGATGCAATAAGACACTCACCAAATAGGACGCTCAGACCTCATGAGTCTTCGTCATCCTCCCAGAATTCTGCATGCTGGAAGAATCGGTGCCAGTGCACCCGATACTCCCTAATTGCCACCATGTAGGCAATGCTGATACAACCCGGCGGGCGGGGCACTGGAAACGCTAGAGGGATAAACGGATAAATAGGATAATAAAATAACACACACGAAGAACAAACAAACAAACATCACTCGCACGTACAATTAGAGCAAACATAATGTCTCGGGGCACGTCTAAGATGGCCGACAACATCTTTGTCCAGGAGATCGCAACGAAATAAGAAGCGACTAAGAAAATCGAGACCCATTTGCCCTAACTTCTCACTTCTACTCAAGCCCGGACGAAGAAGATAAACTGTACTACGTTCGCAAAAAATTTATCACACACACACACACACACACACACACGCGCGCGCGCGCGCGCGCGCACGAGGAAAGACTCTATGAAACGCCAACTACACCTCGGCATTATAATTTACAGGATTTTTGTCCTACAAACGACGATACCACTCGCAGGAGGAACAACCCCCGACATAGATTTCACTATAAAAGAATTCCAACACCACCCCGACATTTACTTCGAAAACCTAGGCGATTTACAAATTTATCGAGATAGCTGGAAGTTAGTATTACATGTAAACATATCTTACATCTACCGACGCGAAGCAAACCTCCAAGCTGCACTATATGATATACTTGCGCAATGTAAAAAACCTTGTACCGACAACTTACAAAAATTTTGTCAAACATTCACCGCGAAAATCCAAGACAAGGTAGACCGCATCGCCAAAACTCTTTACCTACGTCCAGTAAACTAGAAGCTCAGCACAAAACAGCGTCGTGCACAAATAGACGGATTAGGTTACATAGGCAAATCACTCTTGGGGCTAATGAATTCCGGGGATAGAAAGAAAATCGATGATTTTACTAGACCTTTTCAAAACACAAAATAACAGACTTTAAAAAAAAAAAAGTAAAACGCAATCAAGGGACAAATGCAAATTTTAAGAGTAAATACCAAACTTCTCAACGAGACTATGCATGACATACGAGACAACGATAACACACTCTTAAACGCGACGTGACAAATTCAATACTTACTCCAACAGACAGCCAACATTACTAAATTTCGAGAGACAGTAGACGAACCCCTCATACTAATAAACGGCCTCGCAGAAACACTATTGCGCGACACGCAAGTCTTGTTAGAATTCATTATGGATATAAAGAAAGGAGTCCTAAACCCACGATTAATACCACCAGCACAAATCATAACGTACCTCACTTCCGCATTAGCACATATTTCGAATGGACTAGACTTCACAATTGGAATAAAATTAGAAAACTAGCCGCCATTATCAAAATCTTCCAGCTCTCCACATTTTCGGATACCAAATCAATTACTGTAGTACTAGATATTTCATTGTTAAACGTGAAAAAATTCTAATTGAGCAAGGTACGCCTGATACCGACGAAGATAAACGAATCGTTCTACGCGTATAGAACCCCTCGACTCGTACGAGGTACGTCACACCTTGGTGCAAGATTATATACAACTAAGCAAACAGGGCCTAGCAAAATGTAAGACAATAAACGATCTGTACCTCTGCACCTCTAATCACCCGATGTTCAAAGCGATACCATACAGACCGTGCGAAGTACAATTGTACACAAAATTAACAAACACATGTAAAATGCGAATTATGACACTGAATCACACATTCCAGATAGAATTACAACTACCAGGCACGTGGATTTATATCGCGCCGAAACCGATACAACTAGCAGTAACTTGCGACGACAAAAGAACAAATATATTGTTGCGAGCACCCTATGTAGAAGATTCATGGCCCGCTGGTGCTCGCGACGAAGACAAGAGACAGCGAGAAGAAGGCGATCGGATCGATCGCCTGTCAAGCTGTCATTCGAGAGTCAGCCGCCATTACAAGCAGACGTATCGATATTGTATTCCTAACTGATTATATTCGTTACCTGTTCTGATATTATTCTTATTACCCCGTATTTAATGTTCTGTTATCGTTGCTGTTCAGTAAATTTGTATTATGTCGAACGCAAAACGTAACAATGGTGTCAGAAGTGGGATGCCCACTCGAAGTGGGATGCCCACTCGTGCGTCCGCGGCCTCCGCGAACCCTTCTCCTGCAGCGACGGGTGATGCTTCTCTACAGGAGATGTTCACCTCTTTCCAATTAAGCATCGTAGGACACATGCGAGAGCAGAGGAAGGACGACGAAGCTCGCTGGCAAAGGGAGGATCGTCGCAGAGAAGAGAAGGACGCAGAGGACCGGCGAACACAGGCGGCCTTCGAGGCACGCCTGTCGAACATGGAGGAACGAATGCAGGTCGTAACCGCTTCGTTACAAAATGGCTATAGTTCGGTTGGTAGCGGCGCGCATCCTGGGGGTGGGGAGAATGTACATGTAAATAGTGTTCCGCCGACAGTTATCCCCGCACCCGTTAGAACGCCCGCCGCTACCCCCTTGTCGGAACCGCACGTACTCAGCTTGGGGTACACGGTGAAACCGACAATTTTTGACGGTAAAAACTCGTGGGAGGAGTACAGAGTGCAATTTGATACGATCGCACGCGCAAATGGGTGGAATGACGAAAAAAAGGCTACAGCCTTGATCGCTTCCCTCGGGGGGTCGGCGAGGAGCGTCCTCACGACGCTCTCCGCTGCCCAATGCGAGAACTTCGTGGAATTGGTTTCCGCGCTCGAATTCCGTTACGGGGCGAAGAATCTGTCAAATCTAAACTATGTACTCTTCCAGAGCCATAGGCAGCGGAGAGATGAGAGCATCTCCTCGCTTGCCACCAAAATCGAGCGATTAGCGCAGTCCGCTTTCGCCGAATGCCCGGCAGAAACACGCGACAAGCTTGCTGCGTCACAATTCGTTACGGCATTGTCGAGCTCGGTTATGCAGCGGGAACTGCGACTCGGCGGTTTTACATCGTTAAGGGCCGCCGTGACCAGGGCCCTCGAGATCGAAGCTGTCGAGACCATGTCTCGAGGTCCCGCGGTCGAATCGCGAAATCGCTATCCGGAAAAACGGAAGGCTAAATCCTCGAACAATTTTGAAAGGTTCCCGGCGAAACAGCCAAGATTTGGGAAGCCCGAGGAACGAAAGGACGACCAACTAAGAAATCCGAAGTGCTGGATTTGCGGAAAAACGGGGCATCTGCAAAAGGATTGTTTCAAGGCCAAGAACGTCCAAACAGGAGCAACTTCTACCAAAAAGTCCAATGAGGGAAACGGAAAGAGGACGGCGTAAGGGGGAGACGCCGGACCGCAAGGAACAGTCCCCCGGTCGTCAAAAGTGTGGCGATGCAGGAGGCGACTGCGCGGAATCCAACTGGAGAAATCTACGTATGTGGAACAATAAATCGAAAACCCTGTCCGATTATTTTAGATACAGGTTCTCCGATCAACCTTCTGGAGAAGGAGTTCTGCCCCACAAGGAACCTCGACAAGACGAAGGTCGACATTCGCTCCACCACAGGGGAGAAAATCAAAGTATTTGGAAAGAAAAGCTTGGAACTCAGCGTTGGAGAACTCTCGAGCGTAGAAGACTTCTACGTTGTCGACATGGTGGAAAAGTGCATCTTGGGAGCGGCCTTCTTGAAGAAACACCGCTGCAGCATCGACCTATCTCGGAGTGTGCTGAGCCTACCCGGCAAATCGGATATTCGCTTTGGAGAGCCAAACCCCGAGAAAAAGAAATCGGAAGAAGAAGGGGAAACAGTCGTCCCACAGCATTTGGAAGAGCTGTACACACGCTGTTCGTCAGGTTTGGCAGAAAGACAAAAGAAACTTTTTGCTGATTTACTCCGTGAATTTCAGGACGTTTTCGCCAAGGACTCGACTCAGATAGGAAATTGCGACCGGGTGAAGCACGTCATTGACACTGGAAACTGCCCGCCCATAAAACAGGCACCGCGGAGGTTGCCTTTACACC
This sequence comes from Andrena hattorfiana, assembly GCA_944738655.2. Classification (NCBI taxonomy): domain Eukaryota; kingdom Metazoa; phylum Arthropoda; class Insecta; order Hymenoptera; family Andrenidae; genus Andrena; species Andrena hattorfiana. The sequence continues at coordinate 59,364,381 of OX122890.1, read as the reverse complement.
GTCGAGCAGAAGTGGAAGAGCTGCTCAGGAAGATGTTAGTACAGGGCGTAATCGAGGAATCGCGAAGCCCGTGGTCTTCTCCGATTGTCCTTGTCAAGAAGAAGGACGGCACCATAAGGTTCTGCGTGGATTTTCGACGCCTGAACGAGATAACGAAGAAGGACTCGTACCCTCTGCCCCGTATAGAGGATACTCTGGACGCTCTCACCGGATCTTCGTGGTTTTCAACCGTAGATTTACAGAGCGGATACTGGCAGATCTCTATGGACGAAAAGGATCGAGAGAAAACTGCGTTTTCAGTGGGGACAGGACTGTGGCAGTTCAAAGTGATGCCCTTTGGACTCTGCAACGCCCCTGCAACATTCGAGCGTCTGATGGAAGACGTACTTCGAGGCCTGACATGGAAGACCTGCTTGGTTTACTTGGACGACATCATCATCTACGGAAAGGACTTTGAACAGGAGCTCGAACGCCTTCGAACGGTGTTTTCGCGTCTACGTCAAGCCGGACTATTGATGAGCCCCAAGAAATGCTCCTTCTTCTGTCGGGAAGTGAAGTATCTGGGCCACATCGTCACAGAGAGCGGAGTCAAGACGGACCCGGAGAAGGTTAAAGCGATTTCGGAATGGCCACAACCGAAGAACGTGACGGAATTAAGAAGTTTCTTAGGATTATGCACCTACTATAGGAAATTTGTGAAGGATTTTTCCAGGATCGCCAAGCCCCTGCATCGCCTCACCGAGGCCAAACAAAATTTCCAATGGACCGAAGGATGTCAAGAAGTTTTTCAAGAATTAAAGAAGAGGCTAACCGGAACACCGGTGCTGGCTTATCCGGTGATGGACAAGGATTTCATCCTGGATACGGATGCCTCCGACCTCGCCATAGGCGGTGTCCTCTCGCAGGAACACGAAGGCCAAGAGCGGGTTATAGCCTACTTCTCCAAAACCTTAGGTAAAGCCGAAAGAAACTACTGCGTGACTCGGAGGGAGTTACTAGCAGTGGTAAAGTCTATCGAGCATTTCCACCACTACCTCTACGGACGGAGATTTCTCGTGAGGACGGATCATGCAGCGCTTCGTTGGCTGCTGAGCTTCAAGAACCCCGAAGGACAAGTTGCCCGTTGGATTGAACGTTTACAAGAATACGACTTCGAGATTCAACACCGGGAAGGAAGAGCCCACGGAAACGCCGATGGACTTTCTAGAAGACCTTGCAGCGAAGAAGATTGTAAGAAATGCGACCGACTGGATAAAAAGGAGACACAAGAGGAAATGCACTCTACGAAGAAGATTCACCGGATATTCTGTGAAGAAAGGAAGAATGAATGGAAACGAAGCCAAGAAAAAGATGAAGAGATTGGCTTCATCTTGAAAAAGAAGGGGGAAGGAGAGAAGCCCGTCTGGCAGGACGTTGCTCGTTTCTCCCCACAACTGAAATATTACTGGTCAATCTGGGACTCGCTGGAAATTCATGAAGGTTTGCTTTTCAGGAAATGGGAGTCCCACGATGGTGCGACGACCTCATGGCTTTTGGTAGTACCGCGCGAGAGGGTCGCAGAGGTACTGAGGGAATTCCATGATGCGCCAACAGCTGGACACTTCGGAGTAAACAAGACCTTGGCGAAGATCCGCCAACAGTTCTTCTGGTCCACGTGTCGACAGGACGTTCAAGAGTGGTGCCGGCGGTGTGACACCTGTGCGGCGAAGAAGGGACCACGTCAAAGGGGAGCAGGGAACCTGAGAGTATACAACGTGGGAGCTCCGTTCGAGAGGCTTGCCCTGGACGTTGTGGGTCCGCTCCCGAGGTCTCAGGCCGGCAACAGGTTTATGCTGGTCGTGGCGGACTACTTTACCCGGTGGCCGGAAGTAATCGCGATGCCAGACCAGCGAGCTGTCACAGTGGCAAGAGCTCTTCTGCACAACGTGGTTTGTCGTCATGGTGTACCATTGGAGATACACACGGACCAAGGAAGAAATTTTGAATCCTCCGTGTTCAAGGAATTGATGAAGCTGTTGGGAATCAGGAAAACGCGAACAACTCCCTTACATCCTCAATCCGACGGGATGGTAGAACGTTTGAATAGAACATTGCTCCAATATCTCGCAATGTTTGTTTCAGAGCACCAACGAGATTGGGACGAGTGGATTCCCATGTTCCTCCTCGCTTATAGATCAGCGCGACATGAGGCTACCCAACTAACGCCAGCGATGATCCTGTATGGTCAAGAACTTCGTTTACCCGCACAACTTTGGAGAGGACTGCCTCCGGAAGTGGAACACGACGAGGACGTCGAGCAGGGATACTCGGAATGGATCCGAGGAAAAATGAAGAGGATTCACGAGTTTGTTCGACGCCGTCTGGATATCTACAGCTCGAAGATGAAGTCCTGGTACGATAGTCACGTTAGGACGGTGGAGTTCCAGCCCGGAGAACGAGTGTGGTTATTCCAACCACGAAGAATGAAAGGAAAGTGCCCAAAACTGCAGTCCGACTGGGAAAGACCCTACACGGTGGTAAACAAGATCAACGACGTCGTCTACAGAATTCAACGCTCGCCTAGGAAGAAGTACAAGGTGGTCCACGTACGACGCCTTGCGAAATATGAGGGACAATTACAAGAGGAATGAAGACTTCCGAGAGAAGACTCAAGAAAGAAGATTAGTTTAAGCTAATCCGGTGGACTGGGCTGCGGAGGTTGCCTTCGTAGTCCGGCCCCGCTCTTGAGATTGTTACAGGTGCACAATACCCCACGACGAGGGACAAGGTGTCGGGGGACTGCTACCGCGGCTTGGATGCGGTCCCGAATTCCCCGAATGTGCCACAACAGCGTGGCGGTCCGCAGCGGGGTGCGGACATACGTGGAACCACCCCGCTACCCTCCTGGCTGGGATCCTGGCCGCGTCCCCGGTACAGTGTCTACCAAGGGGTCCCTTCCTACGAGGTGGACAGCAAACGGGAAATGGTGTCCCCAATCACCGGACGGACGTGCGACGCAGTCGCACGGATCGGTCGGAGGGGGCATCGCGGAGACGGGACCGCTGACGAGCTGCACCGAGACGGTCCCCTGGAGCAGCACCAGATGCCACGAAGAGGAATGGGGCCAACAAGAAGCCACGGATTGGAGTACTGGAGGAGATAAGAAGAAAGAAGAGGAAGACGAGTTGAGAGTCCGGGGAGGATTGATCGGGGATCGGGCCGGTGACAAGCTCATGAGTTGTGACCCCCTGTTGTCGTGCCCGTCTCGCCTTTTCGTCTCCCTGACTCTGTTCGACTCCACCGTTCCTCGGGAGAGGAAGAAAAAAAAAAAAAAAAAAATTAAGGCATGCAATGTTTTTCTGAAAGGGACTGTTGGAGTTCCGGAGACGTCGTGGGACAATGAGCTGGAGTCCAGAGGAGCTTTGTCGCTTGACTTCCACCGAGGGACTATTGGAGTCCCGGGGACGTCGTGGGACAAGGAACCGGAACTTCCAGAAGAGCGTCGTCGCTGGACTTCCGCCGAGGGAACACCAGGAATGAATCGTTGGACGAGCCCGACCAGAAAAAGGATTGGACCTCTTGCCAGTCTCTACCCAAGAAGAAGATGCGCCATCGAAGAAGATGAAGTCCATACAAGAAAGAAGTACGCAAGACCGAAGACGCAAGTGGAGGGTAGAGACGCGAAGAGTGATGCACCCACGCCTTGCCCAGGGTTTTTGGGGTGGTTTTTCCTTGGGCGTGAAGGTGAATACCGAGGCGACGGACGGAAGAGGCCACATAGCGTCCTTCCCACTCTTCCGAGCCAGGGTGCAGCTGCCACCAAAGGAGAATCTGCAGCGGTCGGGACGATCGCTCCTCGAAGGGGGGGAGCAGTGTTGCGAGCACCCTATGTAGAAGATTCATGGCCCGCTGGTGCTCGCGACGAAGACAAGAGACAGCGAGAAGAAGGCGATCGGATCGATCGCCTGTCAAGCTGTCATTCGAGAGTCAGCCGCCATTACAAGCAGACGTATCGATATTGTATTCCTAACTGATTATATTCGTTACCTGTTCTGATATTATTCTTATTACCCCTTATTTAATGTTCTGTTATCGTTGCTGTTCAGTAAATTTGTATTATGTCGAACGCAAAACGTAACAATATATAGCATTAAGGATTCTGGTATAATAACAATTAGAAACAAATGTACAATCACTACCACCAAATTCACAATAGAAACTAGAAAACAATGCGGAATAGAAAGAACATGGTACTACTTACCTGACCACAATTTTTTGTCATCAGATGAAATCACACTTTCACAGACTACTGTAAGTTCGTAGGGAAACACAAATTTCAAGCTTAAAAGGATAATCGAACACCCCGAAGAATTAAATAAAGTTAGCAAACAAATTAGAACACTTACAAAAACGATTTAGAAAAACCCGAAATTATACCAATCGAGTATCACCAAGCTTCTTTATACTATCCACAGTAACGGGATTTATCACATGAGGACCCATGCCTAAAGTTGCATACGTTGCAAAGTAGGATGCCTTCGTTCTTCACCTTCTTCTTCACTAACAATCCCCTTCTTCCTTGCACTAATCTGCTTCGAATTCTTCACAGATCACTTTGAATGTGTATGGAACATGTATTGAGCCACTTTTATCGTATATCGAACGTGAATCGAACGTGAATCGAACGTGAATCGAACGTGAATCGAATGGGTATTGAACGACTCTGAACGTGAATCGAACGTGAATTGTACCACACTGAACGTGAATCGAACGTGATTCGTACCACTTTCAACATCAATCGAACCACTTTGAACGTGTATGGTACCACTTTCAACCACAATCGCACCACTTTCAACATCAATCGTACGACTTTCAACATCAAACGTACCACTTTCAACATCAATCGAACATCAATCGAACATCAATCGAACCACTTTCAACACCAATCGAACATGAATCGAATCACTTTCAACATCAAACGTACCACTTTCAACATCAATCGAACATCAATCGAACATCAATCGAACCACTTTCAACACCAATCGAACATGAATCGAACCACTTTCAACATCAAACGTACCACTTTCAACATCAATCGAACATCAATCGAACATCAATCGAACCACTTTCAACATCAATCGAACATCAATCGAACCACTTTCAACCACAATCGAACCACTTTCAACATCAATTGAACATCAATCGAACCACTTTCAACATCAATTGAACATGAATGGAACCACTTTCAACCACAATCGAACCACTTTCAATTGATGTTGAAATGATGTTGAGTTACAGATCGTTTATTGTCTTACATTTTGCTAGGCACTGTTTGCTTAGTTGTATGTAATCTTGCACCAAGGTGCCAGGTACCTCGTACGAGTCGAGGGGTTCTATACGCGTAGAACGATTCGTTTATCTTCGTCGGTATCAGGTGTACCTTGCTCAATTAGAATTTTTTCGCGTTTAACAATGAAATATCTAGTACTAGAGTAATTGATTTGGTATCCGAAAATGTGGAGAGCTGGAGGATTTCGATAATGGCGGCTTGTTTTCTAATTTTATTCCAATTGTGAAGTCTAGTTCATTCGAAATATGTGCTAATGCGGAAGTGAGGTACGTTATGATTTGTGCTGGTGGTATTAATCGTAGGTTTAGGACTCCTTTCTTTATATCCATAATGAATTCTAACAAGACTTGCGTGTCGCGCAATAGTGTTTTTGCGAGGCCGTTTATTAGTATGAGGGGTTCGTCTACTGTCTCTCAAAATTTAGTAATGTTGGCTGTCTGTTGGAGTAAGTATTGAACTTGTCACGTCGCGTTTAAGAGTGTGTTATCGTTGTCTCGTATGTCATGTATAGTCTCGTTGAGAAGTTTGATATTTGCTCTTAAAATTTGCATTTGTCCCTTGATTGCGTTTTTTTTTTTTTTTTTTTTTTTAAAGTCTGTTATCTTGTGTTTTGAGAAGGTCTAGTAAAATCATCGATTTTCTTTGTATCCCCGGAATCCATTAGCCCCAAGAGTGATTTGCCTATGTAACCTAATCCGCCTATTTGTGCACGCCGCTGTTTTGTGCTGAGCTTTTAGTTTACTGGACGTAGGTAAAGAGTTTTGGCGATGCGGTCTACCTTGTCTTGGATTTTCGCGGTGAATGTTTGACAAAATTTTTGTAAATTGTCGGTACAAGGTATTTTACATTGCGCAAGTATATCATATAGCGCAGCGTGGAGGTTTGCTTCGCGTCGGTAGATGTAAGATATGTTTACGTGTAATACTAACTTCCAGCTATCTCGATAAATTTGTAAATCGCCTAGGTTTTCGAAGTAAATGTCGCGGTGGTGTTGAAATCTATGTCGGAGGTTGTTCCTCCTGCGAGTGGTATCGTCGTTTGTAGGACAAAAATCCTGTAAATTATAATGCCGAGGTGTAGTTGGCGTTTCATAGAGTCTTTCCTCGTGCGCGCGCGCGCGCGCGCGCGTGTGTGTGTGTGTGTGTGTGTGTGATAAATTTTTTGCGAACGTAGTACAGTTTATCTTCTTCGTCCGGGCTTGAGTAGAAGTGAGAAGTTAGGGCAAATGGGTCTCGATTTTCTTAGTCGCTTCTTATTTCGTTGCGATCTCCTGGACAAAGATGTTGTCGGCCATCTTAGACGTGCCCCGAGACATTATGTTTGCTCTAATTGTACGTGCGAGTGATGTTTGTTTGTTTGTTCTTCGTGTGTGTTATTTTATTATCCTATTTATCCGTTTATCCCTCTAGCGTTTCCAGTGCCCCGCCCGCCGGGTTGTATCAGCATTGCCTACATGGTGGCAATTAGGGAGTATCGGGTGCACTGGCACCGATTCTTCCAGCATGCAGAATTCTGGGAGGATGACGAAGACTCATGAGGTCTGAGCGTCCTATTTGGTGAGTGTCTTATTGCATCGGGGATTGTAGATCTGCTTATTGTTTCTATTTCCGTGCGTATAGTAATAGTCTTGCAATTGTTTTTTTTTGTGAAGAACGTCATGGGGACATCTTCGTTGGGCCTGATCCGCGGCCTCGACTGTGGTCGCTATTGGAGGCCGACTGCGCCCTACGTGGCTGGGACGACGACGCCTAGTTGTGCGCTTATTTACCATCTTTTTCAATAAATTACCTTTCTTAGTCTTATCCTTATATGTAATTGTTAGTGTATCGTTACTTTCCTTCAAAACTGTGACCATTTCCCTATTACTGCCCTATTCTATGAAGTGTTTGTCTGAACGCGGATTGTTCGTCGCCCTCTATACTGTAATTATTATTATCGTGCGTGTTTTGAATCGTGTAAGAGCCTATTCATGCACGTGTTAGATTTTGACCGCCCGGGTCTTGCCGTGCAGTAGCACTTGGTCTCCGATTTTTAAAAGACCTATCCGCGATTTTCCTGTCGTAGTATTGGAATTAAAATGAAAATAAATTTAATATAATATTGAAATTTATATAAAATCCCATAACGATTAATTTTCAATTAATAAAATTACAGAAAATATTGTTAAAAATAAACTTACTTCATAAGAAACTGACTGTGAAATTGACCCAATCGCTCCTAATATTGAATAATTAGAATTTGAAGCCCAATTATCACAGGGTAAACACCTATTCTTAATGAACATAAAATTACAATTTTTATTGAATATAGCAGAAAAATAATTTACAAAATAAGTCCTTTTGTATAAAAATTTATTAGGTAAATATAGATAGAAACCGATCTGGCTCGCGTTGATCTCAACTCAAATCATGTGAGATATTAAAAGTCGAACAGACTTAAAATTTAAACTCCCGCATTTAAATTATATCTTAATTCAACATCGAGGTCGCAATCATCTTCATAAATATAGGTAATCAAACAAAGGTGATAAACAGAACATGGAAGAAAGGGGAATTTCCGGAAGAATGAAAAGAAGGAATAGTAAGTTCTGTATTAAAAAAAAAAAAAAAAAAATAGGAGAGAGGGAAATGGTTAAGAACTATAGGGGCATAACTTAGATGGACACGGATTGTAAGATATACGCGGACATTCTAAGGAGGAGATTAGAAGACCAAATGGAAATTTGGAAAAGACTTTAAGAAGAAGGAGTAGGCGAACAACTAAGAGTAAGGATACAGGAAATGTACAACAGAATTATATGCACTTTAGGAGTGACGAAGGAACTGATAGAAAAGTTTTTTTTAACAGGAAAGTGTGTTAGACAAGGGTGCCCGTTAAGCTCGACACTTTTCAATGTCGCATTTGCAGACCTGGAAAAAGAAATGAGCAAAGAACCGGAAGGAGGAGTCGTAATAGGTAGAAGGTAAATTTGGACAATTTCATATGCGGATGATGTTGTCTTAATGGTAAATAATGCACAGGGACTGAAGAATATGATAAAGAGATTCGAAAGATACATAAAGAAGAAAGGCTTGGAGTTAAATATGTAAAAGTCTAAGATAATGATATGCAGGAAAGCAGGAGGAAGAAGAAAAGAGGAAAGACTCCGTTGGAATGATGAAGAAAGAGTAAGAGAACTGGAATATTTAGGTTATACAGTGAGAAAGATTATTCAGGTATGTCTTCGAAAGAAGAATGAAACTGTTTGATGCGCTAGTTAGAAGTACCGTGGCGTATGGAACAGAGATATGGGGATGGAGAAGGTATGAGGATATTAGAAAAGTTGCAGGCGAAATACATACGGTGGATGATGAAATTGGAGAGATGAACGCCAACATACTGGCTGTTAAAAGAAACAGGAAGAGATGACATAGCAATTAAAATGGGAGTAAAAGCAATGAAGTTTGAAGTGAGATTAATAAACTCGGAAGAATGATCGATAAGATATAAATGTGTGAGAAGACTAATGAGAGGAAATGAAGTAATGAAAAGGGAAAGAATGCGAATCAAATTCTTGGAACCGAGACGATGGTCAAATGAAGGATGGAAAAGAAGAAGATTAAATGGGGAAGAAGTGTGGATCAAAAATAGAGCAGATAAGTAAAAGGCATTCAAGAACAAGAAAGAGAGATGAAAGTAAAAAAAGTCAACGTTCCTAAGAGAATTAAGAGAGGTGGCAAGGAAACCAGGAGATAAGCCGAAATGCTTATGGGGGGAAAATGAAACAAGAAGAGGAGAATTAGAAAGGATAGGAAGATTCATATAGGGTAGTGAAACACGGGCATGCAAATACTGGCTAATGAAAGAAGAAAGGGTATGTAAGAAATAGGAAGAAACAGTGAAACACGCGATTGAAGCATGTGAAGTAAGTGGAGGGAGTGGTAGGAATTGGGCAGAGGTAATTAGAGGAGAAGGGAAAAACTTGGCTATTTTACGGGAGATAATAGGGAGAAGGAAAATATGGGGAGAACAGGAAAGTGATAAAAGAAGATTATGTAACATAAAATAGATTACGAAACACTTGTAAAATAGAAAAAAATTGTTAAGACGCAGCAGGAAACATTAGAAGGGTAGGGCTTATACTGACACAATCACGGGTCTGAAATGGAAAGAGTATATGATCGTTAAATTGTAACACGGAAGTGGGCAATAAATTAAATTATTATTATTATATTTTTCCTTTTTATATTGTATTTTTATATCCTATTTGTATAGAGAGAACTAAAAAATGTTGAGAATAGTGCGATTTATTTAGAGATAATGAATTGAGGCGATACAATAGATACATAACAGTTTCGGCGAATATAGTCGAGTTATTTACTGTTCTGTGTAACTGAGCACTCGGGTTGGTCACGAGAGCGCGAGTGTGTATGAATTTATACGAGGTGTTGTGGGAAGAGTATGTATGTATGATGTCGCAAAAAGTAAATAGGAAGTCCATCAGCTGTTCGAGAATGTTCAAGTTGTCTTGCGATTGATGTGAAGAAGAGAAAAAGAGAAAAAGAGAAGGAAAGAGAAGGAGAAAGAAAGAGATTGATAGAGAGAGAGAGAGAGAGAGAGAGAGAGAGAGAGAGAGAGAGAGAGAGAGAGACGGAGAGAGAGATGGTTCTGCCAAGACACTATTTATATTCTATTTTTATATTTTTTCTTTTTATATTTCTATTTTTTAATTAATGGAACAATCTATAATCATTTTGCATATATTACAATCTATTTACTTGTCTGTCTCCCTCCTTCACTCCTCACCAATTTCTATCGACTCTGCATAATTCTTTCTATGATTCTCGCCTCCAATTGTAAAGACGACACTACATAAGAAGTCTTTGTATTTCAAACTGAATACAGTATCATTTTTATGTAATCTTGAGCCATGCATAAGCTATGTGTATCCGCGACTGCATCAAACTGCAGAGGATGTGAGAGTAAAATTTGATACTTTTGTCAACGTGCTACAGCAGAGCGATGTTGCGTGTGAAACATTAGTTGCGCGCAGCGCTGCTAAAATAATACGTGATAGCGAATATTACGACGAGGATTATCTTGTAGATTGCGAACTGGTAGCATGCGCCATCAATGATATTCTAGCCCATGCTCGTAGGAAAAAATATTAGATTGTATTTTTTAATTTTAAAGTCTTTTCGTTTGTAACAATATATATTCTCAAACCTATATTATTTCTCCATTTCATTTACCCGTCTTCCTTCTCCTTTCGCCACCTTACTCTAAGATTTGCTGACTTCGCATAATTCTATTTCATTCTTCGCGCCGCCACATGACGTCAGCCCGCGCGACTGCTCCAGAGGACTGAAGTTACGCGAGATTGCGCGATACGCTGCGACGCTAAGATTTAAAATCATTTTGAAAATTTTAGAACGAAAGCGATTGTACCACTATGTAGTGCCGTCTCTTTCTCTCGAATTTAGCTTTACAAGTGATGCTCTCTCTTTCCCACCCCCCGAATTTAGCTTTAAAGTAATGCTCTCTCTCTTTCCCTCCTCCGAATTTAGCTTTAAAGTAATGCTCTCTCTCTTTCCCTCCTCCGAAGACGCGGTGCGTAAAAGAAAAGAACGTCGATCTTTCCCGATATTTCCCGACATCGTCCGATAAAAAATAATGGATTATGCTTGGTGACGCTCGGTATATGTACCATTCATTAAACACTAATGTCAGAGAGTGGGCGTTGGGGGAGTTGGTTAGGCGGCTGACTCGTAACGCGGAGGTCTTGGGTTCGAGCCCCGTCGCCCGAGATTCAGTTTTTCGATTATTCTTAATATCTTAAATTAATATTTCCTTCCTTACCGACTGTGGTTGGTACCACGCTCCAGAGTAGCAGCAATTCATACCCGCGGTTCCTCATCGATGCGGTTCGGTATCGATTGATATCTTCTGCTCTCGCGCTATACCCCCACCACTTCGCCACCTGTATGACGTCATCCGCCGCGCGCCGCCCGCCGCCTGTGGGAATTTTCCGCCGACCTTTGAAACTCAAATTTGAGTTTGAGTGGAAATGGCCTTCAAACTCAAATTTGGGTTAGAACTCTTATAGTCTTACTACTCTCGAGCCTCGCCATAACGATCTTATACGGCTTCCCCCACGGATCGCCGTCGACCGTACTCAGGAGGGCTCTCCAGAACCCCTCCTTGGACCGCCAGATTAAAACCTGAACCAGGCGTCTGGCCAAGGAGTAGGTCTGCCTCAGGTCTTCGAGGCTGGGATCTCTCCACTTCCTCTTCCTCTGGAAGGCCCTCCGAGCCTTATTCATGGCTCTTCTGGCCTCGGCGATCCGATCTCCTCCGTCCACCAATAATTCGGTTTACGCGCTCCCCCTGGCAGGCGCTTCTTCGCCAGCAACTCCGCGCAGACTGTCTCCAGTATACGCTGGATCGTGTCCGCGCGGAGTTCGTCGGAAACCGGCGTGGTAGGCACGTCCTCGAGGGGAGAGGGCAAGGCATCCCGAAGCTCCTGGAACCTCTCCACCACCGCCTCGGGGTCCAAATCCTTGATAGAGTAGGGGGACCAGCCGTCTTGCGGTCTTCTTCGAACGGAAGACCTGACCAAGACGTGGAGCACGTACAGATGGTCGGAGGCAGTGAAGTATTTAAGTACCTCACTCCTCCGCACGCGCCCCGCTAGCCCCCTGTCCATAGACATCACGTCTATGAAAGACGAACCCCGGTTTCGGCGGAAGGTGGCTCGCTGAGGAACTCTTATCGGGACGAGGCCCAGCCTAGCGAGCATGCCCATGCAAGAATGCCCCCTCTTATCGGACTTCGTGCCGCCCCACGCCGGGGACTTGGCGTTAAAGTCGCCTGCCATAATTACCCCCATACCAGGGGCGCGGAGGGAATCTACGATGCCCTCGACTTCCTCCATAAAACGGAGGGAGTCCGGATGCTTTTTGCTCGGCCGGCAGTAGCAGCTCACCACGACCGTGTTATCCACGATCGCGGTGGCTACACCCTCTGCCGCCACATGAGGGGCCAGGGAGGCGAACCTCCCGTTGAACCCGGTGATCCATAGCGCCGAATCCCCCGTGGCATCCCCGCTCCACTCAGGTAATAGCCTGTATGGCTCGGAGATGACCACGATGTCGACGCTAAGTTGGCTGGCGTTCTGCAAGAGCAGATCCTGCGCCAGCCGGCACCTATTTAGGTTGATCTGTAAGATCTTCAGGTGCATCACCGGGCCTTAGGTGTTCTCCCCCCCCCCCCCGTCACCGCTTTCCGCCGAACCGCCGGGCAGGCCAGCGAAGCGGTGACATGTGCGGCTTTGGGACCCTTGATCCCTGCCGCCGAGCAAACCAGGCATCGTGCCGGGTTTTGGCACGAGGCGATGACATGGTCACCCGCCCCGCACCTCCGGCACAGCTCCCCTCCTCCCTTCTTCACCGAAGGGCACGCGACGGCCAGGTGCCCCAGCTGGTGGCACGCGAAACAGCGCACCAACCTAGCCAGGGGTCTGGCTCGCACCATGGTAAGTCCCGTCCTAAAACGGACGGGCTCCATGTTACGCGGCAAGAGGGAGGAGGGAACCTCCACCACCGCGGTCTGGCTCCCCGAGGGACCCAGCCTGAGCGAGCGCACCCAGAGCCGATCATTACCGACCCTCAGTGCCCCGCCCAGATCCTTTGCCAGCGTCTGGGAATCGACCATCGGGTCGATGTCCCTGACCTCCAGCGACGTTTTGTCCTGCAGGGGCGCGCAGTTAAGCGACCCCTTTGTGGCTGTAATCAGCGCGGCGGAGGTCTCCGCCCTTAGCCTCGAGCTCAAGGAGGACGTGGCCAAGCCGTGTCTTTTTCACGGTCTTGATCCCCGTGAGGGCGGCCCTACCCATGGTCACCGCTGACCGGTAGGTATCGATATACGTGCCGCCCTCCGGCACGCGGATCAACACCGCTTCTGGCCTCCTCCTCGGTGGCCTCTTCCTCTTCTTCTTCTTACTCGAGGCCTCGGACAGGGGAGCCGAAGGGGTCTGTCGCTGAGACGCCCCAGGCGCGGGGGGAGGGGTGCCTTCCCCGCCGGCGCCTTACTCTCGGTCCGTGCCATCTTCGACATCGCTGGAAGTCCACCGCTGGTCGAGTCCCTCGGAGCAGCTGAAGGGGGGGGGGGGGCAGTTGGGCGCGGCCCTTCGAAGGGGTATATTGTGTCCTCCCCTTCCCGGTCTTGTTGACCTTATAGGTTGCCCCCCCCCTTATTGACGTGCGGGGTAGCCCCACGCCCGGCCGGAGTAACAGCTCCAACCGGTCCCGGGGAGGCCCCGCTAGGGTCGGGCACCGCCTCGGTCGCCACCACCTCCGCGAAAAGCCGCTTCTTGGTGGTGGCTCCGTTGGCCAGGTCCTCAAGTGGGGAGGAGCGCGACCGTTTCTTCGACCCGCCGGATTTCTTTGAAGACGAAACCGTCTTCGGGCCGAAGATCACGGTCCGCTCCACCGTCTGGCAACCCCGGTCCTTAGTCTGGACCGGGGTGACCGGGACCTGGGGGGGGGGGGAAGCAAGCGCGGCGACTCCCGGACGCTTACTACCCGCCCCCGTGGGCCTTCCAACGATCAATCGACTGCGTCGCGATCGCCTGAGCGATGATCGTGGAAGCCTCCGCACATCCCCGGGCCGCCTGCTCGACGACACTAGTGGCGGTGGGGTTCAATTCCCCAGCCCCCCCCCGGCTGAAAGCTCGGCACAGGCGTCCGACAGGCCGCGCATGAGCTCCGCCATGCGGGCTAGCAGCCTGGACACCTTAGCGCCGGGGGACTCCACCGCCGCCACCTTCTTTTTGGGAGGGGGGACCACGGGGACAACAAAGGTCCCCGGGTCCGCCCGTGGAGGTGAGGGCACCGTTGCACTGTGCCCTCCAGCCCGGTCCACGGTCCTCGTAGCCGACTTGGACCATTCCCTTAATGACTCCGCCGATATCCCAGTGAGGGACACGCTGAGGGCCTTACCCCCCAGAGCCTTGTCCCCACCGCCCACCGATCCCCTCCTGCCCGCACTCGGAGACCTATTCGGGGTCTCCGGCGGGGTCCTAACCAGAGTCCTCCCCCTAAAGATGCTCGGGGGGGGGGGGTCTCCAAAATGATCACTGGGTCGGGGTCCATGACGATGTTGATGAGGGCCTCGCCCGTGGCCGTCGAGGCAGACCCTCTCTGGGGGGTGCTCTCGCCCAGAGCCTCGCTCACGGTACGGTCGAAAAACTCCCACAGCGTACCGCCCCTCGAATCTCGACGGATGGTGGCCGGGGAGGACTGTGGGCCCTTCTTGTCCCTGTCCGTCCTCGGCGGTCCCGCACCCGCACCGGTATCGGGGAAATCCTTAACGGACTCTACCCCGCCACCATCATGGCCCTTCTTCATCTTGAAGACGCCACAATCAAGAGAATCATCGTCGTCGTCCTTGTACGAGCCAGGTCTGGCAGCTGTAACTTTTTCCGAGGGGTGCAATGGGGCTTTCGCCCCTCCCTCGGTGACGCAGGCCCGCCGCTTCGACTCTGCGTCATCGGACTTACTCCTTACACCGTCCTCGCTTCCGACAGGGCGAGAGACGGGGGATGGCCTTATGCCACCGATCGCCTGGTTGTCATCCGAGGCTAGGCGAATCGGGTTCATAATCCATAAAATGTCTTAAAGGATGACGGCCCCACCGCCCGGCGGATTTCTCCCGACACTGCCCGATGTTTGGCACTGCAGCTCTGTCAGCTGACCCCAAAAACTGCTGGGTCATAGCTCCGGCGGGTACCCACACACCCCGCAGCCCCGATGTTCGGGGGCAACGCACGCCCCCTGAAAACACACACACACACCCCACCCTACACATCACTACGCAACCCAGAGGAGCTTCCCCCATCCCCGGAGGGCCCCACCCCATCCCACCGCATAAAGCGGTGGGGGGAGGGAACCCCCGCGGCGGGGGGGAACTCTACACCAACTCCCCTGTACCCAGTATTTAATCATATTTCTCTTTTGCTTTCAGGTTCCGTGGACAAAGGGATCCGGCACCATCCCAGGGCCACCATCAGGTAAGCACCCAAGATGGGATAGAACTCGGATCCCCTGTGAGCGTATAACATTGCTTTTTCAGGTACCCACCGGAGGACCGTTGGTCGACCATTTAGCCAGGAAGGCAGCATCCCGCCACGGCCGTTGGGCAGGGGACAAGTCCCCCTCCGAACGCCCGTGGAAGAACATCGCCGCATTCCCAGAGCCCCCTCGCCACGACAAGGCAGCCAACCCTGGAGGGGCATCCCTGGGTATCTGCATTTTCACATGTATGGTTGCGGTAACGCGTAGACCAACGAAGAAGAAGAAGTCGACGAAGACAGGATCGGGTGTGCTGAACAGGATTAAATCCGTTTACCGGTAGAGATACACATTCCGGGGTAACAGTTCTGCGGATTGGGGACGCGTTTGATAAAACGATTGGCTCGCGGTGACAAAGGTACAAATACGCTGGACGCCGCTTGTCGGGAGCACGATATCGCGTACTCGCGATACCGGATCGTGGAGGGTCGATGCGAGGCTGATCGCGTGTTAGCCGAACGAGCACGAGAACGAGTGTTCGCGAACGACGTGACTTACGGTGAAAAAGCATCGGCGACTGGATTGTGGGCCGCGATGAAAGCTAAGAATAAACTCGGCATGGGTATGAGAAGAAGAAAAAGGACTATCAGAAAGAAACGCAAGTCCAGAGGACAACAGTCACGATGCCACCGTGTCCTACCCGTAGCGAAACGCGGAGGCTTTCTTCCGCTTTTTCTGCCTGATCTATCGGCTATCGAAGCATTGGCCGGTGGAACGGCGAGTATCACCAAAGCGGTCAATGACTCGAAGGCCGCGCGAAAACGAGGAATGTATCTGGCACCGTACAAGCGCGGCGCCGGCATGAACCTGAGACGACGATCGCGGAAAAAACTCCGCTCGACCGGGTTTGCGGCGGCGAATGAGGCGATATCGCGACGTCAGGGACGACAACAACCTGTGACGAACCTAGAATTAGAGCGCGAGTGCATCAACGTACCGTTCCTTGGGGGGGGGGGGGGGTTTATTCGCAACACGCTCCCCGCGCGCGTACGACCAAACGAAATGCGGTATCGCGAATCTTGACGAGAATCGCGGCGAAGGCACGCACTGGATGGCGTACGCGAAACGCGGATCGCGCGTGCAGTATTTCAACAATTTTGGGAATTTACGACCACCCGCGGAACTGATCTATTATTTCGGACGAACACTGTACGATGCGCTTTCCACAACGGTGGTGGTTGTGTGTGCTCACTGCAAAACGTTCCGAAAATTTGGATGTATATGCACTGTGGAATCTAACTTGTGTCACACACACACACACGCACGCACGCACGCACGCACGCACGCACGCACGCACGCACGCACGCACGCACGCACGCACGCACGCACGCACGCACGCACGCACGCACGCACGCACGCACGCACGCACGCACGCACGCACGCACGCACGCACGCACGCACGCACGCACGCACGCACGCACGCACGCACGCACGCACGCACGCACGCACGCACGCACGCACGCACGCACGCACGCACGCACGCACGCACGCACGCACGCACGCACGCACGCACGCACGCACGCACGCACGCACGCACGCACGCACGCACGCACGCACGCACGCACGCACGCACGCACGCACGCACGCACGCACGCACGCACGCACGCACGCACGCACGCACGCACGCACGCACGCACGCACGCACGCACGCACGCACGCACGCACGCACGCACGCACGCACGCACGCACGCACGCACGCACGCACGCACGCACACACACACACACACACACACACAAAATCCAACATTGCGCATAAACGTTCTGTTTCCAAGTTCTGCTGAGTACGTGCTACACTTTCTTTTATCTTATATACTATATTTCTTGCATCTTATATCTTATATATATATATATAAGATATATTCCTTATATCTTACATATTTTATGGATACTTAATGCATAAATAAACGCAATATTTTTTATGAAAATATGTTAAGGATTTTACTTTAACACTCCTCCTCCTCTTCCAGTTCCTCCTCCTCCTCCTCCTGCAACGACGATGACTATCACCCCCACCACCAACATAATGTATATGTATAGTTGTAAACCACCATAAAAGTGGTACTGATCGGTCTTTCTCACTTCATTCCATCGCGTACGTTCGTGCCTGCACAGTTAGTATCCGCATCCGTTCGGTAGACTCAGCGGTAGTGCGTATTCAAAATGTATAACCAATGTTTGATCGACACTTCTTACATGTTCCTGAACCGATTAAGAACAGAATATAAGTTACGTAGTACACAATTGTATACTTTTCGATTTACACGAAACCGTTCGAATCATCAACTCTGTGCGTGCGTTTCTTACAGCGATAAATCTACATCAGCATTGAAGGAAGCCGTAATATGAATCATGGAGTATGATTACCCATTGACCTCGACTAACTACAAACGTCTCGTAAATGGAATTCGTATCGATCGGGATTCGTGTCGCATCGAAAAAGCGATAGTCGACAACAAATGCAACGAACTGTGTTTCCCCATGTCTACGTGGAAACTTACAACTCAGTTACAACAAGACGCTAAGATACTTCAACGTTTCCGTAACGACACAACTGCATCGCATCAAGACCCTATCATCGTTGATCATTTACGCATCGACATCACACGAATCAACAGTCAACGGATTGCTAAAATATCGGATGGTAGTTCCATCATATACATGGCTGAAGCTACGATACACCATATGTTCAAATACGATCGCTGTATCGATCATATGTTGTCGTGGTTGTCGGAAATTCTGAACTTCGTAAGCAGCAAGTACGCGGTCTTTGTCGACATTATACGTGGTACTACGGCACCGACCGCGGACTATGAAGAACTCATTTCCGAAAGCAAATACTTCGAACCACATTCTTTGTTAGATTGTGTATTATTAGCGTTAGGCTTGGATTCGATGATATGCGATGCTCATAACGTGCCATAATAATCTGCACATGTCTGTATGCTTTACCAATAAATACAATACTTTTTCACACGAATACCCGTATTGTCTGATACCTTACACGATCCTTTCTTATCCGCGCAGGATATCACTTATCCCAAAAACTAGCGCTCTTTTGATCTTCATTCCTTACTAGATACATTCTCCTGCAATGAAACTGTACTCGTGTACCCATAAATCACATGAGCTACGCAACGTCAATACATCTATATTTACACTCGCATAACATATTCTAGAAAAGAATCGAATTCCAGTCACCACCGCGACCCTGTCGTTCGCTGCACACATGGATACTGTACGTACGTACGTACGTACGCGGGTATGTATGTATGTAGGTACCTATCATACTTCAAAAACAGAGAAAAATGTCTCAACGCTCTTTGCGTCACATTGCGCAAACCATTGCAACGCTTCTGATCGCTGTCTCTCTCTCTCTCTCTCTCTCTCTCTCTCTCTCTCTCTCTCTCTCTCTCTCGCGTCTCCGATGCAAATTCGACATTTCGCGTCGCTGCCGCGGCCGCACCCTCCATAGGCACCCGCCGCACCCTCCGGTGGCACCCGCCACCGCGCGAAGACACTCGCCACTCGTTGTTCGGTTTCTTCTCGTCCTCCCCATATTTCAAAAATCGCGGTTCTCTCCTCCCCATCTCGAAAAACTATGGTTCTCTCTTGCCTAACTCAGAGAACTGTTGTTCCCTCCTCTCCGCGCACCCACTCGTCCAGTGGCCCAGAACTGTCATGGTATAAATACATTTGGTATGATGATCACGCGATGGCCATACAGGTTTCGACTTGAATCTTCTACGCGTAATACCTCTCTATGTTTTGTCTACGATGACCGAGCCAGAGAGAAAGATAGATAGATTCATGTCGTACCTCTCTCTCGCACTCCTTTTTCGAACGTCGAGAATCGTTCGCGGCTATCGCGGCGTCCGCTTTGAATTTTCGCGGTTCCGAGAATGCACGAAGATACTGCGCATTATTCTCAGAAATGGACCTTCTATCGTTACAGTTATCTATTTTTGGCGCGGTTGTCGCGCGATAGTCATGAAGGTTTCGACTTGCATCTTCTACGCGTCTACGCGGATCAAGAGAGAGAGAGAGAAAGAGAGGAAGACAGACATGTATGGTGCCTCTCTCTCGCACTCCTTGTTCGAACGTCGCTGCTATTGGGAGCGCGATCTGACCTTGGGGCGAAAAGAGGGTTGCGGATCTCTTCGAATTTTCGCGCCTCCGACAGCGCGTGGTGAGTTATCGGCGCTACCCCCCCCCCCCCCCCCAACGTCAACGGGCCGCGTTCCCTCTCCACCGGCTTATCCCTACGCCGACGGGTCGCGTTTCCCCCCATCCGCCTCCCCCGCGCCCCCGGTGCGATACCACCCGCCCGCTTCAACCCCTCGCCATGCCTTGGTCCAGAATCGGTGTAACTTATCCACTATTTTTATATTTTTCTTTTTATTTTATATTTTTATATTTTTATATTATTTTATTCTATTTATATTCTATTTATATTCTATTTTTATATTTTTCCTTTTGGGAACGCCATTGGTAGCCACAGAAAGTGGTAGCGTTTGATCTAGCTGTGCACAATTCTAAGTTTCGAGAAGTATTATTTCAAACAATTGTGAGATAGAGAAAAGTGTCAGGAGTAAGATTAGAAGAGAAGGTGGCAATCTGAACACGGCAAAAATATTGATATGTACAAGAAAATCCTAGCAAATTTTTATTATAAAGTGATAGAAGCGGCAAAAGGAAAAGAGAAAGGAAGGGCAAAAGGCGGCATACTTATGGGAGTAAAAGAGACAAGCGATGGAGTAAGAAAATGAATGAAATACTAGAAAAAGAATTAATAGGAAGAGGCATTGAAACAGAACAAGAGAAATGGATTATTGCAACAACGTACATGAGAGAAAAAGAGATGGAAACGGGGAATTAATACAGAGGATTGTAGAAGAAAATCCAATAGGTAAAATAATTGTAGGAGGATATTTTAACGCAAGAACGACAGAGAAGGGAGGCACATTATGAGAAGAAGAGAGAGGGAGAAAATTCAAAGATGAAGTATTGAACAGTGAAGGAGCAGTATAATTAAATAAATTAAGCGAAAACGGATTAGAAATAATTAACGGAAATATACAAGGAGATGAGGATGGGGAACTAACGTATGTAGGAGGAAATGGGTGTTCGACTATAGACTACGTGATAACAAATATGTTATGAAGACAAGGTAGAAGAACAGATGGTGGAGAACATACAAGAGAGAGAAGAGGGGAGAGAATGGATAAAGTATATCGATTGGTCAGAAAAAGGCAAGAAGATATATGAAGAGAGGACTGAAGAACTATTAGAAACAGAAAAATGGAAAGATCTGAAGGAATATACAAGCGAAAGGAAATAAAGGCAAAAACAGGCAAAAATGAAAGAAATGGTGGACGAAGAAGGCAAAATAACAAGAGAGAAAGAGAAGGAAAAGCTAAAAGAATGGAGAGCAGGTAATCAAGGAACACAGTAGTATCTCGCGCCAAGTATATATAGGTATATGCGCAGTGCAAGGCACAGAGTGCTCTATAACGCCACGAACCGCCATCAAAAATCCTTTCGATTATCGAATCTCAATAATGGCTTATTTGATTAGATTTTGTATG
Organism: Andrena hattorfiana; assembly: GCA_944738655.2. Lineage (NCBI taxonomy): Eukaryota > Metazoa > Arthropoda > Insecta > Hymenoptera > Andrenidae > Andrena > Andrena hattorfiana. The sequence goes on along the minus strand of OX122890.1, from coordinate 59,343,358 downwards.
GTCTTAATGGATAGCTTGGGTTCAATTTACCTTAGAGAAGGGTCTTCGTTTTGTTCCTGCGTGCCTTATGAGCTGAGATATTTCGATGCAGAGTTCCAATTTGACGAATTTCATGTTCTTAAGAATTAGAATCGTCATCGTCAAGTGTGGGCAAGAGGGGAACATGAAAGGAAGAGGGAATGTCGCCACTAGGCACGTCGATCATTCGATGAAGGTGTCGGCCAATCGCGTAACAAAGTGTTGTCACGTGACAGTCAGACAGAGAGCACATCTGTTGAGGTAAACGTAACCTAGCTAGTGTCAAACAATCATAACCTGTCAAGTGTCAAATAAGCAAACTTGTCAAATTTTTTTAAATGTTATGAGTTTTTACACCATATAGAACATGGAATTATTGTCTCAATTAACAAGGTAAGTCGCCAAATTTTTTTAATAGACTATTTATGTAGAGCTTATAGAAACGGAGGGGGCGCACAGACTTGGAAGTTGTCCGGAGAAGGTTAGATAGACAGAGAAGCATTTTGTTTCGCACAATATTCTGGAAATTTGTCAAATAAGGTAAATCGATAAAAATTTTCAAATTTGCGTAGCATTAAGAATTAAGAAAATTATGGCCTGCTGCTTGTAATGTAGAGTAAATCACATTAGCAGGGGTGTGCGGGTATCCGACTTTACGGGCTCGCGACAGGCCAGAAAATTTCGGGCGGGATCGGGCGGGGTCCCGATACTTTCGTACTGCTCGAGATCCCGACAGTTTCGGGATCCCGACACTCGATTCGGGTTACAAGCATGGTCACCATGAGCGGGCAATTTGATTTCAGCTCGGCTCGGCAAAACTCGGACGCAATCGGACAATATCGTTACCAGTAATAGATCAAAATTATTACCTGAGAACATAGAAAAATTATGTTTCTTACACATTAATTTGAAATAGTAAAATATTCACCTTCCTGTATATTATTGTTACAATGACGCATCCAGGAAATATTCCTTTCTGTATGCATATAGTTATTCGTACGTTTTATATTTTAAATCTGAACGTATCCCGAAAAAGATAGTACCCTATATATTTCCCTTACATAAAATACTAAGTATGAAGTATATTTTATTAAGATTTTAAAATTTTGTCGATATAAAAATAGTCTTCTTCCCAAGTTCTGAACATGGTATTTATTTATGTACGTACATAGACATATTCAGTATTCACAGACTATTTGGTAGCAATGAAAATACATACATATGTAAATAAATAATAAGATACAAATTATGATTCAACAGGGGACAGAAACGTAAAAACTTATCACTCGGGTATTGATATAAATGATATACGTAATTCTTTCTATCTCGGTCCCCTCTTAATAGCTGGCTTTCGAGCCGATCGCGTCTGAGTTTTGCCTAGCCGACCTGAAATCAAATTGCCCGCTCATGGCGGTCATGCTTGTAGCCCGAAACGAGTCTCGGGATCCCGAAAACTTCGGGATCTCGAGCAATACGAAAGTATCGGGATCCTGCCCGATCCCGCCCGAAATTTTCCGACCCGTCCCGAGGGCCGAGAACCCGAGCCTCGGGACGATCCGCACACTCCTACACATTAGTGAAGAAAATACGCTGAAAACGCATTTCCCTTGATACTTTCCAGTCTTTTGTGAAAGATATTCGGAATGCTTTATTAAAATTCACAGTAGTTCACAGGCTATTTATAATTTTAATAGTATCCTATTAACAATATTTCAATTCACCAATAAACATTCTAAGTTAATTTTATTCCAACACCAAGAAATTGTGTGTTAAAAATATTGGATCTCTTCGTTCATTTTCGCTAAATAACCATTAGCATTTAAATATCCTCCACCAAGACTTTCTGCCATACGCCCTCACATCCTTCGGATACATTATGTAATCTCTACACTTACTATAGCGAAGGGCCACTGTATATAAATTCTACGTTAAGTTTTAACCAAAATGTGGATCACATACACATTCACAGATAATCGAAGCAGAAGATGATGCAGCGTGGTCTACGTCAAAGAAAAAAAATTATTGTGACATAGTATTACATTAAATAAACGATTTTATTCAGCTTCGATCCTCTGTTTGCTTCTTGTATGTTTGGTTCATATTTGAAAACTCAAATTTAAACTAATTCCTCCAATCCAATTGTCTTGAAGCATTGCAGGCATGCGTAGTTTGGATGACAATACAATATATTTAAAAAAAAAAATAACCCCGAATAGGTGAAAAAATTATTCAGTCATCAATAAACACCACAAAATGTGTGAAATTCCCACAAAATTACCTTTTTTCAAAAAAGAGATAAAAAAATTAGGTACGCCAATTATCACAAGGGCTATTTATACAAAGAAAAATATGTATTAAATAATATTACGCAGATATATTTTTATATAAATAAATATTTTAATACGAATAAATATTTTATTCAAAATACATGGCACTAATTTTTGTATATCATTAGTTTTGTAAAGTTAAATATAGCACATTAATAAATTTACGACAGTTTTTTGTTCGTCTGCGCCCGCGAGTAAACTCAGCACACTTTTTTGTACCTTCTTTTAAAAAAGGTAATTTTGTGGGATATAGTAAGACAAAAATACATTTTAAAAAAGAAGAATCTACAGATTTTTACTAGAAAATTATAAAATAGCAGCAGGAGACAGATTATTGGAGGAACTACAAAAAGATCGAACAGAGAAGAAGTTCTGGGAATTAGTAAACGAAAGAAGAAAGAAGAGAACAGAAATTAGCGAGAAAATAAATAGCGAAGATTGGTTGAAACATTTTAAGGAACAATTTGAAGGGGAAATTTTAATAGAAGAACCGGAAAAAGCGTAAATAATTAAGATTTGCGAGACCGAAATCGAACATGAACAGTTACTTAGAGCGATAAGAAGATTGGAAAAAAGAAAGCGGCAGGAGCAGACGGAATAGATCATGAAGCTTGGCTATATGGAAATAAAAAAATAATAGGTAATTTAACAAAGGTGATAAACAGAACGTGTAAGAAAAGGGACTTTCCGGAAGAATGGAAAGAAGGAATAGTAAGTCCGGTGTTCAAAAGGAGAAAGGGTAATGGTTAAGAACTATAGGCACATAGCTGTGATGGACATGGGTTATAAGATATAAGTAGGTAAGCTATGCCGATTCTGGATACGGGTGGCGAGGGGTGAGGCGGGGCGGGGGGGGGGGGGTACAGGCGCGGGACGAGGTGTGGAGGGGGGTACCGCGCTCTTCCGCGCGATTGGTGCGGGGGTGAGGCGGGGAGGGGGTACCGCGATCGTTGGTGAGGGGGCTGACGTCACAGGGGAAGGAGGATTTCAAAATTTTCAAAATGGCGTCGCGCGCGCAGGTCGAGTTCGTGGGCGAGGGGGCTGACGTCACAGGGGAAGGGGGATTTCAAAATTTTCAAGATGGCGTCCGCCGCCGCGCAATCTCCGTACACGTGCGGGGATCGGTGCGCAGGCGCGAAAGATAACTATTAGAGATTAATTAACCTAAATAGCCCAACCGTCTCACGAAAGGATGCAACGTCGCCCTCGTATAAACATCCACCGACGATTCGACGCTTTATCGCGATAATTATTCGAGATCGATTAATCTAAATAGCCCAACCGTCTCACGAAAGAATGCAACGTCGCCCTAGTATAAAGTATAAAATCTGTTGGTGCGGTAGCGCTACGTAGAACGTTTACGAACGTGGTATATTTACTAGCTACAGCGTATATATTTTCGGTCAACCAAGTGAACATATGATAGATGCAATGTTCATACGCGAACAGTTTTCGCATCGTGACTTCCGTCATGTATAAGGTAACGCGATTATCGGTGATTTTGACGAGTTGATCATTGTGCATGCGCGTGAATTCGATTCGTAAATGATCAATTTCGATGTGGGTCTGGGGTGTTGTTACGTTGTCGCGTAATTTTTGAAGAATGTCAGTCATATTTATGCAGTAGGAGCTTCCACGTAGACATTGAGAAGCTCAACTCGCCACCTTTATTGTCGACTATGGTGATCTCGACGCGGCACGAATCCATGCCAATGCGAATTCCTATCGTGAGCCGTTTATACGCTGTTGAGGTCAGAACGTGTGGAACTCTTTTCGCGTACAGACATTGGGCGAGTACAGTGATTTGTATTTGAAAACAGATGTGCTGTTACTCGCCGACATTTTCGAAAGTTTCCGCACCGACTGTATCGCGAGTTACGATCTGGATCCCGCGCATTATTGCACGCTACCAAGTTTCACGTGGGACGCGATGCTCAAATACACCAGCGTACGATTAGAGCTTCTGACGGACGTGGACATGTTACTGTTCGTGGAGCGTGGCATACGCGGCGGTGTGAGCCAGTGCTCGCACAGGTACGCGCGAGCCAACAACAAGCACCTGCCTGCGGGGATGTACGACGAGTCGAAGCCGTCGACGTATCTAATGTACTTCGACGTCAACAACTTGTACGGCTGGGCGATGTCGCAGGCTATGCCGAAAGGAGGGTTTCGATGGCTGGACCATGCGACAGTGGCCGCGCTCGACGTATCATCCCTACCCGACGGCGAGGACTCCGAGGAATCTGAGGGATACCTGCTGGAGGTACACATCGAATATCCCAAGGAGATCCACGACGCTCACGCCGACCTTCCATTCTGCCCGGTGCGCGAGCACGCGCCAGGAGGAAAACAGACTAAGCTGCTTGCCACGCTCGACGATAAGGAGCGATACGTCATCCATTATCGCTACCTGAAACAGTGCGTCCGACACGGTTTACGCGTGACGCAAATTCATCGAGTGTTACGATTTGATCAGTCGCATTGGTTGCGCGACTATATTCAATTGAACACCGGTTTGGGGACGCGAGCCACGAGTGAATTTCAAAAGACTCTATATAAATTAATGAATAACGCGGTGTACGGGAAGACAATGGAAAATGTGCGGAATCGCGTAGACGTGCGACTGGTGACGCGGTGGGACGGTCGTTACGGCGCGGAAGCGCTGATCGCGAAACCGAACTTTCACAGCCGCACGATCTTCTCGGAGCAATTAGTGGCAATCGAAATGCGTAAACTGAAAGTTAAGTTTGACAAACCGATATACGTGGGTATGAGTGTGCTCGATGTATCGAAGGAATGTCTGTATGAATTTCAGTATGCATATATGCGCGCAGAGTTCGGTGATCGGTGTAAGGTTCTGTACACCGACACCGACAGTTTAATGTATAGCGTGGAATGCGAGGATGCGTATGAAAGGATGAAGCGTGACGTCGCCCGATTCGACACGAGTGATTACGCGGTGGACAATCCGTACGGTATGCCCCGCGTAAACAAAAAGGTGCCGGGACTCATGAAAGATGAGAACAACGGCACCTTGATGACCGAGTTCGTCGGACTACGATCTAAGATGTACCCGACTAGAACGTTTAACGCTGCAGTGGGGTCTACGAGTGAGACTAAGAAAGTGAAGGGTGTGCGGAGACATGTAGTCGCGAACGATATACAATTCGATGATTACATTCGTTGTCTTCATGATCTTACCGAAAAATCAGTTCGGCAGAACAATATACGCTCCAAAGAGCATGATGTGTATACCGTGAGTCAAGAAAAGAACGCTCTCAGCCCGTTCGACGACAAGCGATATATTTTAACCGATCGGGTCAGCACCCTTCCGTGGGGGCATTATCGAATCCCCGAGCTTGAGCTTGAGCCCGACGAGTCCCTCGAGAATCCCATTGTATAGAATGCTTGTATGTTTGTATTTTTTGCATGTACATATGTATATACGTTTCTTTTGTATATGTTATTTATTTATTTATGGATATGTAATATATGTATAGCGTAGAATATAACCAAAATTGTATTTTATACGTATTAGCATATATATATTTTTTCTCTACTTTATTAAGCTTAATTGTACGCATATATATGCACGAAGAAGAAGAATGAGAATGAGGAGGAGGAGAATGTGAATAAACGGACAATGTATATATTTATATGTATTTATTCATTCATTTATTTGTTCCAGTAACATCAAGCACGATAACGAATCAGAGAATATCCTTGTCGCGTATCCACGAGTTCCGCGACGAATCGAATCCAAGCCACTTAACGTACACCTGATTCCCCTTGCGACGAATAATCTTCTCGACCAGATAGACGTCCGGATTCGCGACCAAATGTAGTTCGTACTCGTAGAATCCACCCGAGATCGGCTCTCCCGCGGAATCGTGCAGAATGTACGTCACCGGGAACGTTCGTTGTACGGTTACGATTTCGAATACCTCAGTCGACCAGTTCGGAGTGTACCCCTTCTCGAAGAGGGTCTTGAACTTGCTCACGCGTACCTTTTCACCGACGTTGAATTTCGTGCGGAGTCGAACGCCTTTCGATGCAGAGGGGAAGGGGGGTTCATTCGCGGCGAACGACAAACGCGTCGTGGGGTCACGTCAACGGGTCGGGCGTTGATCGTCCGATGCTTGCGATGATTGTAAGTGCGTACGAGCGCAGGTAACAGGTCGACTCAGCGATAGGACGCGTTCAAGGAGAATTGTTTCCACATGAGGTTTTTCAGCGTACGATTGAAACGTTCGACGATCGACGCTTTCATCACGCTGTACGTGGATTAGTGATTGAAATTCCGCGTTATAAAACTCATTTCCCATGTCGGTTTGTAAATTTCGCGGGCATCTATCGCTCTTCCGCAATACGGTCGTGAACGCCGCGGTCACGTCGCGTCCACTTTTCGTTTTCACGGGTATTTATACTTGTACCCCTTGTTACCCAGCGTGCCCTTGCTCGACGAATGGTTTTGCTTATGCGCGCTCGTCAACAAGATGCGTCGGTACGAGCGAAAATCAGCGTCCGTGCACGTCTGCTGGTTGGGTTCTCGCATGAACAACAATTCGTACAAACCCAGAGTCCCCGGGTATCGCGTTCCGTTCACGTGAATGTCATCGCCGTCCGCATCGATGGTGAGCACGGAATCGCCGATCATTAGATCCTCGTCGAGCCCCAAGTATACGCCGTACACATCATCGATTAGTCTCTTGTTGTCGGTGAAGAACAGTCGTAGGTATTGTCGCGACAAGGGTCCTTTGGCGTTCCGTATATACACTTCGATATCATCGACGGGTTTACGCACCATATCCAAATCGTAAGCCTTTACTGACGACTCGTCATCAGGAATTTTTTCATCGTCTTCATCGACGATATCATCAACAACATCATCAATAACATCATCGACAACATTATCTTCATCGACAACTTCGTCAAAATCGTTGTTGTCGTTGTCGTTGTCGTTGTTGTTGATGTTATCGTTGTCGTTGTTGTTATCGTTGTCGTCGTTGTCGTCACTCCGTCGATAATCAAGGAACATCCGAATAACCTTCCAGATTCTAGTGACGACAACGACGACGATGACGCCGACAACACCGACAACGATAACAACAACGACAACGATAACATCAACAACAACGACAACGACAACAACGATGTTGACGAAGTTGTCGATGAAGATAATGTTGTCGATGATGTTATTGATGATGTTGTTGATGATATCGTCGATGAAGACGATGAAAGAATTCCTGATGATGAGTCGTCAGTAAAGGCTTACGATTTGGATATGGTGCGTAAACCCGTCGATGATATCGAAGTGTATATACGGAACGCCAAAGGACCCTTGTCGCGACAATACCTACGACTGATCTTCACCGACAACAGGAGACTAATCGATGATGTGTACGGCGTATACTTGGGGCCCGACGAAGATCTAATGATCGGCGATTCCGTGCTCACCATCGATGCGGACGGCGATGACATTCACGTGAACGGAACGCGATACCCGGGGACTCGGGGTTTGTACGAATTGTTGTTCATGCGAGAACCCAACCAGCAGACGTGCACGGACGCTGATTTTCGCTCGTACCGACGCATCTTGTTGTCGACGAGCGCGCATAAACAAAACCATTCGCCGAGCAAGCGCACGCTGGGTAACAAGGGGTACAAGTATAAATACCCGTGAAAACGAAAAGTGGACGCGACGTGACCGCGGCGTTCACGACCGTATTGCGGCAGAGCGATAGATGCCCGCGAAATTTACAAACCGACATGGGAAAGGAGTTTTACACCGCGGAGTTTCAACGATGCGCGAAGATGCGCGGGATCAACCACTACTCCACGTACAGCGTGATGAAAGCGTCGATCGTCGAACGTTTCAATCGTACGCTGAAAAACCTCATGTGGAAACAATTCTCCTTGAATGCGTCCTATCGCTGGGTCGACCTGTTACCTGCGCTCGTACGCACCTACAATCATCGCAAGCATCGGACGACCAACGCCCGACCCGTTGACGTGACCCCCGCGACGCATTTGTCGTTCGCCGCGAATGAGCCCATCCCCCTATCTGCCTCGAAAGGTATTCGACGACGCGTGAAATTCAACGTCGGTGACAAGGTACGCGTGAGCAAGTTCAAGACCCTCTTCGAGAAGGGGTACACTCCGAACTGGTCGACTGAGGTATTCGAAATCGTAACCGTACAACGAACGTTCCCGGTGACGTACATTCTGCACGATTCCGCGGGAGAGCCGATCTCGGGTGGATTCTACGAGTACGAACTACATTTGGTCGCGAATCCGGACGTCTATCTGGTCGAGAAGATTATTCGTCGCAAGGGGAATCAGGTGTACGTTAAGTGGCTTGGATTCGATTCGTCGCGGAACTCGTGGATACGCGACAAGGATATTCTCTGATTCGTTATCGTGCTTGATGTTACTGGAACAAATAAATGAATGAATAAATACATATAAGTATATACATTGTCCGTTTATTCACATTCTCCTACTCCTCATTCTCATTCTTCTTCTTCGTGCAAATATATGCGTACAATTAAGCTTAATAAAGTAGAGAAAAAATATATATATACTAATACGTATAAAATACAATTTTGGTTATATTCACTTTCTTAGTCTCACTCGTAGACCCCACTGCAGCGTTAAACGTTCTAGTCGCGTACATCTTAGATCGTAGTCCGACGAACTCGGTCATCAAGGTGCCGTTGTTCTCATCTTTCATGAGTCCCGGCACCTTTTTGTTTACGCGGGGCATACCGTACGGATTGTCCACCGCGTAATCACTCGTATCGAATCGGACAACGTCACACTTCATCTTTTCGTACATATCATCGCATTTCACACTATACATTAAACTGTCGGTGTCGGTGTACAGGACCTTACACCGATCACCGAACTCCGCACGCATATACGCATAATGGAACTCGTACAGGCATTCTTTCGATACGTCCAGTACACTCATCCCCACGTATATCGGCTTGTCGAATTTCACTTTGAGTTTGCGCATTTCGATGGCCACTAACTGCTCGGAGAAAATCGTCCGACTGTGAAAGTTTGGTTTCGCGATCAGCGCTTCCGCACCGTAACGACCGTCCCACCGCGTCACCAGTCGCACGTCTACGCGATTCCGCACATTTTCCATTGTCTTTCCGTACACCGCATTGTTCATTAATTTATATAGAGTCTTTTGAAATTCACTCGTGGCTCGCGTCCTCAAATCGGTGTTCAATCGAATGTAGTCGCGCAACCAATGCGACTGATCGAATCGTAACACCCGATGAATTCGCGTCACGCGTAAACCGTGTTGGACGCACTGTTTCAGGTAGCGATAATGGATGACGTATCGCTCCTTATCGTCGAGCGTGGCAAGCAGCTTAGTCTGTTTTCCTCCTGGCGCGTGCTCGCGCACCGGGCAGAATGGAAGGTCGGCGTGGGCGTCGTGGATCTCCTTGGGATATTCGATGTCTACCTCCAGCAGGTATCCCTCAGATTCCTCGGAGTCCTCGCCGTCGGGTAGGGATGATACGTCGAGCGCGGCCACTGTCGCATCGTCCAGCCATCGAAACCCTCCTTTCGGCATAGCCCGCGAAATCGCCCAGCCGTACAAGTTGTTGACGTCGAAGTACATTAGATACGTCGATGCCTTCGACTCGTCGTACATCCCTGCAGGCAGGTGCTTGTTGTTGGCTCGCGCGTACCTGTGCGAGCACTGGCTCAGACCGCCGCGTATGCCACGCTCCACGAACAGTAACATGTCCACGTCCGTCAGAAGCTCTAATCGTACGCTGGTGTACTTGAGCATCGCGTCCCACGTGAAACTTGGTAGCGTGCAATAATGCGCGGGATCCAGATCGTAACTCGCGATACAGTCGGTGCGGAAACTTTCAAATACGTCGGCGAGTAACAGCACATCTGTTTTCAAATACAAATCACTGTACTCGCCCAATGTCTGTACGCGAAAAGAGTTCCACACGTTCTGACCTCAACAGCGTATAAACGGCTCACGATAGGAATTCGCATTGGCATGGATTCGTGCCGCGTCGAGACCACCATAGTCGACAATAAAGGTGGCGAGTTGAGCTTCTCAATGTCTACGTGGAAGCTCCTACTGCAAAATATGACTGACATTCTTAAAAAATTACGCGACAACGTAACAACACCCCAGACCCACATCGAAATTGATCATTTACGAATCGAATTCAGGCGCACGCACAATGATCAACTCGTCAAAATCACCGATAATCGCGTTACCTTATACATGACGGAAGTCACGATGCGAAAACTGTTCGAGTATGAACATTGCATCGATCATATGTTCACTTGGTTGACCGAAAATATATACGCTGTAGCTAGTAAATATACCACGTTCGTAAACGTTCTACGTAGCGCTACCGCACCAACAGATTATGTAAAATTAATTTCCGAAAGCGATCACTTTGAACAACATTCTTTGATTTATTGCGAATTGTTAGCGTTACGAATGCAATCCATTGCACGATGTAAATCATGTACCACTATAGTACGCGTATATGTTTTAATAAATGGATGATTTTCACGTTTATACCTGTAACGTTTCATTTAAACGTTGCTTTTATACAGATTCACGTACACGTGCACGTCAATGTATGAATATATATTGCAGCATTGATGGCGATGATCATCGAATTCTCTCTCTATCGCTCTTTCTCTCATGCACCTCAATCGAGTAACGTAAAGTCGCACTAACTCGTAGCGTTACCACGTGTATCGGATTCCCCCGTTCGCGATAAGGGCATTCGCATCCGTCACGGCGGTCCCAATCTTTGAAATATTCGAAACGAAACTCGAATAATTATCGCTCTATGTTTTCGTAGGCGGATATTTACGCGAACGCAATGCCCCATTCTTACATGATGATCATGGGGCAGCTGTACTGTTTAGATTAATAAATCTCGCATAGTTATCGCTTCGCGCTGTGTCAGAGGGTGTCGAAGTACAGCATCTGCGGAGCACACACACGTACGCGCCTCGACGCGTTACATCCTGTCGCGCGTCATGATTCCTTATCTTTCGGAAGACTTCTTGCCGTATTAAAAGCTGGTGCTTGCTCCAATGATCTTGACAGATCGATCGCGTTTGGTCACGACCAGAGATACATCCTAGTGTGCAAAAGAAGCAAAGAAAGAGGCAAATCAAGGAACAAAGCTAATCAAGGTAGGAACACCATAGACATATATTAATTAAAAGAATAAATTATAATAAAAATCGAGTTATTAAAACGAACACGTGGTGTGCCGGTACAGAAAAACAAGATGCAAACTAGATCTCTCAACGAGGAATGGCGTCACCGCCCTCGCCACGAAGAAGACAACGAGGACCCGTATATAAGAATATTGGGAATGGTCTGCCTAAAGGCCAAGTGGCCTGGTTTTCGCACAGATCGCAGTGACCTATACCGGCGAAAAATTTGTTATCCATGTTATAAAAACCTTTACGCCGAGGACACAAAGTACTATACGCCCGCGAGTCGACACCTGTTAACATTACGCAGACATTTAATTAACTTCAAATACTGCATGATATGCACCAGGCAAATTTACAATTGGGGGGTGGCAGCTCAATGCCCCGAATGCATAGAGGCATTTATGCATATCAGTAGAAACAACGGAGAAGCCCTAAACTTAGGGGTCGCATTAAATGTATTAGAGGCCCATGAACGAGGCCAATCACGGCATCAATAATAAACCTATTTTATATTTTCCACATATAACAATTCTAATATAATTATTTCAATCCTACCTTCATATCCCTACCAAGCGAACGAGAACGACGATCCTACACTAAGGATAAGCCGGGGCGCGATGTAAACAAACCGCGCTATAGAAAAACAGAATCGCGTAGTAAATGGAATAAGATAGAAACCTTCGTAGAATCTTATACATCAGACAATATAAAACAGAAATACATTGTAAATAGAGTAAGGCATGAGATTTTAGGGGGACATGTAGTCAATAATGGCGATAAATCCGAGCATAACACGACGTAAGGAGAACTATATATATGCATTTCCCCACTTTTCTGAAACAATCACATTTTTGGAAAACTATGATTTGGACTTGTATAATCAGAGCGGCAATTTGGCACGCAGCAATGTCGTGACATAGCTCTATAAAAACATTATAATTTAAAAAGATATTTTACATATACTACATTAAAAACAATTCAACGTGCTTGACTTTGACGCTGTTTTTGCGAATGCGGTATCGGGGCTTCAGGCTCGCGATATTGCAATTCAGACTGTCCCCGAACAAGTTTGCGATGATTCGTTTTATACCGACGAGGATCTATTTAATGAAACCGTCGACAATGCTATTTTTACCGACGACAATAGTGCCCTATTCGCTGACGATGTAGTCGAGTGGGAAAATTAAATTTAATAAATTACTAAATCTTACAAATCTTAATATTAATATGTCAGGTTTACTCACCAATCTTCCACGTTCCCTGTGAAATCTTTCGGCGGCTGCGGATGTTTATACTAGGGCGACGTTGCATTCTTTCGTGAGACGGTTGGGCTATTTAGATTAATCGATCTCGAATAATTATCGCGATAAAGCGTCGAATCGTCGGCGGATGTTTATACGAGGGCGACGTTGCATTCTTTCGTGAGACGGTTGGGCTATTTAGGTTAATTAATCTCTAATAGTTATCGGTGTCGAATTACAGCATCCGCGTTACATCCTTTCGCGCCTGCGCACCGATCCCCGCACGTGTACGGAGATTGCGCGACAACGACCGCGAACTTGGGGTCCGTTCGGCGGTGGGACCGGAGTCAGGAGCCGTTAGGCCCAACAGCAGTGCCTGTATGTCGGGAGAAATCCGTTGAGCGGTGGGGCCGTCGCCCTTTAAGGCATCTAATGGAACTATGTCCACTATTAGCCTTGTCTCGGATGATAACAAGGCGATTACTGGAATAAGTCCAGCCTCATCTCGCCCCGTCGGCAGCGAGTTGAGGGGAAGAGGTCAGACCGATGATACTGTGTCGATGCGCCGAACCAGTATCAACAGGCGAGGCGCTAATTTTAATGCGCCATCGCACCCCTTGCAAAACGCTACAGTGGCAGGACATGTCAACACGGAAGATGATTTGAATACAGGATCACGGCACCTGGATGAGGAGGTCAGGGAGGCCTGGACGGACGTCTCCAGCTATAAGAAGAAGATGAGGAGAAGTCACGGCAAGGATCCGGGGAATAAGGAGGTAGCTGATACGAGGGTCGACGACCCTAAGGGGAAGTATAATAGGGGCAAAGAACTTACTCCTCAGAGAGCATCTAAGGGACAGAGGGACGGCACGCTGGGCGACTTTTTCATGAGGATCGTAGCGGGAGCCGGAGGAGAAGCCCGGGGGTCGGGAGAGCAGATCATCGCTGAGACCTCCCAGCCGGGTGTTTCCAGAGGAAGAACATTAGCGCCCCCCCCCCCCCCCCCAGGATGGGTTGTAGGACAGCCCCAGCGTAGGGAAGGGGAATTAACCTGGACCTTCAGCTGACAATCACACAGTTCCGATTGAGGATCAGACGATTGCTGCGGCCCTTGAAAAGCTGGTCGGCAAGGAGCTGGGGGGAGTCCCAGTGGTGGAGAAGATATCGTTGGAGGTTAGAGACCTGGACCCGATGGTGCAGGGTCCCAAGCTCCTGCGTGATTTAGCAGTGTCACTTAAACTTCACGCTGACCAGATCCGGCTTAATTCAATCCGGCCGACACCTATGGTGGCACAAGTGGCGGTGGTTGATATTCCGTCGAACAACCTCCCGAGGTCAATGGTGGGACATCGTGTGAGATCGGGACAAACGATTGCAGGAATCAGGGTACATCCGAAACTGCTACGATGTTACAGATGCCACCAGCTGGGGCACCTTGCCAGGAGTTGTAAGGATGTTGATGAGTGATGAGAAAGATGCCGGAGGTGCGGAGCTACCGATCACGCCATAGGAGCGTGCAAGAACCCGCCGCGATGCGTTATCTGTGCTAAGGAGAGGGCCACGGGACCGAAGGTGGCGCACGTGACTGCCTCCTTGGCGTACCCGGCAAACAGGAAAGGGAAGGAGTCGGAGCGCCGGAATAACCAACAACTAATATAATGTTAAGGATGATCCAGATAAACCTTAACAGGTGTAGGTTGGCTCAAGATTTTATAATCAACAACGTGTGTGAAATGAACGCCGCTGTCGTCATTATTTCTGAGCCATTCAAGCAGCTACCTGAATGGAGTAACGACGCGACGGACGACGCATCGGTGTGGATTACGGGTTCCAGAGGGAAACTCCCGACTCTGACCCCAGTGGTTGCGGAGGCGGCTATCGTGGGTGCGGAGTTTGATGACAAGGTCGTTGTGAGTTCTCACTACTCCCCGAACCGTGAGATGACGGAGTTCCAGACGTATATAGATGGCCTGGAGCGCATTCTTAGCGGCCTGGCAGCGCCCGGTAAGGGTATTCTGGTCGCGGGTGATTATGACGCGAGGTCCCCGGCATAGGATGGCTCAAAGATGGATAAGCGTGGACAGGTGTGCTTAGGCATGTTGGATAGACTTGGTCTGATCCCAATTAGAGCTGAGGGCGGATTCACCTTGCGGCGTAACAAGCGCTCATCGTTTATACATTTTATGTCTATGGACAGAGTCTCGACCCGGAAAATAACCAAGAGCGTGATCCTTCAACAGTTTACGGCGTCAGATCATCGTTACATGATACACACCATGGCAACGCCCAAGAAAACACCTACAGTCCCCCAATGGGCCCAGTACTCTGTAAAAGATTTGCACCCGGTACTTATTATCCGCAAATACGGTGAGCTAAGGGATGGGGAATTGGAGCACCCCAGGCTCGCGGGAGAGCGGGACGAGCCGGCTGCGGATAGACTTCAGCGCCTCCTCGGGAAGTTACACGTGCGGAGCGTGGTCATGAAGACAGGCCTCCGTGTTGAGATTGCCCCCTAGGAGTGAGATTCACCCGGCCAGGAGGATCTTCCAACGAAAGAGGAAGACTACGGCCCCGGATACGGAGGAGTGTAGGGAAGCGTATGCGAAAACAAAGGAACGTCTGTGGGAGGGACTCTGTCGTATGGTGGACACGGATCCGTGGGGTAAACCTTACAGAGTTGTTATGGCCAAGCTGAAGGGCAATGCGACGTAAGGCGGTCGTAAACCCCGAACAGGTTAAGATGCTAGCTGTGCGCCTATTCATTACGAGGTCGGTGGCTCGAGGGACCAGAAGAAAACAAACGCTGTCGCACTGGAGCAGGTCGCGGGACGAGCATGCGTTGGCAAGCGTCACTCCGGAGTTCATTGCGGAGGTGGTTGCCAAACTCAAGCCAACCAATGCCCCGGGATTTGATGCGGTGCCGTCCGAGGTGATGTCCTGCGTCCTGAGAACTCACCCGGAGGACCTGCTAGAGTTCGTGAGAGACACCTCATGGAGGGGCACTATACCGGCGCTATACAAGAGAGCGAGGGTAGTGCTAATTCCCAAATTCGGAAAAGACCCAATGTCACCAGGTAGGTATAGACCCATCAACATACTCCCGGCCCTGAGCAAAGCGTGGGAGTATGCGATGAAGAGGTCCTGGAGGCTCAGTTGGGCAAAGACCAGTTCCAGCTGACCCAATACGGGTTTAGAGTAGGGCACCTACTGGCAACCCGGGTATATCCGGATACCCGGATATCCGGTTCTATCTCAAGATAAAAAATATTGTATTTCGAAAGACACCCAAGCAAATGAAATATATAAACATTATAGATTTGCAGCCATATTTATATTGTATGCATTATCAGGGACGTTCACTTTACTGCTGATATTCTAATTTTCATTAATCAGGTTAAACATGATGGCTAAATTCTTCCCCGAATGACGCTCTTCCAAGTGTAAAATGTATAACTTTATAGGATCCACTTTATATTTAAAATGTGTAGAGTTGTAGAAATGAATGGATCTTGTGGTCTCGAGGACAATCCATTATTAAGAATGGCCATATCAAACACCGTAGAAAGTTATTTTTCTATTCTACTTCATTACGTATTACAGTCAACTCTCCTATAACGTGATTAATTCGTAAGGCGTTATATGGACACCGCGTTATAAGAAACTCAGAATTACATAGTACAAATCATATTAACTCATACCGCGTTATAGGTAGGAGGACTGCCGCAATTTTTACTCCGCATTGTATGGAAACCGCGTTATAGGCGGGTTTACTGTATACATAAGTTGCAATTGATTTAGGATACTTTTACTATAAGGACATCAACAGCCCGGTTCGGCAATTAATGTTTGAAAGATAACACACTCTCATGTATAGTTCATGTTACTTTTCCATCCTCCGATGGATCATAGAAGTAATCGCGATCCACCCAACCGACATTCTTGCAGTATCGGCACTTGAGGTAGCAACAATGTCGATCGGAACGATCGCGGTTAATTCTTTTCTTTTCAGACCTCTATCGACGCTGTATTTCTTAGTTCAGTCTCTATTATAAATTCACGCAATTTGGTACTAAATGGCTCCACGTAAAAGTTTGGTGCGGAAATATAGCACTCCATCCGAAGATGGAAAATCTATTACATGTGGTATATTTCATGGTACATTATCTTTTAATGGATCAACGTCAGTCATTATGAAGCATTTGCGGGGCAAGCATCTTATACGAAGCAACAAAAATTAGTCACGCCTTGTACATCAAGACGACAAGAACAAATATCACAGGCATTTGCTCGTATGATTTCCGCAAATATAATGCCCATTTCCTTTTGTGATAGTAAAGGATTTAAAGAATTTATGGCTATATTGGAACCGGGGTATCAATGTCCTTGTCCTAAAACTATACTGAAACGTTTACAACTGATATATAATGAGAAATGAAGTAAAATAGAAAGAGAACTATCTATGGCCTCTGATATAGCCATTACCAGTGGTGTATGGTCCTCAAGATCACAGGATTCTTATATTTCGGGAACTGCACATTTTATAAATGAAAAGTGGATCATAAAAAATTACACACTTTATACCCAATTCATAGAATATCGACATTCGGAGGAGAATTTAGCCATAATGTTTAATTCAATTAATGAATACTGGAATATCAACAATAAAGTGAACGCTATGGTCCATGACAATGCATCAAATATAAGTATGGCTGCAAATCTGGCAGATAATGTGCGATACAGCATTTCTTGTTCCGCACACAATGTACAATTGTGAGTGAATGATGCTTTGGATACAGTTGACGAGTTCAAAGAAGTGATAAAAAAGGATAGTAAGATTGTGCAATATTTTATACATTCAAATTGAGCAACAAGTGCTTTGACCGAAAAGTAGGAGCAGTTAAATTTAAGTAAACAGAAATTAATTTAAAGTTGTCCCACAAGGTGGAATTCTTATTATTATATGTGTGAGCGACTTGTGAATCATAGAGATGCAATTGTTTCTGTCTTAGCAGATAGAGTTATTACAAAAGTAAATATCGTTTTAAAACTTGAAATGTCGAAATATGATTGGTTAATAATGAGTGATATTATTGCGGCGTTAAAACCTTTGCAAGTAGCGACTACTGCACTAGGCTCCAAAATACAGTAACAATTTCTATGGTACTGCCTATTATCCATGGGATTGTTAATAATCATTTCACAGTTAATAACGCGGGCAAAGCTGAGACGGAGCAATATAAAAATGTTTTGGTAACGTCCTTTGTGAATAGATTTAATTTACAATCACGTGTTGAAACTGTACATCATTTTGCTTAGTTTCTTGATCCAAGAAGCAAGGAAATTTCGTTTGAAAATAATGAAATGGAAAATCTCACTAGAAGTTCCATTGGTAATATGATAGAAAACATTTCCATAACTAAAACTGTACAAAATGTTAATCCTATGCCAAGTACACTAGATTTTATATTCCAAACTTCACAATCTAACAACAATAGTAATTCCGAACATACAATTGTATTTACACGAGACACAAATGGACCATAATTTATGCCCATTAGAATGGTGGAGAACGCGTCAAAGCAAATGCCCTAGACTTGTAAATATTGCCAAGATGTATTTATGTATACCTCCGACGTCTACCAGCTCTGAACGAGTATTCTCAACAGCTGGAAATATTGTTACCGCAAAGTGTAGCAGCCTACTACCTGAGAATGTTGATTTGTCGGTATTTCTATACAAAAATGAAGATATCTAATTCAAAATAATTAATTGCTTCATTGTTTTATTGTTTCACACAAAAATATATATTACTCGAAACATGCCCGACGAGTGAGGTGGTAATATCTCTTGTGTCTCATGGGTACCCGGATAGCCGAGTAATTTTTGCCCGGCTATCTCACGGGTAAGTTTGGTCTACCCGAGTGGCGCACCGGGTACCCGGGTACCTGGCGGGTCGGGTAGTAACAGCTCTAGTTTAGAAGAGGCTCGGGGTTGATTGAGGCCACGATAGAGGTGGTCTGGTGCGCCAACAATTGCAAAGAGAAGCACCGGATGTGCCTGCTGATTGCGATAAACATACACAACGCGTTCAACGTACTCAAGTGGGACATCTTTCTCCGGGAGTTAGAGGGGAGGTGAACATCAAGCGTTGTAATGAAAGTCATGGAATCATACTTTGAGGGCCGGGGGATCACGAGCCACAGCCCCAAGGATCAGGTTGACCTTGACATCGTGGCATGTGTCCCTCAGGGCTCAGTATTGGTCCCATTTTTATGGAGCATTGTATATAACGGAGTACTGAGGGCCTTGAATGGGAGCAGGCATGTCAAGGCAATAGCGTACGCGGACAACTTGGCCATGCTTTTCTCAGCCAGGGCCTCCGATCAGCTGGCGAAAATGAGGGTCTAGATAATGGAGAAGATAAAGATATGGTTCCAAAAGTCCGGCCTACAAGTGGCGTTTGAAAAAACGGAGGCGATCTTCCTTACTGGGAGAACGATTGATAAGATCGTGGGCCTTCATATCCTGGGCAATAAGATTACCACGGCGGCGGAGGTCCAGTACCTCGGTGTGGTCCTGGACAACATCCGGAAATTCAGGCCGCACTTGGTTAAGGTTACGGTTAGGACGGAGAAGCTAGTGGGTGCCCTGTCAGCCCTCCTGCTGAACACGAGAGGCCCCTCACAATATTCGAGGAGGCTCTATAGTGTTTGAGAGTTTGTGGTACTGTTTGCCGCCTCGATCTGGGCCCCGTCCCTCAAATATGAGGCGAACAGGGCCCTTATTAAGAGTGCCCAGAGGACCGCACTTGTCAAAACAACTACGGCCTATCGAACTGTATTGTGTTGCTCCCTCTGCGTATTGGCGGGGAGGCTCCCGCTGCACATCGAAGTCAGTATGCTGAAAGCGGTGTATGAGGCAAAGGCAGCGGATAAAGGAAATCCTACAATGGCTTCGGATACGGTATTGCGGAAGGAAAGGGAGGCAAAACATCGCCGGACGGCAATGGATTGGGCAATGGCGGAGTGGCAGCGCGAGCGGGCCAACTACGTCCCAGAAAATTGGAAGTGAAGGCTTGTGAAGAGGGTAGAATCCTTCGTCCCGAAAGACGCGCCAGGCAATGTGTTGAGCTATTTTACCATGCAGCTCCACACTGGCCATAGTGTGCTCGATGCATATAAGAAGTTGATAGGGTAGACAGAGGATTGCACCTGCCGGGACTGTGGAAGGGACACATTCGATGATGCCGAGCATGTGTTAACCAGCTGCCCAATGTATGAGGCGGCCAGGGCAGAGCTGGAGTCCACGTTGGGGACGGAGAGAGTTGCGGACTCTCTGATCAGTCTGGCTACTGCGACGCCGGAAAACTGGGCGCAGTTCATGGTGTTTGCCGAAAAAGTCATGAAAGGTTTACCAAAAGAAAGGCGGACAAGGTCGCGAGGCAAGCTAGGCTGCAATTAATCAGGGAGGCAGTGGCCAGAAGAGCAGCCGAGCGTAATGGAATAGCGCGGAAGAGGGAGCGCTAGCCCAAATAGGATTGTGAGGCGAATCGGCGGGCTACCGTAATAGATGAAGTAAATTTGTACATAGAATTATACGTTGTAAATGTAAATATATGTGTTACGCAGCCCTGTCGCCCGGTCTGCTTATTTCCCTCCCACGAAGCTCGGACACTCAGCTGTACTTTATCTCTACGCATCCTTCCGTTCATCATAAGCTAAAATTCTAAGAAAGCGCGTCTTGCATTTCTCGTACCAGTCCGGCTGTGGACACAATAAACGATTCATTTTTTGACCAGCACCCTACCGAGTAACAATTATTCTTCCGGATCCCTTGTTCCTACGATACGTGCCCTACGGGAGTTAGCATCTAATTATCTATCAAGCGAATTATCGAGTCAGTGGCGTTTTTTATCCTGGGTAATTTCCCCGTGACATATGGGGGTACAGTATTTATTTGTTTGTTTGTTTGTTTGTTCGTTCGTTCGTTCGTTCGTTCGTTCGTTCGTTCGTTCGTTCGTTCGTTCGTCCGCCCGTCCGCCCGTCCGCCCGTCCGCCCGTCCGTCCGTCCGTCCGTTCGTTCGTTCGTTCGTTCGTTCGTTCGTTCGTTCGTTCGTTCGTTCGTTCGTTCGTTCGTTCGTTCGTTCGTTCGTTTGTTTGTTTGCCCGTCCGTCCGTCCGTCCGTCCGTCTGTCCTGTGCTCCGTCGAGTGCTGCAGGAGGGACAGATCGAAGTACTGCCTAGAAGTACCGATTCTGTTCTAGGACAGCTGCGCGAGTAGGGTCCGGCAGACGGGGTTTTTTAGTGGGTAGACCGCAAAATCTGCGGAGAGTCCCACATCAACCCGGCAGTCACCGCCGCGGTATGCGTAAGGGCATTTTTCCTCCTCATAATAAAAAAAAAGATGTTATGGTTATAATAATTGCAACAACACTTCGCGCGATTAATATTTAATGATAAGGCAATAAAAGAACAGTATAAAAAAGAAGAACATATATAAAAAGTACTGTGTAAGTAATCAACGCGTCTGTACGCAGCGGCGCTCACATTGCGAAGAAAGTGTAAAAGGAAACGGAAAGACATGGGGTCAAAACTGCGCCCGGCTGGTACGTGGGTTGCTGCAAAAGTTTCGGGAAAGTACAAGAAAAGACACAGAGAAATTTGAATAAGTGGTTCTATTGTTTTTTAAAATATTCTCCTTTAAGATTTATGCACTTCTGCATACGTTCAAACCAGTTGTTGAAACACTTTTTCCATTCTGAACGAGGTATTCGTAAAACATGCGATTTATATGCTTCCACAGTTTCTTCAGGAGTTGTGAAACGCTGACCACGCAGTTTATTTTTCACCCGAGGGAATAGGAAGAAGTCATTAGGTGATAAGTCAGGGCTATAAGGACAATGGGACATTAATTCGATATTTTGCTGCTTCAAATAGTTGACTGTTTGCATTGCAGTGTGAGAACTTGCGTTGTCATGGTGCAGGATGATGCGTCTTCTCATGTTGTCTTTTCTAATTTCGTCGATGACTTTTGGTAAACAAATTGTTGTATACCAATTAGCAGTAACTGTTTTTTGATCTTCTAAAGCCACAGTAGTAACATTACCAGTAACTCCGAAGAATGAAGCGATCATCTTTTTCAAAACACTTCGAGAACGAACAACTTTTGTTGGTTTTGCTTCATTTTGGAAGACCCAAACAGCCGATTGGAGTTTCGTTTCAGGCTCATAGGAATAAATCCAAGTTTCGTCACCTGTGACAATGTTATAAATCAAATTTGGTAATCCTCCTCTGTATCTTCTGATCATTTCTTTGCACCACATCACACGATTGTCTTTTTGAGCATCAGTTAACTTGTGAGGAATCCATCGAGCATAAAGC
Source organism: Andrena hattorfiana (assembly GCA_944738655.2). Lineage (NCBI taxonomy): Eukaryota > Metazoa > Arthropoda > Insecta > Hymenoptera > Andrenidae > Andrena > Andrena hattorfiana. The sequence goes on along the minus strand of OX122890.1, from coordinate 59,321,159 downwards.
TTCTTTACATTTAAACGATCATGCAATATCGTATGTATTTGTTTCATGTCGATACCTAGAGAAGACTGAATTTCTCGGTATGTCACATGTCGATCCATCTTTATCATTTCGCGCACAGCATCGTTGTTTTCTGAAACAACGCCAGTTGCTGGACGACCTTCACGAAAATCATCACTGAGACTGGTACGTCCACTTTTGAACGCTTGAAACCAGCGATAAATTGTTGTTTTTGATGGTGCTTCATCACCAAAAGCCGCAAAGAGTCGTTCCATACATCGCCGTTGAGGTAAGTTACTCCGAAAGTTATAATAAATCATTGCTCGAAAGTGTTCCCGTTGTAAATCCATATTTTCAAGTTTGTTAGAGGTTAGGAGAACAAAACCACTTAATATTTCTTTGTGTTTTTAACGCCTTCTATCCTAAAAAGTGTCAAATTTTACGATAATGACATTACCATTTGAGTGGCAGCACTGGAAGTGATACATTCCCGAAACTTTTGCAGCAACCCACGTACAGCGCTACCCGCGGCCATGGGCAGAACAATCCTTCAAAAGATATAGAAACCTCAAAAGAAAGAGAGAAGCTATACCTGTTTTTCGCGGATATGAAGGGTGCATTCAATAGATTGAAAAGGGAAGAAATTTGTATAAGACTTCAAGAAGAAGGAGTAGACGAACAATTAAGAATAAGGATACAGGAAATGTACGACAGAACTATATGCACTTTAAGAGTGAAGAAGGAAGTGATAGGAAAGTTTTTAACAGGAAAGGATGTTAGACAAGGGTGTCCCATTAAGCCCGGCACTTTTCAATGTCGCATTTGCAGACCTGAAAAAAGAAATGAGCAAAGAACGGGAAGGAGGCGTCGTAATAGGTAGAAGGAAAATTTGGACAATTTCATACGCGGATGATGTTGTGTTAATGGCAAATAATGCACGGGGACTGAAGAATCTGATAAAGAGATTCGAGAGATACCTCAAGAAGAAAGGCTTAGAATTAAATGTGCAAAACTCTATGATAATGATATGCAGGAAAGCATGGGGAAGAAAAAAAGAGGAAAGATTCCGTTGGAATGAAGAAGAAATAGAAAGAGTAAGAGAACCGGACTATTTAGGTTATGAAATGACAGAGAACAACGAGGATAAACACCATATTAAGAAGCTAGTTAGGGAAGCGAATATGATATTAGGAAGAGTATGGGGGATTGGAGAAAGATTATTCAGATATTACGTCCCAAAAGGACTCAAAAATTTAAAATTTTTCTTTTTTTTGTTAATAAGCAGAGTGTATCGACAACGCTTAGCGTTCTGGGAAAACCCTCGTCAAGCGCACTCTTGCTTACAGTATTTTATCTTTGATAACGGATACCTCCGGTACTGGGACCGTCGTCGTCGCGACACTTGGTCGCTGCGCTGTATCCTGAACGTGGGACTGTGCTGAGGCATCAGCATTATTCTCAGAAGCTCGTTCGAAAATAAGCAGTGGTTCTCATACCTCGCGAAATTGATTTAATGTAAGCGGCGGGAATGCGTCTTGACAATGCATCTAGCATTCTGGTGAAACCTTCGAGCGCATTTCCGACTGTCAAATCGTCGCATCGATGTAAATGAGTGATCTCAGTGCGAGAATGCGTGAGAACGAGTATACTCCGTCTGGGAATTAGGATCAAAGATTGATAGCGTCCAAGTACAAAGTGTGGAAGGATGAAGGTGCGAACACCTAATGACATCATGCATCGGTTACTAAGGCATGATTGAGATTGCAGCGTCAGCTTTTTCGAGCGGGCTTCGCGGCCGGACGCTCCCGGGAGCGCGAAGCTGAAGTGACTCTTTGTCGTACAGTCGCGGAGAGCGTGACAAGGTGTCCGTGGATCGAAATTTCTTTTCTTTAACTCAAGATTTGATTTCGAGCCAGAGATTTCAAAGTTTATAGCGAATGGACTCAACCTTCCACGTTAAATAGTGTTTAACTTCACCGTGTTCCAACGAATAATCGTTTTTCATTCCTATAAATCTGCGTTTTATGTTCTCTAAATATTTTCGTCTAACTATTACGTAACGCTATATTAACAGTTGCGTTGAGATCAACCTTCAGTTAGATCTCATCTTTCTTTTGTGCTTTTTTTTTAACTATTGCTATTGTTAGTAATCGTCAATATCGTGTGTGAGTGTGATTCTTTCTTTCCCAGGCACGGAAAAGGCGTTCTATTGAGCATTATTCAAAAGGCAAACGACCGAAATTTATACATTTTAAAAAGAATACCGATATAGTGGGTGAGTTGCGCATTCTTTCTTTAAATATTGTAATCGGAATAACGATTGGCGAGCGTCGTCTCACGCAAAAGGATTTATTTTATGTATTCTATTCGAACATTGTGAATGCAGAGGTGACGGAGGGTCAATATTTGGCATTAGCCAATATTCTGGGATTACCCTTGTCTCTTCAGCCTCTCTGACGCATAATAAAAGAAAAAGAATAAAAGGATAATCATTCACACTTGAACCTTACATTTGAGCAGAAGTTATTTACTGGTAAACCATCTGTATTCTAACAATAACTCAGTGCGGAGCCTGTATAGAACTAGATCTTTGACTCACGTTAATAATCAAAATTCTTAAATCAATTAACTAATAATTTGTACTGTACCGAGCGTAGCATTCTTCCGACTAGATCGACTTTAGATACCGATTACTCGGACTCCACGCTTACCTGCTAACCGTGTTACACAGAGATGACTTTGAAAGAAGAATGAAACTGTTTGATGCGCTAGTTAGATGCACCATGGCGTATGGAGCAAAGATATGGGGATGGAGAAGGTATGAGGAAATAGAAAAATTGCAAGCGAAATGCATACGGTGGATAATGAAATTGGAGAGATCAACATACTGGCTGTTAAAAGAAACAGGAAGAGTTAACATAGCAATTAAAATGGGAGTAAGGGCAATGAAGTTGAAAGAGAGGCTAATAGATTCGATAGAAGAAGGATCGATAATATATGAATGCTGGAGAAGACTACTGAAAGGAAATGAAGTAACGAAAAGGGAAAGAATGAGAATTAAATTCTTGGAAGGGAAAGGATGGTCAAATGAAGAATAGAAAAGAAGAAGATTAAATCGGGAAGAAGTGTGGACCAAAATAGAGCAGATAAGTAAAGACATCCAAGAACAAGAAAGAGAGACGAAAGTAAAAGAGTCAAAGTTCCTAATATAAGCCGAAATACTTATGGGGGAAAAAGAAAAAAAGGAGAGGAGAATTAAAAAGGATAGGGAGATTCATACTGAGTACTGAAACAAGGGCATGCAAATATTGGCTAAAGAAAGAAGAAATGATATGTTGGCTTTGTAAGGAAGAGGAAGAAACAGTAAAACACGTGATTGAAGCATGTGAAGTAAGTGGAAAGAGTGGCAGGAATTGGAAAGAGGTAATTAGAGGAGAAGGGAAGAACTTGGCTATTTTACAGGAGTTAATAGGCAGAAGGAAAAGATGGGAAGAACATGAACGTGATAAAAGAAAATTACGCAACATAGAATAGATTAGGAAACACTTGTAAAATAGAAAAAATTGATAAAACACAACAGGATACATTAGAAGGGTAGGACTTACACTGACACAATCACACGAACGAAATGGAAAGATCATGCTGCTAGCTTAGAAGCTCGCTTTGCTGCAGTACTTGCTACCACTGGCACTGGAAGCTTCCATAGCTTTACGTCAATGTCACAAAACAAAATTTTATATAAAACTTTTTCATCCGATGAAAATGGTACTGTGTTCAACACAATGAAATAGTTTCAGCTGATTTCTTATTCGTAACCCTTAATCCCCCAGCCCATCCCCTTCGAAATGATCCTTATCCATGCCATCTTTCTTGACCCATCATTACCTCCCCCCCCCCCTGATGGAAGCAGCCCACCACCTTCCCGTGGTTTCCATCGAGCAATGACTATGTTTCAACAAATAAGCAACGATAGGACAAGTTGATACTTAGAAATCTGATTATTATAAAAAAAGTGATTGGCCAAGAGTGGGTTAGTAAAGTCCTTCTGCATACATAAATTCAGACGAGTACCGGATCCATCGATATTGTTTTTAGACCTCATTGAAGTAATATGGCATGTTACGGTCAGTCGACCGTAATAGCGGAGCGTCCGTGCGACGCCTGGTCAGCTTACCTGATTCGACGCGAACCGCCGTATTTACCCCATTGCGACGTTAATAGGAGCTGCACCACCCTGGGGATAGGCTCATTTTGTAGAAAAAACTTCAAGGAATATGGTAGTATTTTTCTCGGATTTTTAAAATCCCGACCTCGAGCCCGAATTTGCAAAATAAAAATTTGTTTATAATTTTCAATATTGCAAAATTAATTTTTCGATCTGAAAAACATTCTTCAGAAAGGCCGATCTTTCCGCATTAAAATGCCGTAAGAATCAACTAAATCCCACAAATATTTTCGAAAATCAAAACAAAATCCGAGACATCGAGGGAAAAAAGTGATCGATTTGGCATGGAATGACTCTTTTATAACAACTCGAAGACTTTTTGTTTCCCATTTCTTCGAACCCTTTCGAACCGAAACATGTAGTATCAGCTGCCTATCTCGAAGAAATGGTAGTAAAAGGATGAAACGCGGCCTTTTGTAAAAGTGCATGATACTCCGTTTGTTGCGCTTCTGCAAACCACTTGTGTTTCGAAAATGTGTTGGCTCCTTTTTACCTAAGGCCTGTTATCCTGGTGGGAGTTAACTCATAATGGAACGAGAGAAACTACTTGGGGGTAGAGGAAGTTACTCGGAAAAAATCTTGTCAGTCAGCTAGAAATCACGTCACAGAAATGTTCTATTCTCAAGAGTATTACGCGATGTTCTGGGTGTACCCCCCGTCCAACGGAGACGCAAGTGCTATTGCACGAGAATTTGCGTGGGAATAGCCACGGTTCCGACCGTCAAGTGAAAATTCATTTCCACAAATTTTTATAACGTAGGAACAACACGTTCCATGAAAAATAAATTAAGTGATCAGTGTTAGTAGCTGTGCAGTGAAGTGAATATTCAATACATTGACCTGGACCCAATTGACGTTGCAACCATTAATTTTTGGTGGTGTCGTCTACCTGGGACCAGCTGTGCACTGGGCGCGTCCGTCGATGACCAGGATCGGTTCGGTGACCTAGTGACACAGGTTTTCAAGTTGCAGGTGAATTTCCGAAAGGGTGTGTTTTAATTACATTATTACTAATTTGACTAATTTGAACGCTAATTCTCCAAATTTCGGTACATAAATTTTCCTTGCGGATTTTTAAACAATCTTATTGATTATCAGCAACAGTGTTGGCCGTTATTGAATTAGGAATTTTTATCACAATAACGAACTACGATCACTTTTCGTTCATTACCTGTTACATTACATTTTCGTCTGTACGATATTAACACATTAAGGACCGCAAAGAAATCTGTAAGACATACGCCTGGGACCGCACGTTTTTGGGCAAACTTGCGAAACACGAGAAACCTCGTGAGCGGTCCATAACAGATCGAACGCGAAACACGAGAAAACTCGTGAGCGGTCCTTAATGTGTTAACGAAAAGAAATTTGCGTGTTCCTTATCCTCTTGCTTCAAATAATTATTATTTTCGATTCTGCTTTAAAAAAACTGTGTATTCGTCTTTTTACGTTTGACATGATTTTCCTCAATTTATTCTTTATTCGTTATTCACTATAAATGACAACCAAAAAATGACGAAAAGTTTGATTTTGTATGTTACGTCTTTTTCATTTGTTATTTTGCGCGGTTTCCTTCCAGGGTCTCCTAACCAGAGAAAAAGAGGCTAAGTATTGTATACGCCATAGCGAGCGAACAAGGTGCTTATCGCCTGTAGCATGTGGTTGAACGGTGTTTAAGAGGGGCAGGGTCTCTATCCTGCGTATTCTGTCGCTCAAAAGGAATCATGTGGATTGATTGTGAGTGTATTTGTAGTAAAAGTAACACTCCCGTACTTTTTCGTAGGTATATTCGAATGTATTTAGTTCCTGTTCTATTATTAATAAAGCGTATGCACAACTGTATCTTTCACTCATTTTTTACCTGGCAAATACGCCCGGTGCCAATACGCCCCTGTAACAGACGCGTGATTCTGTTTACCTGCACTCTATCTTTAACTTCAATAGAGTATAGGGTAAGTGGCAAGATTGTATCCTAATAACGTGCATTCGCGAAATGAAAGCAAACTGTGTACACACCAACCGCGTGAAGTTAAATCAAACATTGTCTGTTGGGCATTTGTAGTAGCGAGGACAATATTAAATGAGTTTACTGCACAGCACTATATAAACATAATTGTAAGAAAAGATTGAAAGCCAGATCAAACATATACAAAATATGTAGTACTTTATATAGGTACCGTTTCATAATGTGCAGATTTGCAGACTTTAAAAGTTATTTTAGTGTGAATTGTCAATTTACAAAGAAATCTTCATTACATAACAGGAAACGGATTTACCTTCGTAAATTAAACGAGTGTGACCATTTTGCAAAAGAACGAACAGCACTATACAACAAAAATGATATAACAGAAATATTGTATCGCTACCATCATAAAAATACATTCTTCCATTTTTTTATTTCATTTAACATAATGTCAATTAGATTTGAAACAGCTTGCCAATTTTTCTTACTTAAATATACCAACGTATATCGCATGTAATTCAAATTTGTTATAGATATTTGTAGTATTCGTATGCATATGATGTGGACAATGAATCAAATGCTTTGTATACATACTTCTTTTTTAAGCTTTTTCATTCGACATTTTACACAATTTGAAATTTACTTTATACACTGTATAAACTAATACAGCATTTCGATTTTACTACACAAGTTAATGTGCTGATACGTTTTGGATCTAAATAACTTTTTTAACATTGATTATGTCCCCAGCCGTAGAAAAAATATTTTGAGTAAAGATTGTACTGGGTTGAAGATTTGAAAAGTATTTAACCAGCTACGCTAAGGAAGACTTGCCGTTGAATGTATCGAATGCAGCTTATCTTTGAGTAATGATATTCAAAAAAATATCGGCACAATTCAGATGCTTATATAATATTGAAATATCGTTTAAATGTTGTTGAGCTTTCTAATAAGTGAAATACCTATGGTTTCGAGTAAAGCTGCAATTTATTCACTAATAAAATTAAATCCGACGATTTCGAAGCAGAGTTAGTTCAATAGTTATGTGCCGTTTAACTGAAGTTGAATACTATTTATTCAAATAAATATTCTGTTCAAACTAGGCATGAAGTACGTATTCACTACTCCGAAGTCACTTTTTTATGTATTGAAAATGGTCGTATGATTCTTTTCCGCCGAAGAACGAACATTTATTATGCCAAACATGGTGTTTTCACGAATGAAAGAATCAGCAAATTTCGAAAAACATCTAACAGGGAAGTACCGAAAACCGCGATGCACAATTTCAAGTGTTCAGTGAGATATGAAAAAGGAAGGATATCCGGCAAATGACAAAACACTTGCGGCTCGCAATGTGCCGATGTAATGACAATTGAACATTCCTTAACTACAGCTTTGGAATTTCGCGTGCGATCTCAAGTCGACACGTTCAACCATATTCCATGCGTGTTGCACTCGCGTAGAAGAGACTCGAAAACGTTGGATTTACCGGAAATTGGTGAAAGTTCATGTTTTTACTCTTTTCCCCAGTTTTCGAAGGACTGGTGGAGCCGGTGCAGTTTGCAGTTTGCTCATCAAGGATAGTCACAGCTGCTATTATCAAGCACGTGTACCTTCCACGTGGACCGCTGATCTTGGAGTAGATCAAAAGCTCGGCGTTTCTAGGTCCGATCATTTGGCTCGAACGCGAACCGTTCACGCTGTCGACTATCGTTCGTCACCAGCTCTCTCATACACCCAGGAAGAATATCGAGGATCGACTAAGGGAGAGGAGGGCAGGGTCGAACGAGCACAAGAAGATAAAAGAAAAAGCGGATGTGCCAGAAAACGAGCCCACGGAAGGTAGGCTCCCCTATCTCGCTCCAACAGCTATTTTCATCTCACTCGGCCGAGCGAGGCAGTTGTAGCTTTCCGTGGCCACCCCTTGTCACACTTTTGGTATCATCTCCACCTAAAAAGGTAGATTGGTCCAAGAACTAACGTGGGTTCGCATTGGCCCAGGTCGCCGACCAATCAGCGGGCTCGTTACATTCTAGGATCACGTTGCACGCGCTTATATTGGGAGCCCCCGCTCGTTTCCCCGACAGAACGGCTCTCTAACGTAAGTGCAACACGTCGGTGTTCAACTCATCGTTCGCTTTTTTTTCTCTCTTTGACTACACAACACAACATTAATAAGACCAAACCCGAAACACCTCGGGAAATCCGAATGGGAACGGGATAAGAAGAGTGTGAAAGGAGACGCGCACGTAAAACGAATACCAAAAGACTAAAGGGACGGAAGAGTTGCAAAAAAGAGACGGGAGAAAATCTAATCACTAAAGAACCGGAAACCGAAGGTATAACGAAAGGGAAGTTGTAGTTGTGCGAGGAGCCTAGGGGATTTTGTCCACGGCTTGAGTTGGTCCCACGATCTGTGCCTAGTGACCCATTCAGTCATTCGAACTGCCTTTCTGAAAGGAGGATTCGTTAGGTAAAAGACGAAAGTGTGGTTCATCGTTTCGTAAAATTATTCTTCCTCCTGGTAGAGGAAAGGAGTACCTGTGGATATACAGTTTCGATTTCGCTAGTGACTTTTCGAATCTGAACCTCAAACGTGTGACCGGCGTTTGGGTTCTCGAGGTGTAGTCCTTATTCTATCACTAAGGAACTGACGTCATCTCAAATGATAAAAAGGGAAAATTTTGTGCGTGGCCTTTCTTTTAGTGAACGGAACAGTGTTTTTCTTCTATCCTCATTCGAATTTTCATCTTACCCCGCAACATATCCTTTTTCCTTAATACGCCCGTGGACATAAAACGCAAGTGGGATTCTTCAAGCGTGAGTTTCAACGACCGGTGACGTCATTGGTGATGAACATCAAGCATTAGTGCGACATCGAGGTGTTTCAACGAGATCTTGGAGACAAAAGTTTTCTTTTTTTTTCATTACATCGTACCGAAACACCGAACGCGCCCCTTGAGTTTTCTAATGTTGGCAAGACTGCCTCGGTACCGATTGAATTCGAGGAATTCGAAATTGGAAGAAATTTCCATGGGGCGAATTCTTGTTTTTCCTTTTGCATCCGAGAAAAAGCATTTTTTACAACGTTTTCACTTCACATCTGTAAATATTCTTTATCGATTTTCTCCTCTGCTAAGATTAGTGATTTAGGAAAAACTTTCCCCGAAGTGCTCGCACGCTTTTAAAGGGATCGAGGACGCCGAAGTATAGATCATAGATCGAGCAGTGTGAGTCATGTTACTTTTTTTTAGACTGGTTGGAAGTACGGTGTCTTGTTTCAATGATTTTTTTGGTCTTCCGTCTTTTATCGTTATTTTTAAACCATGCCATCCTGTTGGGTATTTTTGGTACTGCTTCTTCAACGTCCCTCGTGGAACAGGGAATAATGTTACCTATTACGTAGTTACCCACGTAATTTGACCTCTCCTTCTTTCGTATTTTCGAAAGCGAAATATTTATTTATTATCGTTGTTATTTTCGGTTTGTTGCCAAAATTGAATTATTATCGAAATAGTTTCTTCTTTTTCTACACCGTCTCAATTTCCGCAAGGTTTGCCTTAAATTGTTCATCTTATCACGTATCAGTAGCGCCGTTCGTTTTGAAATATTGGATAATGATTAGTCTTCCACTCTTACTTCGATGTTCAGACATTTTTGAACAACAAGTGATTCAACTCAATAGCGGAAGCGGACAAGTAGATTACATGGAAACAACTTAACCGGATTTTTACTATGATCTGACAGACAACTGATAAAAATAGTCCCTCTTCTCTTTTCCCTAAATACACTTAATACCATTACATAATATCAGGTCAGGTATAGTAACAACATGCTGGCTGCACCTCGCCTTTTACTAAAGTAATAAAGACGTATAATAATAATAATAATAATAATAATAATAATAATAATAATAGTAATAATAATAATAACAACAACAACAACAGTAATAATAATAATAATAATAATAATATGCGTATAGTAGTGAATTACGTGATCTTTCGAATTTAAACGTTCTTTCTACAGTTACGTAATGGAATGTGTAAAACTGAGTTCATTAATTCATATTCTTATGATCATTTAATTTGAAGTTCATATTGCTGTAATTGCGATATAGTATATCATATTAAAAATTACACGCGTATTGATTGTTAGCACCCTAACACAAAATGTATTATAAATCGTATAATAATAACAACAGAAATAACAATATCAATAAATATAACTATAAGAAGGTATTTAGTGTGCCGTGTAATTTGAGTATGATATTTATTTTCTCGAGGGAGAAACATTCGATAAGTTTGTAAAAAATAAAGTGCTTTTGTCAACGATTAAAGGACTTTCTGGTGTAGTTTATTCAAGTAAAAAATATTTCATGATGACAAAGTCTATGTGCTACTGGCACTTGAAGACAGAGAATTCATGGCAATTTAATTTAAAGTCTAACTGATGACGTTTAACGCATTTACACTATCGCTACATATATTTTTAAAAACGCAGAGGTACTGAGGGCTGTACAATGTTATAATTTTTATTTATTTCTTAATTTGCTGAGTAATTCTTTCTCTACAAATTATTAAAAACCTATATCAGTCAAATAACAGATAGTAGAGATATTAATTTCTATGATTAAAGCAAATTACTTTCAGTGTTTCCTCAAGGAGACAAGAGTAAAAATGACAGAGAACACTTTTTTTTTATAGCATAATAAACTTTCATAAACAATCAAGATTTGAAATAATGAAAGTTTTACTTTCATTTAGGTTCAATTATTAGACTTACAATTTGGCTTAATTACTTTTACAATAGATTAAATTTTATGCATTCTTATTTCTTCTCGAATTCGATATACCATTATATATATGTAACGACTTGTAAATGAAAAAAATACCATATGTACAAGCTTTCTTAACTTTCAAAAGGCAGATACGCTTTCAAAGTAAATTTGTATCGCAGGATCCCATTTTAAATTCGAGCTCCCCAGAAATGATAACGTATGTCCACCAAAAACTGGGATCATATAGAAATGAAGAATATTGAAAAAAAAATGGTCACAAATTCTTTCTTGTATAAAATAATTACCATATATATGGGTGCTCACTCCTGATTGATCTGTAAGGCATGCTTAAAGTGAAGACATTTTTGCTTTAAATTTTCTTGTGCCTAGTACACATTTATTAGAACGATGCCTTCTACAGGATGTAGAATTCTTCAGCTTCTCAACACGTTTCATGAAATATTATCAAAATCCTTAGCGACATTCGAAAAGTATTTCCTAAAGTAAAGCATCATAATAGCATGCAATTCCTTGTGAACGATCTGTTAAAAACTGGATGTACCAGTTGTTTCAGAACTATAGGTAGGTATAAAATTAAATAGGTCATGGAATTTAAAAAAGAGAACAAAGGAGTTCTAAAGAACATATGCTCGCAAGCTAATCGTTCTTTAATTACTTAATTTTCTAAGCTCCGTGTCAGTGGTTCTTTATATGGTTATACCTACATAAATCTGTGAATATATAAATCTTTTGTTACGGACCAGTTTTGTCCACATTATCAGTAATATTGTGATTCAATCTGAATAGCCACGATTTTTCTAAAGGATCGCGAATCAATGTGTGCTATTTTCCTTGTTTGCAACGGATTTCGTTGTGCTTTTCTTAGTCGTTGCATTAAATGACTTCTTACAGCCATTCAGGCGCATACTTACATAACAAATGGTCGCGTTATACATACATACATACATACACACATATATATGGACATACAAATGTAAGATCGTCTGCTCGATTCCATCAGAAAGTTTTAAAAGGGATTCCATCTAAAAAACCGAATATTTCGGGAAGGACTAATTGCAGGATCGTATTATCCAATCGGCTCTGAACTCACAGTGCCTAAAGTTCACTTACATTAAAAGAATTTATCTCCAATTATATTGCCTGTTTATGATAATTGAAATTTCATTATTCTTTTTTATGAATTTTATTGCGCAGTTAAGTTTGTATCTATAGTTTACGAGCACCTAGTATTTTGAGCGTAATACTGTTTTTAGCGGAACAGCCGTACAGAATCGGCGCTGCAGACAGCAGCGCGGTAGCGTCTTACGCAGCCTAATAATAAACGGTGGCTGATTGTTTGTAAAATAGGGCCGCCCAGAACGTGCCGCCAGAAGTAGTCCGTCCGCCGCCGAATTCTCCGAGGAACGAGAAGACCAGCGAAGAAACGAAGTAACAAGGAATCTCTTCCCACCCTTCGATACGTGGGAAAACGACGACGTAGAAGGCGCGTAGACCTTTCTGGGAGCAAAAGGGCATCACGATAGAGAAGCAAGTTCGACCAGCAAGTAAAAGAGAAACTATCAAAGATGCCGAAGCCAGCGCCGCAGGAAGGAGAGGATCCCGATCCAACCCCCTACCTCTTCGTCTCCCTTGAGCAAAAGAGAATCGACCAGACGAAACCGTACGATGCGAAAAAGGCATGCTGGGTACCCGATGAGAAGGAAGGATATGTCCTTGGTGAAATCAAGGCTACCAAGGGTGATGTCGTCTCCGTTGCATTACCTGGCGGCGAGGTAACTACCCTTTTCATTTGATCCCGTCTTATATATATTCTATAGAAATTCCAGTTGTACTTCTTTCCTTCGATAAAATGTAAATGTCGTAAATTCAGCATTTGTGGAGGTTGAGAGCAAAAGCAAATGCATATTATGAACATGAATATTCTACAAGCTACTGTATGCATTCCATCATTTGAAAATTGAAAACAACTTGATAGTAGCTTTAGCGTTCATAGTTGGGGCTACACCTTTTTCAGTTGTTTAAAACAATTATTTCTATTATGTTTTAGAAGCCTTTGTTCCCTGTGTGTTTTAATCAGAATTACAAACTGTAAATTCTATACTGCTTTAGCGGAATTATTTTAAAATAATGTTTGTATCTCAGAACTGATTATGATGAAAAAATAAGACAGGTGTCTCTTTGTATTTGTTCCGCTCTGAAAAGCAGATAGTAATTGTAGTATAGCTTAGCAGAGAGTAGTAGCAGCTTGCTGTGTGTATAAAAGAAGAAAGCTGAGATGCCTTCATCGTTTCAAACTGCTCTAATTCTATTTCTGGTGAAATGAAAGCCGTTTGGTAGCCGTTAGCGTCTGCTGTCACATAGCACTCTACCATTCGATTGGCTACGTTTTCATTTTACACGATACAAAAACAAATTGCGGAGGAAAACAGCGCGTGTTATAAAACGGATGTTACTTGTACGTATTTCTATATTTTTGTCATGAAATTTGTGGGACATTTAATAACCCAAAAGAAACAAATTGAATGGCCTACAAAATGTGTTCATCAGGCAGAAACAGCATACACTTATAATTTGTAAATATTCCATCTGTAGTCGATTACTAACTTTATATTGTGGTTAGTTTGGTAACTACTCTCAAACCGATAGAATTATATGCGGGGAACAAAGGAACATTTTAAATATTAGAAACTAGTTTCTGACGATTAAAAACGATTACACAAGATTTTCTAGGTGATTTTATGTTTACTAAAATATTTTTCGATATACTTCTAAATTTTTAGGTTAAGATTGAATCCTTCCCAACCAAATGTATTATTAAATTATCGGTTACCTATCCTTTTGGTCAATTAATTTAAATAAGAACGGAAATATTGCTAAATCAGTGTTTACACAGTTCAGAAGCAATATAGTCGCTACATATAATTATTAAAGTGAAACAGTAATTGAATTCAATCTTACTCATTGCATCACCCTGATCTGACAGAAACAAGAGCCATTTCGACCCACTTTATATGCCAAATTAATTCTGTTACTTATTACTTACTAGTGTTAACGCAAGTGATAATTTCTTTAAAAAAATATCAGGAATTTAGATCATAATCAGATGAAAATCTAATATAAGAGTTTATTTTGGGAAATATATTTAATGAAATGTAGTATGGGTGAAAAAGTATCCAGTATTCATTGTGTGATTGGTTGTCAATTAATCCACCATCCAGGGGTTAATAATATGCTTAGAGCATCTCATCAGGAAATACAGTTGTACATAATGTATGACTCTCTCAGATTTCCTGTTTGCGCATTTCATGATTTCGATGGTATCAGTTACTTTTATTCAGGGGAATCGAATTCCGGAACGCAATGGCGTAAAAAAGTCGCGACTTAACACGTCGGATTACATAATGGTTCAGCAAACCCTGCCGTCTCCACGTCAACCGGCGACCATCGCTGAAATGCTATTGTTAGCATCGTCACCGGCATCAGTAATAATAAATTGAAATGCCACTTCTCGAAACGCGGGTCAATATATTTTTAGAGCGCCGAAAGCGGAACAGACTCAGTGAGAGAGAGGGTGGCGGGGGGGGGGGGGGGGGGGGGGGAGACGCATATGAAAATGAGTACGAAAAGAGATTGAATCGAACTGATTTTGCTATAAATCATTTGGGTTCGTATTTGGTAAATATACATAATTATACCTCTGAGACATCTACTTCGAAACACATTTAACTTATTAGATTACAAATTGTTGAACTTGATCATACTGCCGCAAGCGCGTCATATTTGAATATCCCTCGATTATTGTATGCAACGTAACTTGTATTGGTGAAAGTAAACTAAGTAGTAAAATTGATATAAAGGAAGTTAGAATGCATGTAATGTTTCAAAAATAAAACATGAGGAAAAATACATATCTACTCTACATCAAGAGCTTTTTACGTCCAGATACAGACCCGTATGTACGCGCAAATGTAACAAATATTCGAAACCATTTTCCTCAAGAAGGAAGCCTTGTACAAAAATATTATCTGAACTTATATAATCGTTGTGTCACTGATTCATCGCCGCCCAGCCCAAACCGCTGACTCTAGAAACATGAAATTCGGGGGGCATATTTCTTTTGCGACATAGGTTCTCGATAAGAAGGGATTTTTTTAAATTCCAACCCGAAGGAGGGGGGGGGGGGGTAAAAAGGGGTGAAATATATTTTCTCGGACTCATTATTATTTCTAGGGCCCGATTCTAATCTATATCAACTTGGTTTTTACTTCAAAAGATTACCTACATAAATTCCTAAGATCGAATTTCAGTATTTTGCCTTAATCAACCACTGAGGGTGGTGAAAAGAAGTGAAATGTGTTTTCACGGAGTCTTTAATATCTCTTAGGCCCGAAGCGAAGCGCGGGGGTAGTTTGCTAGTATTTTATATTTTAGACTCAGTTGTGATACCAGTTAAGGCACTTTGTATAGATGCTGCTGAAAAAAGGAGTTCGTGATTTATGGGGTAAATAGTACTCATTAAACCGAGTAAAAAATTTGTAACGAACGTAAATCGAATAGTTAACGTTATCAGTGTCAGGAACCAGTTTTCCTGTCGGAAACGCCAATGATTATTGGTTCCTTGTTTACCAGTGAAAATAATATTACACTATTATAAAATACAGACATACCTATATGTACAAGTCATGATTTCCACAATAGGTTTTCTCGACAAGGATGCGTTACATGAGAAAATTTTATTGCTCATTTTTAATTCCTTATTGCACAAGGAAACGTCCCTCTCTCAGTAGTATTGCGACGTACACCCGAGCTTGTATAAACAATAGTGCAAATGTTTAGTAATTTGTAACAGTGAGTTACAAGTTTCTCTATGACATATTTGAGTGTTTTATGTTGACATACCATAAATTATTGCAAAAATTAGTTTGTAACAAATTTTATTCTGTATTTAAAGGATTAAATTTCAATTCTTTATCACACCTTAAATGACCTATTATGATTGTTTAATATAGATAATCGAATATGATCAATTTCACTACGTAGATATACTGGTGAATTCGAGCATTACAACTTTTGTTTTGATACAATACTTGAAAGATTAATGTTAAATATGAACAAAACCTTTCATTTAATTACTAGTTGGATAAGATTTTTTATTTTAAGAATTTCCTGTGGAGCACTTTAGAGCAAAGACAGGTGACCAGTTTAAAACATTGTAAAGAAATAACTTGTTAAATATATTATGAAGCTCTAGAGTGTTCTTTAAAACGTTCTTGACAAACATTAGGAAAGTCTTATCGAATGATATAAGAATTAAAATGGAGTCAAAGGTATGAAAAGACAATGCCCGTACAGACGAAACAGTTCCGTAAGGATCAGCTGTCCCAAGTGAACCCGCCGAAATTCGAGAAGTCCGAGGACATGGCAGACTTGACCTTTCTGAACGAGGCGTCGGTGTTACACAACTTGAAGCAACGTTACTACAACAAACTAATCTACGTAAGTTGATTTTTTCTGGTAGGCGCTAATGAGCGTATTTTTCCTTTTCCCGCCTGGGTTAGACCAAGGACTTCAAAAAGGACCAGCTACAGCAGGTGAATCCCCCGAAGTACGAAAAGGCCGAGGACATGTCAAATTTGACTTATCTCAACGATGCGTCGGTTCTCCACAATTTGAAGCAACGTTACTACACCAAGCTCATCTACGTAAGACTTTGTTTCCCCCGAAAGAGGATAGTTTTCTGTTGCGATAACGTGATTTTCACGTTTTCGAATTATTTCTCGTTGTTTGGATTCTCCATGAATCGACAAAAACGTTCACTATTCCCTCAAGAAACGCTGGAAAAAGCACTTGGACGTGTCACCACGTTTTACTGGAGTCCTCTTCTTTTCGGAACACTCTGAACTCTACTTCGAACAGAGATGCATGTCAAAATATCGAGACATCGGTTCAAGGCGCCTGGACAGTCCACGATGTCCCTTTCTTTTCTAGATTTTGTGATATAATGCTGTATTCATAACGTTCAGAACAGTTATGGACTTTGGAATGACTACCTAAGAATAGGTACCCTTTGGTATGACTACCTTCATGAATTTCCTCCTACATGCACGAACATTTCAGTTATTCATAAACGTCGATTTAAAACACTCAGACGTGTTGCGACGTTCCGTTGCTTCTGTACTTTCGTCGCCATATTTCCTAAGCTAACTCTTAAAAGTTCATGTTCCACAACAAATTTAATTTTTTCGAGGATTTTACGAATTGCTTCGTACAAGTTTATAGTATCTCCGATAGGATTTAGTTTCCATTACAGGAGTAAATAACAGATGAACCTGCACGAGGAGAGTTTTCGCTTGGAGACACGAGCTGGTTTCCTATGAAAAGATACCATCCTTTGATTTTATCCTGTCTTTAGATTTGATTTGCTGTCTATGTAAAATACGATTCCTGTTTGCAGTTAATAAAATCTGAAGGTAATCAAATCATTTCCAATAATTTATCCACCAATAGTAACAACTTCAACGCAAACTTTTTTAAAATCTTCACATGTTCCGAGTAATAATGGCGAACAGAAGTCGTTGGTGATCGTCATATTGTAACAAATAGATTTTGACATTTTTTCTAACAAGCTTTCAATTTCATTTGCAGACCTACTCTGGCCTGTTCTGCGTAGCTATCAATCCCTACAAAAGATTCCCCGTGTACACCCAAAGGTGCGCCAAATTATACCGTGGTAAAAGGCGTAACGAAGTGCCACCACACATTTTCGCCATTTCTGACGGAGCGTACGTGAACATGCTTACCAGTAAGTATGACACTGAAGGAAAATAAAGTGTATCACTAGATTCTCTATGTATTTCGATCCAACTACCTTTCTCAGTCTCTGTAATAATAGTAAAATTGATTCACGTACCTTTTAAATGGTAAGAACAAAATTGTTAGTACGCGATGAAAGATCGAGAAGCTTGGAAATCGAACAGAAACAAGACATAGGGCAGTTGATCTTGTCTGTTGACCACCATGTCTCACGTCCGTGTTTTTTTTCTACAGATAGCGAAAATCAGTCCATGTTGATCACCGGCGAGTCTGGTGCTGGAAAGACTGAGAATACGAAGAAAGTAATTGCGTACTTCGCTACCGTCGGTGCCTCAACCAAGAAGTCCGAGGCTGTGGATCAAAAGAAGGGTTCCCTAGAAGATCAGGTCGTCCAAACCAACCCTGTACTGGAAGCGTTCGGTAATGCTAAGACCGTCCGTAATGACAACTCCTCGCGTTTCGTAAGTTTGCTTTTAATCTTTCACACATACATACTTAAAGTACTAACACTATTTTGACAACACATACATACATACCCATCAATGGTCGAAGCGTTTAATACAAACTGTTCATTTAAACTATTATAGTAATTGATTATTGTTACTTTTCGGTATTTGACGTGCAACAATTACCACTAATTATTTGTTTTCTTTTAATTTACATACCCAACGACCTCATTGTATTGGATGAATTAATTTGTTCTGCATTATCGAATAGGGTAAATTCATCCGCATTCACTTCGGCCCCTCTGGAAAATTGGCTGGTGCTGATATCGAGACCTGTAAGTCACCACTTATGATATTCTAATTGATTGCATTAACGAATTCGTAGGAGAGATAGCTCAGGATTCTAAATTTAATAGCTTATATACACAGATCGACTTATTTAGGAAGAAACGCAGTTGGCCTCGCTTCTGTTCCACCCTTGTCGGCTATTTCTATAGCGCGTTCATATATAGAGGTCTAGACGCAAATACGTTATGATTTATTTTGAAATAAATGCAGTCACTATATTTTACAAAATTTCGGAAAGGCGAAAGTATTGCAATATACGTAATTCCATTCTTTACCTACGTACATAATTGAATTTACTGCGTACAGATCTGCTGGAGAAGGCCCGTGTCATCTCTCAACAATCTCTGGAGCGTTCCTATCATATCTTCTACCAGATAATGTCCGGCTCAGTTAAGGGTTTAAAGGGTAAGGTCATTCGTTTGCTACTTTTAACTCTGCTATTTATGAATTACTCAATGAATATTATATACGTCTAGTACAATGACACACAGATCTGTTTTGAACAGCGACTTAGTTATTTGGTTGAGAAACCATACTTTCAAACAGGAAATATTCATAAAATCATCACCGAATTCCCTTTCTTATTGTTAGCCTCCTATCATGAAAATTAACTTGCTGTCATTAACAAAAACACAACTTCAGGAAATAATTCAGAAATTTCAAAACTAAATCTCGTGATAGCTGAAACTGAAATCAAATCGAGCATCCTGTTCTCTTCAAATCATACGTTTATCCCATCCACTCCTCCTCTCCGTATAATTGTAAAGCCAAAGAAAGCAGGAAAAGTACCCGGATGCAGCAGAAACTACCAAAGTTCCTAATATGTACAGTTTAACTGGTCGATGTATATCACCGTGCATCGATTGTTGTGTGGTCCTTCTTTGTCCGTTCTATCAGACTTCTCACTTCTTTGATCCTCGTTCTATGTAGCGATGTGCTGTCTTTCGGACAACGTCACCGATTACTACTTCATCTCTCAGGGCAAGACTACGATTCCAAACGTTGATGATGGCGAGGAGTGTCTTTTGACTGACGTAAGAATCTGACAATCAAGTCAGGGCTACGCATCCCAACCCTTCCTCACAATTATTCTCTTATCGCCTTTCTGTTCTGTCCTCTCGGTCAATACTCTTCGTGGCTTCTTTTATTGTCACTTCCTTCAGGTTTTTCATGTCCCCCTCTTTCTTGAGTTTGTTGGTTGTTCATTGTTTGTAGAGTTAGGACTGCCGATGTTTGGTTTTCATATTCCCACGACATAGAGAAACGCCGTGGTCAAATTGCTAATGTCTGTTTTATTTTATATTGTTTCATGTTCATATATCTTCAGGGCCGTCGCGCCAATTCAGATAGAATCTTTGACAATGACCTATGTGTTTCTCTGAAATGGCAGTAATTTTGTACCTTTATTCAATAAAGTCCTTTTAAAGTACAGGACTCCTCTTAGCAATAAAAGCTCCTGCAGATGGACGAGATGCAGCTGTGTGGAAAAACGGTACTTCAGAAAACTGTACCGTACCTATACAATTGCCCTTAACTTTGTGAAAATTCAGTAATATGAACCTTCCCTAGTAGAACTGCATCCCTAAATTGTCATGAATTTAAAACTACTTACAGTTGACAGTTCTTAAAACGAGTGCAGCTTTAAAAGAAAGGCAATTCGAGGGATGGGGTTCTGTGAAAGAATTGTCATCAAATGAGATGAAACTTTAACACCAAGACGATGTGCCAGACGATTTTTCTGACACAACCGCCGTTCCAACAAAAGTCCATGTACGGACCCAGTCCCTGTAGATAAATTACGAAGGAACGCCACCAAGAAACATGGCACCCTCACTTGTAGTTAACGCCCGCATGTTTTTTTTTTGTTTCCTCCATTGCCACCTGTAGAGATGTTGCTGCTGTCCAACAACATCCATGACTACTACTTTGTGTCGCAAGGCAAGACGACTATCCCTGGCCTCGATGACGGCGAGGAACTTTTCATTACCGATGTAAGTGCTTCCCTCTGACCGGTCAAGCACTCTTCTGCACAATATTCGAGGTTGAACGATTCACTTTCCATCCGAGAGAGTAAATCAGAAATCACAGTTGACCGCACTCTTTATAAAACAATATCTCCTTGTTGGCATTTATAGATACTCTATAACTATTTACTTAATTCTGCCTTAAGTGTTCGATTTGATTTGTACACAAACATAGACCGATGAAAATAACATTTTTTATTTCCCTTGATATAGTGCTTAGCTTTGAGTAGTTCCATCTCGAAAATTGTTACTAAACCTTTGTTCACATAATTTTATATTCCCTACGAGTAGACCCACGGTTCTCAGAGGACTAAGACACTCTTCGAACTTTGTGTTTCTATTACTTGTGTCTTTATCGATACCTCTATCTTTCTTCCTACAGGCTTTTCATCTGTTATGCGTGATATCGTCTTTTGCATTGAGATTTTTCATTGTTTGCTGTACATTCTCTTTCTTTCTATCTATTTCTTTCAGCTCTTCGATACATCACCTTTTGTCAGTATTTAACCAATTTCGACCCTATTTAACAGCGCATACAGTAATTTCAGCATCAAGAATTACCGTCACTACAGAAGACTTGTTTCCTGCTTCTAATTCTATCGTCTATATTCTATTTCTCTTTCTTCTTGTTCTTCTCTATCTCCTCTCTATCACTTTTCTTCTTTCAGCATCTACCTGTCGCAAATAATTTGTCATGTGCCATACCTATCTCTTTCATGCGCGCCATCTTGCAATTGCCTGCCATTCCTAATCTCTGTCGTTCATCAACGACATTTCATAAATTTGAAAGAGGAAGAACAATTATATGCTACTTGAGCTTATACAGAGTGTTAAAAAGATATAGTACATTTTCATTTAGTATTGATTCTACACGCTTAAGTAATGGAAAAAGCTTATATACACATATTTATGTACATATACCCAAAAACGATTGTTTTTTTATTTAGAAACTTGTTTATACAATTTCCTGAATCTTTCATAGAGGAATAACAGCCCTATACTATTGTGAATTAATTAACTTAAAATGCACAACGCCATCACTGTTAAAAATAACGTTAAAGAAAAACATCTGATAAATAAAATCGAAGTCAAAAAATATTAGACTGAATCACAGTGATGAAAAATTACATTCAGTCAGAATTTGTTTGCACGAATATCATAAAGGTATTTCAGTCTTCTGAAGAAAAAACACAGTGAGAATCAAAACGTTAAAATCTATGAAATAATAAATTCCATCACAGTCAAGAAAAACAGCCAGTAATATTATCCTCGACAATTATGCTACTATTAGCCAATTGTGATGAATTATTTGGTCGTGTAGAACTGATCCTGTAAATATGTCCGACATTTTTGTAAGCATTCTGTAGACTCATGGGGCTATATAAAGTGTTACTGGAAGTCGAGGGCGATTGCAAGCAATGCCGCCTCAACGATACAGTCGTTCGTAAAGCGACCAGCTTAAACAGAGCAAAATAATGCAGAATTAACCTTGCTGAGCAACCGGATCGGGGACTATTGGTACATTAGCCAGGGTAAGACCAGAATTCCTGGAGTCAACGACGCTGAGGAGATGGAGCAAACGGACGTAAGTCCAAACCCCATGGTGCTCTATGAATCTCGGTGAACTTGTGACTACCTTGACTGATTCTTTGCAAAGGACGAAACTCTAGAAA
This sequence comes from Andrena hattorfiana, assembly GCA_944738655.2. Taxonomy (NCBI): domain Eukaryota; kingdom Metazoa; phylum Arthropoda; class Insecta; order Hymenoptera; family Andrenidae; genus Andrena; species Andrena hattorfiana. Next base: position 59,298,872 of record OX122890.1, on the reverse strand, counting down.
TGTTGTTGTCATATCTCTATACACACAATCGTTTCCTTTCATTTCGGTCAAAGAAGCTCGCAGAGAGTAAGGTAGTGGAGAAGTTGGGCCGAGGTTTGCATCACCCCCTCGCGCCCCGCCTGCGAAAGCTTGCTGCCGCCGCAATCGGGGTGCGGGGAGATTGGGGGAAGTAAAGGATGCTTCATTTTCGGCATACTTTGACTCGAAGAAAATGAAATCGAGCCCCCAGAGTACCCGCTCCCCGATCAGCGCCAAATTCACCTTCTATTTCCTTCACTATGCTAGCACCTTATCGCGCAACTGCTGCAGCTGGAAACAACAACCAAACGATTAGCAATCGGTCTGCATTGTTAAACGATTCTATTCCCAGGAGATCATCTTACATTGAAGGAGCTGTGAACATTTCAGCAACAACTTGTCGTTAAATGTGAACACACAAAGTTTGAATGCAAGATTCAACAGTCAATCTGCATTAGATAGAAGTCCTTCATTAAACAGATTTTGTTCGAAATTCGTAATGCTCAAGTTTTCAAAATCGTAACTTCGAAAATTAACGATGGCCTATCTGGTTGGACGATTAATCGTCGTCGGGGAGTTGTCTAAGGAAAAAGTATTCCGAATCGAGTAACGAGGTCCATGGTACTTTATAAGAATACAGGAAAGGGTTTAGGATCTAAACAGAAAGTTTTCAACTTAAAATCGGATTATTAAACTGTTCTCTTCAAAATGCTTCACAGAAATGTGTTTCTTGTCCAACAACATATACGACTATTACAACGTGTCACAAGGAAAAATCACGATCCCCAACGTCGACGACGGCGAAGAATGTGTACTGACGGATGTAAGTCGTTGAGAAATGGATTCGTGATCCCACATATGATCCTTTCCGTTAGTTCATAATTCACCCCTACTCTTCCACGTGTACTTTTTTTATCAGTGTAGAAATCTATCTTATCCCTTGTAGATCCTCAAAACGATCAACATTACGGTTGAAATTTCAGTGAACTTTTCTGTGATACGAAGAAACTGACAAATAGTAACGAACCTTATTCGATCTGCATAGGTGATACCAATATAAAATACTGCATTCAGAAACGCTTTACTGTGCCATTATTGATACTACGAGATACATTGATTAAGTAGTTTCAACTTTCAACACATCCTCTCAGTACCCCATGTCTCATATTTTCCTTAAAATATTGTTGAAAAATTCAAAAACGTTGTTCTCCAGAAGATGAAACTCAATACCTATCGTTGATTTTATGAGCATAAAATGAGTATAACGTGAATTGGATATTCCTCTTAAATAAAAATTTCGAAATCTTTCGTTACTATTTCAACATTCAGACTCTGTGTACATAAATATTAGATCCCAAACAGTTTATCGTTTTATCACTTTCTACAGCTGTAAACACGAATCCAGTTTTTAGCCTGGACCTATGTACGAGTTATCGTTGAAACCAATCGACTGACCCTTCCACATGTCTATTATTTTGATATTAGTTACTTTTTCATGACACATCTCACATTTACATTTTGAATGAGTTCTTTCTCACGTAAAATTAACAGGAAGACGGGTCAGTCGATGGCTGGAAGAACCCTGAAAAAGTAGACGATGAAACATTTTACCGCAAGAAATTCCCTTGGTAGTGAGTTGACAGTCCAATCCCGATAGACTCGACGAACCTTACCCTCTTTCTGATCCATTGAAAAAAAAAAGAAAAAAAGACAAAAAGAAAACGACAGGCAGCCTCGAGATGGACATTCTCGATGGTTGGTCGAACATCGGTCCCAGACATCAAAGGAACGATTCGATTTCGGCTTTACCCTCGAAAACAAGCCAGCTCGAAGGTAGTATTGGCTGGTACCTGAACCAGTTCAAGCCTCTTGAGGAACACTCTCAAAAGGACGTACTATAAGAACTACATTCCTTTTTCGCATATACGAAGGAGGCAACTCGCAACCTGTGTAAACTCGGATGCGATCGAAACTAAAAGGAACATTGAGCCTCCTTCGTCGTCTTATTTGAACTGTTACTCTTCTATCTAGTTTTTCTTCTTCAATGCAAATTTTGTACGTTTTTTGGTCTCGTGTTCGATTACGAATTTAGGTAGAAGCAGCTACATAATACGAGCATCGCTTCCGCTTGTCAGCTTTTTTTAAAAACACGCTTCTTTTTCAAAGCTTCTTCGATAACTTCATCAGCTTTGTATCGATAATATTGCTTGCGAATCGAAGCTTCGTATATACTACAACAGAGAGACTGTCGATAATGGAATCCTATCCTCTGGGAAATAGAGTTTTCCTCATTTTCGCGAGCTTGCTGTTTTGACAGTCTACCTGGAAAAGCTATGAACGAGAATATTCACTTCTTGGATTAATATCCGTCGCTATTTCTATTATCCTTGTGTGCCTTCACTAATCATTCAGCATTTCCTCCAATAAAAATCTAACTAGTACTGTGTCAGAAGTTACTTATCAGTCTTCAATGTTGTCGAAAATGAAACGCTTCGTTTCTGATAAATGTTCATTAAAGTTTTACAAAGTGACCACACACAGAGCCAAAGCGTCATTAAGAAATTCAATAGAAAACTGGTAACTTCTGATACGAAAGTTTGTAACAATAGTTTCTGACAATCGTTTCCTGGTAACAGCAAGCCTTCGATGTGTTGGGCTTCACACAAGAGGAGAAGAACGACATCTACAAGATCACCGCCGCTGTCATGCACATGGGTGGCATGAAATTCAAGCAAAGGGGTCGTGAAGAACAGGCTGAAGCTGATGGCACAGAGGTACTTTATTGTTTTCCATTTTTACGCATTATTTCTGTTAAATTCTTCTGTTCTGCACGTGATCGGACGATTTAACATGCAAATCATTAAATGGATGAATCTAGATTGTTGTAGCGAATATGTTAATATTCTTCGAATCTGTTGCATCATAGGAGGGTGATCGTGTTGCCAAGTTGCTTGGCTGTGACTGTGCCGATCTTTACAAGAACTTGCTGAAACCAAGGATCAAAGTCGGTAACGAGTTCGTGACACAAGGTCGTAACAAGGATCAAGTAACGTACTCGGTGGGTGCCATGTCGAAGGCCATGTTTGACAGGGTGTTCAAATGGCTGGTCAAGAAATGTAACGAGACTTTGGACACCAAACAAAAGAGACAGCACTTTATTGGTGTATTGGATATTGCTGGCTTTGAGATCTTCGACGTAAGTTTCTTCGTACACGATAGGAATAATACACACCTTATACTGATTATAAACACGATCGTTGGTGATTTTTTAAATACTTTAATTCTTTTTTATATTACTATTCTGCAGAAATATTGCAAAACCGAAGGGGGACAGTTATGGGTACTTCCCTTGTATATGGCACAGACTGTGGGATATAGAGACTTTTTGTTAAATTATTTATTTATCTATTAATTGTTCGCGGGTAGGGTCCATTTAAATGCAGGAACAATATACCATATGAGAATAGCATACAATACAATAAGAAAAGCTATAGAGGGAAAATAAAGTAGAGGCGCAAAGAGGATGAAGGAAGAAAGGACCAAAGTGAATTACAGGGAAATAGTTCAATTGTAAATACTCTATAAGACAGCTGTGTAAACGGTAATCTTGAAACTAGAATTAGCCAGATCATAGATGCAACCAACAGGATCGGTAAAACTAAACTTGATAGTGTAAATGAATCATCTGAATAATAATGTACATTCCTAGTACATTGTACAATAAATAGGGATATTAAAGTTCACTAAAGCCATGGCATTTTGTACAAAAAGGAAAAGTTAGAGACAATTGCATCTATATGATACTACTGTAATCATGATACCTAATTGATAAGGGATGCTCAAGTTTAAAAGCTATAAAGCGTAGAAAGAGTAACCCAAAAATGAGGCCTTTTTTAGCCTCTTTTTGGTTCCACGATTTTGCAACTGAATTTTGTGCCAAATGATACCTTATGATGAGATATAAATCACAACAAATTTTCAAGTTGAGGTGACAATTAGTTTCTGAGATATGGGAGGTCAAACATGTGAAAATTCGTAAACGCGTCAGCCCATACGCTTCGATGTACAAACTTCTATGTCAGTCCGATAATTTAAACAATTATTTCCAGGGGGGTTAGTGACTGCTAACAACGAATTTGAACTTATATTTTCAAAACTCACGAAAAAAAAATCAAAATCAAGAAATATAAATGTCTGTGTAGTGGGTGCTTTTTTAATATATCGTCCACCATGTTGAATCGGCCATTGTGAGTTTTGCTGACTGCTAACAACGAATTTGAACTTAGATTTTCAAAATTCACCAATAAAAATCAAAATCAAGAAATATAAATATCTGTGTAGTGGGTGCTTTTTTTAATATATCGTCCACCATGTTGAATCGGCCATTGTGAGTTTTGCTGACTGCTAACAACGAATTTGAACTTAGATTTTCAAAATTCACCAATAAAAATCAAAATCAAGAAATATAAATGTCTGTGTAGTGGGTGCTTTTTTTAATATATCGTCCACCATGTTGAATCGGCCATTGTGAATTTTGAAAATCTAAGTTCAAATTTGTTGTTAGCAGTCAGCAAAATCCCTGGACATAATTGTTTAAATTATGAGACTGACATAAAAGTCCGTACATCGAAGCGTATGGGCTGACGCATTAACGAGTTTTCATTTCTTTCACCTCTCATATCTTAGAAACTAATTGTCACCTCAACTTGAAAATTTCGTGTGATTGATGTCTCATCATAAGGTATCATTTCGCATAAAATTCGCAATAAAAAAGAGGCTATTTCTTGGGTCACTCTTTGTATTTGCTTCTTCCTAGATTTATTTTACATTTCTCTACTTAAGACTTGTAGGTTTGTCAAATAATATTGGATGTTTCACGCTATCAAAGACCTGCCTGCAGTCTGTGCAAATGATATTCATTTGCAAGTTTTTATCCAATTCTTTGTACACATAATTGCAAAAGACTGATAGATTAGTAGACCTAATAGTGTACGTAGCTCGAACAATTGCCCTTCTTCATTATATTTGAACTTTTTATTAGAGATTCATTTTTCTGTATAATTTTCAGTGTTTGGGGTAAAACTGTCAAATGACGTTAAGCACTTTTTTAAGTAAATTTGTTGAAACACAAAACACAGATAAAAAAACGGTTATTCGAATACCTGATCGCATCAACTATCTTTACAATTTTTCAAATTCTTCATGGCTGTTTCACAAATTGTATTTATTACCTATTATACATTATACATAGTTAAGGTTAATCGAATATCCAGTATTTAAAAATCGCCGGCATGATCAACAAAGAATATTAACAACTGAAAACACAAAGACATAATAAAGGTAGGCTCTCACTGCGCCTCGCCACGGCTCATTTTATTCTTCCTATGCTTTCCTTACGCATTTTGACAAGTTGACTCACATTACACCTCGCCTCGTCTCGGCTCAACTCCCATCAGGGGATCTCTTCTTGAAAATATTTTAAAGAAGAGACACGTGGCGTGATGTGAGTCGATGCAATACCACGAAACAAAAAATTTACCATTCGCGCTGGCAGCGAATTTTCTGAATGACTGATCCAAAATGTAAACCGAGACAAGCTGAAAACTTCATGTAGATCAAAACCAAGACGAGTTTAAATGTGAGTGAGAAAAGAAATCACGCTGAGGCAGGCCGCAGTGGGAGCCAGAAGTCATTTCACTATATTTTTAGTAGCACACTAAACATTAACAACGAACTAGTACTTGTCAAGAACTCATCGTACTTGATTACATGCATTGTCAAAAGAAAGTATGTATCTACCTCGTATATACAGGGTATATACTTCACTACCTCGTATATATCCTGAATATATTTTGACTCTCTGATTTAACCGACAATAACTTATCAAACAAAATTTCACAAATTATTTTCATTTGTAATTTTCATGAAGTATTTTATTGGGGATTAATAACAACTCATTTTACAATATAAAAAACATATCTTAATAGAATCCAGGTGCTAATGAAGAAAGATATTAATGCGGCAGCGCTATCTGTAAAAATTATCAACAACTTATACAGTAGAATTACGAGATATCCGGTCTTATGTGTTCTGAATGTGATAATACCGAATACATCAACGTGCGTTATGAAAAGTAACACGTTTCATTTGTCTTACAAATATTAGCACTCTGCTCATTCTGACCACGAAGAACAGAATGTTTCGATATGTTCACGAAGAATAACATGTTATGCTCTGTCGCGACGAAAGGTAACACATTTCGGTCCTTTGCTGCGAAAAATAACACAGGTTGCTTTTAGCCGCGAAAAATAACACGCCGAGGACTGTCTTCAGGCGATTCTACCATTGTAACGCTCGCGTCAGGCCTCAACTCCTGTCTCCCCGGCCCTAGGCGCGTCGGCTCGAACACGCGTCAGAAACCAGAAACTTATTCGACGTCGAATGAAGTTAAAGTTATAGTTAAAGTTGAAAAATTTATTCGACGCTGAAGTTGAAACGCTCGACAAATAAAAAAAATAACTTTATTCGTCGGATACAAAAATTAACTTTATTCGACACATGACGAATAATTTTATTAACTTTTATTCGTTATTCGAAATTTTTATTTAAATAAAATGTTTACCTACCTCTGAATAAATGTTGCCATATGAACAGAATGACAAAAACTCCGAAGACCGAGTCCGAATCACAAATAATGAAAAACAATGACATTAGTGATGTTTATGAATACAAACATTGAAAAATACACGACGCAGTAACTTCAGATGGTTGTAAGAGCAGCAGTACTTAGAATTTCTCTACTATAATCGATTTTTTTAAATTTTTTGAAAAGAAGCAAAATAATAGGTACATAATGCTTAAACCTGATACTTTTTTTACAACAATTTGCTATTGAAACAAAAATAAACGTATTGCGTTTTATTTGTTATAATAAGAAAATAAACTTTACACATTTTCATATGATGTTGACAAATATATTTCTTTGTTACTTACCACCCAAACCTAGCATTACAAAAGCATCTCTCCTATATTACATCATTTTTATTACTATTTTCTAATGGAGTTGGAAGAGGCATATTACAATTATTCCGCCACTTAGAATCTGTAATTGTTTCATTCATTTAGCTAAATTCATTTAAAGAAGCAGAGCTATTTTAAAGTTTTATCAATTGACTACGTACTGATGTACTTACAATCATCGTGTTCACTATTAGACATTGTAAACTAGTCACTTTCTTTCACACTAAACGACAATACAGGCAACTGGCAGTCACAGAAGATCAACGTCGACTGTGAACTGTTTGGAAACTGAAATATTCTACTCTTCCGAAAACAAATGAAACGTGCTACTTTTCGCTGCAGCGTTTGAAATGTGCTACTACTCGTGGCGAAATGTGAATCGTGTTTGTATCGTGGTATATTCGAAACATGCTTGTTATCGGCAGAAACATTGAAACGTGCTTCTTCTCTTGATAGATTGAAATGAGCTACACTTTGTAAGCAAATCAAATGTGCTACTTTTCGTAACGCACGTCGACATATTCTATCTATATTATACTAACGCCATTTAGTATAAAAATGATATACGATGATATGTGCGTGCGTGTGTGTGTGTGTGTGTGTGTGTTTCCTGAAAGTTAATAGATTTAGATATATTTTATATAAAAAGTTATTATTGATGAAATCGAGAGGCTAAGGTGTATGAATACTTTTCTTTGTCACTGTATTACAATACAGTATCACACAATTCGCATCACATTTTCCTGTCTTTATTATATGAAACAAAAAATTATTTGCAGGTAAAAATCAGTCTTTAGATCATTAATTTTTAATAACAAAACACATAAACCTACCTTTCAATACTCGTCAGAAGCAAATATCGACAGTATTTGAAAGGGGTAGAAAAGATTCAACGGTAAAATCGTTCGAAAGCTCCTCTTTTCGTTATCCTTTACTCTTTAGATCGTCCAAAAAATTACTAAGTAGTCTTTGTTCGCTCCTCAAAATCAGTACCTACATTTTATTTCGTTCTTCAGTATAACGGTTTCGAGCAACTCTGCATCAACTTCACCAATGAGAAACTGCAGCAATTTTTCAACCACCATATGTTTGTCCTCGAGCAAGAGGAATATAAGAAAGAGGGTATCGTCTGGCAATTCATTGACTTCGGAATGGATCTCCTCGCGTGTATCGAGTTGATCGAGAAGGTAGCTTCGTGTACAGAGACCCCCTGAATTCTGATTTCTTTAGTTTTTCCCCTCAAAAGGCTGTCCCTTTTACTCGTTAAGATAATCTTTATGTGACATTCATTAGGGTATTGTTCCTTAGTGGTTGTTTGATCTCACTAGGAGGTTCATCCCTGAATGTTTAGCATTGTTTGAAAGTGTTTAGATTTTTTCGTTTTTATTCGTGAAAGTTTTTTAAACTGAATCATGTTGTATATATGAATTAGGTGTGATTTCTGCACAGTTTTCTTTAAGTGGTGTTTTGGATATTGAAAATGCACTTGTAATTATGTTTTCGTGGCTGTTCTGAATCTCTATGGTCATGAACGTCTCATTTTTAGTCCTTTATCTTGTTCCCCGAGTATCTGGAGTGACAATGTTTTGGAATGTTCCTTCAATTATATGATTTCTCTTAACAATTTCGCTACTTTAAGTGGATGTTTATCCTTAGTCTTCCATCAAGACAGAAAATTCTTCGTGGGGTCGTGAATTTGGCCCTGAATAGCATCTTACCAAAATATTTACCTATTTTGTACGAAGGGACGTTTCCGTGTCAAGTTCCACGTATTTTCCAGAAAATGCATGCATCATCATTGTGCAGGGAATTCTTGGAATTTTGCCTTTGATCCCCCTTTCTCCCTTTGATCTATTCATGTCACATAAAGTGATTTTCCACCCAAACAAACTCCACAAATGATAACGCCGTCAGAAGAAGAAAATCAACTGACTGAGCAGCAGCTGGAATCGTCGTTGGAAAACATCATCTTTTTAATTATCATACTGGTCACAGTCGTCGTTGATTCGAAAAACATAAAAACAGTGGACTTCACGCGGAGTAAATTGAGATTGGTGTTAGTTAATTAACCTGTTGAAAGTATTATGCGTTACCAACTGTCCATTAAGGAACAGGATGGTACTCCAGGTATAAGTCTTCTAAATGTTGTTTGTTGAGTAGTGGTTGTTAAAAGTAGACTAATACGTTAGAAATTTAGTGCCTTTAAAAGTGTTGGACACAGGAGTGTGCGAAAAACGATGTGCGGTATTTCTAAAACACGTACGGATAAAATGACGGAAAACTAGTATTTCTTTGCGTATAACTGTGTTTTGGAAATTCTTTGTATTCATTTTCAAACATTTACAAAAATAGAATATTTGGAAAATTCGGGGCTTTTGCTGAGAAAAAATTTAAATTTTATAGTTAACAAGTTTTCATTACAAAATGAGCACAGATTTTTTAACGTTGTCCAACACTATACCTTATTCCTTGAATAACGACATCGTAGAAGTGTTGTCGTGAGGTTTGCATACATTACAGAGACACTTTGCAAATCACTCGTCGAAGATTCAGGCAGAATCTTTACGTTGAAGAGTGCGTAGAACTTTGTAGAAAGTTACGTCAGATCAATCGACGATAAAGACTTTTGCAACCGGAATGACATAGGGGACTGAAATTCCTAAAACCAAGTCTATATCGTATGTCGATTCGGAAATGGTGGTTTCTTAGCTTATCATGACTGGCTGAAGTGAAAATATGAAACTTTGGTATTTCTGTGGCAAAATATGAAAATTATGCAAAGTTTATAACAGCCGATTGACCTGTCGATGTATGGGACACTATACCGAAATACTAGTGGTTAGTAGATAAAACGATTGCCTGATATGAGGGTATAGTGTATGGCAGCCTGTAAAGTTCTTAGCTCCCAAAGATGTTGAAAAAGGTTCGTGAAAATTGAGACCCAAATGGACCTATAGAACCGAAAGACGACATTGGTTTGAACACTGACGAACAAGCATGCCTGATTGTTGCTCGAACAGTTCAACAGCTTCGAGCAGCTTTGTATCAACTTCACCAATGAGAAGCTTCAACAGTTCTTCAATCACCACATGTTCGTCCTCGAACAAGAGGAGTACACGAAGGAGGGCATTCAGTGGGAGTTCATAGACTTTGGCATGGATCTTCTTGCGTGTATCGAACTGATCGAGAAGGTACAAAAAGACGAATATCGATCGTGGTAACGGATCCATTGACGGATCTAGCCGTAAAAAAAAATAAAAAGTAGAAAGATGAGAGCGCAGCAAAAGGATCCGTGAGAATGACCACCTGGATCCTTAACAATGGCACAATTTAACGCTTATTATACTGCCAAATGCAATAGTGATCGTCCACTGTTTTCTTGAATTGGTCGTAACCAATCATAAATTGATTTTCTTTCGTGATCCTTTTTCTCATTATATGTATTGTCCTTTGCTGAATAGTGTGGTTTCGCATTTCGCCGAGAAGCAAGTAGACTTTTCCGTCTCGCTTAGGCAACCAAATCATCTCTCTTATCACCTTTTTCCGTTCACAAGTCCTGTAACACAATAATCGTTCAATCGAATACGTTTCCTTTCTTTCCCTCGAAATTGATGATCGTACCTGTTAGATATTCCCTTTCGCCTGTTCATGATCTGCTCAACTCCATTAAAAAAAGTTGATATCTTATGTTCGAAATCACCCTTCAAATTGTCGTTATTGGATTTCTACCGCTACGACAATCTACTTAGTTCTTTTATATTAATCATCATCCTTTTTTATTTTTTTCATAGCGCTTTTAAGTTCTGACTATTCAATTTATTTTGGATACCCCTTTAGAAAAAAATTTTCATACCACAATCAAATTGAAAATTCTACTGTTTTCTATTCTATTCTCACGTTATACAGTTTTAACTGTCTTTGATAGCGAATCTATTTTTAATTTTAACGAAAGGGACACTCCATGGAATATTTCCATTTTTTTTTTAAATTTTTTGTCACCCATTGTATACCATCACAATAATCGGACAACTGAACACATTTACATATATACAGTAAAGTCTCGTTAGCCGCTCGCTGGTCGGGACCGGTGTTGAGCCCGTATCGTGAACGGATGAACGGATGATCGTGCACCCTCTCTTTGCGTGCGTGACGGGCTTGCACGATGGTCACAAGCGCTTACGGTGAACACATCTTAACGCAGGCCCGGCTCAAGTCTTTTTTGCGCCCTAGACGAACTTGTCAAATTGCGCCCTTTATTATAATACATTTATTTAAGATTATTTATGACTTTACTCTGCAAAATTAGGCAACTGCTAGGACGTAAGATTGACAAAAGGCGCAAAATGGTATTTTCACTGTTGGCATTGCTGAAAATAAATTTTTAAATGAAATACTTCAAATTGTACTGCAACGGTTTTAAACTACGAGTAAAAATTAAAAGTAAGGACATGAAAAAGCTCAATTAAATGTATTATAATAAAGGGCGCAATTCGACAAGTTCGTCTGTAGGGCGCAAAAAAGACTTGAGCCGGGCCTGCGTCAAGATTTTGCGAAGCGGTTCCCGTGCTCACCGTAAGCGCTTGCGACCATCGTGCACGCCCGTCGCGCACGCAAAGGACGGAGTGTTACGGCATCCGAAAGAGGGAGCGAGACAAAACATCAACGCGTCGTCTGTTTCGTACTGTCCTCGCTCTCGCCTTTGCCGGACAAGAGTGAGACAAAAGTGGTGGGGATAGCAAAAAGTCCGCATCATGTACACCAAACCGAGCTCGTAACGAGACTTTACTGTAGTACATAATTGTCAATGAAATTCCGACATACTTTCCATGCACAATATTAAAAATTTTGTTTAATTTTACAAATTCTACGAGTGACTTCTCGTGGATACTTTCTTAAATAGGTTTTATTGTTTAAAAAGCTGTTTCAATTCGTCTTAAGTTGTGGATGCACTGAATATGGAATTAAACAGTTACAAGTGTTCAACGATCATTTGAACTCCCTACGACAGTATACCTACACTTTACCTACGAACATAATTAGTCGAAGTTTTCGAGTATAAAACCGTTTTATGTCACTCGCGACATCCTATAATAGATTCTTTTAAAATCCGTTAGGTTGGCGATTTAAGCGTTTTGTTAGTTGATACAGAAGACAGTACAAATGTATTTGGGCAACTGGCTATTGTAACAGGGAAATAGTAAAGCAGGAGGCTACAACATGAAGCGTTGATTATCCTTTATACTAGAAAATACAGAATTATCTGTAGGTATCATCTTGAGGAATCTTTACATTTTGCAGTTTTGCGCCAAACATGTTCTATCTTTTTTACATCTCGAATTAACGCATCTGTGCCTATCTTTTATTTTTCAACTGTTGAATTACCTACTTTTGGATTGTTCTCAATCTAGTGACAGCCTTTAAGATGCTTTGAATTGATTTCAAACATAGTTGAATCTTGAAATTCTTAAAAAATCTTGATGGATTTTCAATGTTTTAACGGAGCTTCTGTTCCTAATTTGATGTAAGGCAGGTTGATAATGAAATAAAGTAATAGTATGCTTACATATGTGAGATTAGAATTAGCCATACATTCGTCATACATTCAATGACAAAACACAAGACTCATTACGACTGCCAAGGTTTTAAAAATTTATGAGATTTGATTAATGTGCAAAGTGATTGAAAACAGAAGACGGTGTGAATTCATAAAAAATACATGAAAATCACCACCTCAGCGTTACAAAATGTGATCAATATGATACAAAGTGTGAGAATTATTTGCCCGACACTGCAGAAAAGATACATTTGAATGTACTTCAAAGCACTGACGAAGCTGCTTAAAATGATGTGAGAAATTATTATATTCTTTGTACAGAAACACTTCGACTAATTATGGTAGATCCAATACAGCTACAAAGAAACGAGATAACAAAACAGGTCACCGAAATCGAACGGCAGATCTCATTGTCAGCGTACTGATCGCTATTTTCTTCCCTTGTTTTTGTTCTCTGTTCTCTCTGTCTCCTTGTGTCTCTCTTCGTCCTATGTCATTCGGCATGCTGTGTCACTACCCTGCGTACGCGTGTTCTGCTATGAACACAACAGTACAACGGCTTTGAACAGCTCTGCATCAACTTCACCAACGAGAAGCTACAGCAATTCTTCAACCATCATATGTTCGTACTCGAACAAGAGGAGTACAAGAAAGAAGGCATCGATTGGGCATTCATTGACTTCGGCATGGATCTCCTCGCGTGTATCGAACTGATCGAGAAGGTATACTCATAATTTTCTCAGAGACACAAAAGCACATAAAGGCAATGAAAAATCGAGGAAGTGACGACAGCCTGAACTATGGATACGTCTGCCGATGTTTGCTGAAAGCTTTCGACTGAAAACGGGATCAGAACCTCCTCGACTGGTCGTCAGTGTTGTGGTGGTAGATCATTGGTCCATTTTTTGCGTACGCTTGTCGATAAATGGATGCTTATTCCACACTTATTGTAGGAGTTCCCACTGTTATTTATTGCTGTTGCTGTTACTGCCCCTACGAGCAAAGGTACCTGATACGCGTACCTTATCACTCTTTGTCTCTCTTCACCTTGTCTTATCATTTATCTTTCATTTCACCCTACCCACCCTTGGAACGGTACTGATGTCGTGCCCATTATTGGACTTTCTCCCGAATCGAACCATTAATATCCCTTATAGCGGCAAACAACATTGGGTACGGTTCACAACTGTTCTTTGAACATCAGGGCATACGAACTTATTTCATTTAAGAACTTAATTTCCTGACTAGGTGGAATTAGTCTGGAACATTAATTTGGGTAATTATGTAGAATAGGTGGTTCCTCACCGATTTCAATGATTTTTGGATATGTTGTCGGAGACATGATTCTGAACAACTTTTTTCTATACATGTTACCACCGCTCGATCTTCGTTTCCAAGATATTCGCGAAAAACTGCTGCTACTGTTACAATGTATTCTGCCGTAAACCTACCTATAGTACGCGTCCGCGGCAGCGTATGCGCCAGCATGCAACAAAACAAATGACGAAGCGGACCTTCGTTTCTGAAATATTTGCGAAAAACTTCTTTTGACTTATTCCGACGCAACGCATTCCACTTTCCAACCTATCCCGGGTATTAGTATTGGTTGGGACTAGATTAGTGGGGGGAGGGGGGGGCGCCCGCTTGCGAGTGCGTAAAGCATGGTAGCGAACCGATGTGAGTTGGGGTGTTGACAGGAGTCCCCACACACTCAACAGGTGCTCTCGAAGGCAGTGATGCCAGAATCGTGGGACGCGAGGTCAAACACTTACCTCCACTATGACCTACCGTCGTCTCCCACTATGCCCTACCGGCGTCCCCTACTTTCTTCTCACCGCACTGCACACAAGCATATTTTTACTCCTGTCCGTGTGAGCTGCCTGTTGGGCTGCCGAGCACACGGACAGGGGTAAGGATATGCTTGTGTGCAGTGCGATGGGAAGAAAGTGGGGGACGACGGTAGGCCATAGTGGGAGACGACGGTAGGTCATAGTGGGGGTAAGTGTTTGGTCCCGCGTCCCACGATTCTGGCATCACTGCTCGAAGGCATCTTCTTTCTTGCAAAAAAATTATGTTTTACAACCAGAGTCATCCTAATAACCGGCGGCGTCGGCACCGCTGAACAGAGTCAGGGTGTTGACGGGCATCCGCAAGTTTCTGGTTCAAATCTCTAAACTCACACTGGTTCCCTACCATGCTTTACGCGCCCGCAAGCGGGCGCGCACCCCCCGCACTAATCTAGCCCTAACCAATACTAATACCCGGAACAAGTTGGAAAGTGGAATGCGTTGCGTCGGAATAAATCAACAAAAGTTTTTCGCAAATATCTCGGAATTGAAGGTCGAGCGGCGGTAACATGTATAGGAAAAAGTTGTTCAGAATCATGTCCCCGACAACATATCCAATAATCATTGAAATCGGTGAGGAAATACCTGTTCTGCATAATTACCTTAACTTGTTACTCAAAAATTTATACTCCAGTCGAGCTTGAACAGATTTACTTGTCAAAATTTATAAAAAAGTTGTATCGTAATTGATATTCTAAATGATACATCAATGTTGATCTTTAAAGATTACTATTTAGCCAAAGTTTGTCGAAATATTTCTATTACGTTAATTCGATAAGTTTCTCCATTTTTCCATCATTACTACCCATTTAATTATTTCAAATTTGTGAATGTCTTCTCCCGATTGTAACTCCGTTGAACTGTTTTGAATTTAAATCGCAAATAATGTGACAGCAACCAATTGCTCTTACTAGACAAGCAACGAACTGTTCCGATTTGAAGCAGATCAATAAAAGAAGAAATTCCCGAGAACACATAATACAAAACTTCTGTGTCCCGCTTAAATGCTACCCCTCGCACCTCATTTCTTATGTAAGCGGCATTAATGACAGCTGTCTTTCGCCTCTGTTTTCTGTTCCGTTGCTTTTCCCCCATTGGTCACGAGCAGTACAACAGCTTTGAACAACTCTGCATCAACTTCACCAACGAAAAGCTTCAACAGTTCTTCAACCATCACATGTTCATCCTCGAACAAGAGGAATACAAACGTGAAGGAATCGAGTGGACATTCATTGACTTTGGCATGGATCTCCAGCAGACAATTGATCTGCTCGAGAAGGTACTGTTAAGGCGCGGCATGAACTACCACGAATGAGAAGGTCGGCTGAAATTGGATAAAATGGCTGCGAAAGAGATGGCTCGCCGCCAAGACAATAACGGATGACATTTCGCAATTAAAGAAACAATCTTCAGCTTGCGAATGTTACTAGCTGATTACTATTTACCTCTCCATTTAAACTAATCCTCTTTCAGGTTCACCCCTTCTGCATCGTGATACCATTGTGTACTTTTCCTTGCAAAATGATACCTCACCCTTTAAACCTTATATGTTGTCGAGTGTTAGGATGTATCTGAAATAAGGTTGGAAGATTGATCAATTTTTGTGTCTCCTGCATAGTTTCAAATTTATCGAAATTATTCAATTACTTCGACCTTAGTTGGGATAACATCCTCTTCTCTAGACAAGATCAAAAGCAGTTTGCATCTCCCGTTTCGAGTTTTTGGGCTAATGAGAAATTGCAACACTGCTGTCAGCTACCACGACTTCGTTTGTGAGGCATATCACATGGAAAATATTGACTGGACTTTCGTCGATTTCGGTATGGACTTGCAGACAACGATTGACTTCATGGAGACGGTAAAGGCTCGGATATGATTGAAGAATCGATCAAGACGAGCACACCGGACCAATAACCGGACATTTCACGCTTGCATGCATGGTTCTTTTTTTGTGCAACACCTGCATATATGTTTGTTCGTGACTGTGTGTTTTTTTCAGTGAGCAAAAATAATTGACGGCAAGGAATTCTTGATTGATCGACCGAGCAAGTGAAATTTTGATTTTATAGTTGGCGTTTTTTCAACTTAGAAATGTTGAAATTAAAATGAACGAATGAAACAGCCAGTTTACATGTTTGAAGACGATCTTTCAAAGAATTGCGATCCTACTTTAAGATCTTCGAGCTGGACAGATCATTCCACACATTTATTTTTTAAGTGAATGTTTGTGGCGATCTTCTAAATCGAAAATTAAATTAACTAAAGAAAACATGTGTAATGGAGGGTTACCTCCATTATTAAACAGTTAAAAATGTCACGTTAAATTGATAAGAGTAGCGTTGCTTCTCTCAATCTAATCACTCGATTAATTTATCTTAAAGTTACGCTTTGTTACAGATTACAAATATGTATAACCAATTGTAAGTTTTATTTGCTGTCAAGATAGTAATAGAAAAAACAGAAATAACCTAACAGATTAGGAAGTATAGTAGTTTTGTAAATTTTTACTGCTAATTGTGACGTTGAAGATGTCTCTCTATTCTCTGAAAGTTACACACTATAGATTATCGAATTTAATTAGAACGTATTAAAGGTTAATACTCTTTTTGTACATATTTGAATATTAAGTTGCAAAACAATATTTCGCATTGGCAAAAGAAACGCTACTTTTAGAAAAAATTTCATCGTCGGTGCTAGAACTAATGCAATCTTTTGTTTATCAATACAGCCTATGGGTATTCTGTCCATTCTTGAAGAAGAATCTATGTTCCCGAAAGCCACCGACAAGACCTTCGAGGAGAAGTTGAACAACAATCACCTTGGCAAGAGTCCTAACTTCTTGAAACCAAAACCACCGAAGCCAGGCCAGCAAGCAGCCCACTTTGCCATTGGCCATTATGCCGGAAACGTACGTTTTCCTTTATCTCCATTTTTCGATTATTTTTAATGATGTACGTTCACTTTACAATAACGCCGCTAAAGTCACGTATAAACGGAAAATTGCTATACGTAATCATTTAGCGATGAAAGACATCGACCAATAGTACATAATATGTATATGCATTCAAATCCTAGGTTACACTTATTTGACTTGAATTATTTTTAGCGACATTTCATAAGCCATTCTTTATAACGTTTAGGCCAGAGCATTTCGGACGTATAGCTACAAACTTAACTAATGTAACTTATGAAGAGAGGTAAAACAATATTAATAAAGATGTATTTGCAAAGGAATTGTTACTAAGATATTCAGATTTTAGTAAAAACAAATTTTAATGTCCACATTTGAGTAGACGTGAAGAGTTAACACAGTTATTAATACACTGAACTTTCAAAATATTGATTATTCTACCATATTTCTAATTGTGAAAATTGCGATCTGATGATCTAAAAAACTGAACATCTCAAAACTGATTGATCTTCAGACATATGTTTGTCAGAATGTTTCTGGTTTCTTCTGATGAGTCGTATTAATCAGTTACGTTTGTATATACAATTCGGAAAACCTTACATAAACTTGTAAAAAGTTGTCTTTATTCCAAAACTGTGGTGCTTGTTTCCAAAGCAACATAAGACATCAGATACTTTGTCTTATAGAAACAAAGAATCTTCTTTTTTTAAAAAATTATAAACTCAAGACGGTTTCAAAATAATACAGTGTGTTCGACTGCAGGTGGCAGAAAAGTTAAGGGGTGATTTTAGACACCAAAATGAGACGCAAAAACTATAATAACGATATTGTGGTTGAGACTTCGTTTGTTAGTTATAAGCGTTTAAACATATTCCTAAAAACAAGCAACCCGCGTGTACCGACAAGTTAGGCGAAGGATCGAGTAATGGTAGTCACATCCACTGTCGCACGGGGTCACTCACCGTAGAGTGACTGCGACTAAATTTATGATACTCCACATGACCACACGATTCTGTGACACTTAATTCAAAATTAAAGGGTATCGTTGAATTACACTAGACCTGGCTACTTACTAAAATCCATTGATTCCATTATATCCACTGTAGTCCGTTGTGTTAGCGATAAATACACACGCACGTAGAAATCACACAAAACACAGGAGCACATCACCTTAAAGGAATAAAAAAAAATATCAGATCTCCTGCACTAAAACGTATAAAAAAAATTAGAAAAGAACACAAATGTACCCGCACTAAACACGCATAAAAAGCAGATTTACACGCACTCAAACAATTGAAACAAATAACTCTTAACGATTCTCTATTTCGTGATATGTCGATGCTCGTTGAAATAAATTAATATCGGCGGAGCTAGGTTGAATATAAGGATCTCCAAAATGAAAACAGTTGAATGAATTTATTTGTATGCTGGCTTGGTTGATGTACTGCGTTCGATGAATTTGGCGAGACTGACGTCTTCGTCAATCAACCCAAGGGAGTTCCCCTAAATTAGTTTTGCATCAATGCAGAGAAAGTTCAAGTATTTTCAAATTATAATAAACGGGAATCAAAGCAGCTCCGAACCTTCTGACACATCTGGGGTTATAAAGTAATTTGGGTCCACCTGCTTGCAGCACAGCTCGTTCAGGTTAGCTGCGCTCACTTCATAAATACGCATTTCGTTTTGGTGCTTCTCATAGTCAACACAGCTCCCCCGATGTAAACTTATCTGAACGAGCATCGACACATCGTGAAGTACACAACAATTCAGTCGCCCGATGAATTTACGTCGAAAACTTACTTTAAGTTCATATATTAAGAATTATTAGTTTCAATTGTCTGAGTGCGTGTGAATCTGTTCTTTTTTTCGTGGCGAATTTTGGTGCGGGTAAATTTGATGTACTTTTTAAAATTCTTTTACGTGTTTCAATGCAATAAATTAGTGTTCTTTTTTAATTTTTTTTTTACATGTTTTAGTGCAGGTGATCTAATATTTCTTTATTTTGGGGGGGGGGGGGGGGGGGGGAGTGGTGGTGTGATTCCGTGTCTTGTGTAATTTCTGCGCGGGTGTGTCTCGATAACACAATGGGCTACATTGGATATAATGGAAGCAATGGATTTTAGCGCGTAGACAGGTCTGGAGTAATTCAACAATAGCCTTTAATTTTGAATTAATTGTCACAGAGTCGTGTGGCCATGTAGAGTATCATAAATTTCGTCGCAGCTTCTCCAAGATGAGTCCCCATGCGCGAGTGGCTTTGATTACCACTGCTCGACCCCTCGGTTGACATGTCTCGCGTGCACCACTGCACGCGGGTTGCCTGCTTTTAGGCATATCTCTACATGCTTATGACTAACAAACGAAGCCTCAACCATAATATCGTTATTCTAGATTTTCGTCTGATTTTGGTGTCTAGAATCACGCATGAAATTTTCTGCCAGCTGCAGTAGAACTGTGTTCGATTCAAAATTCAGCTGAACACTTTTAAATAATGAGTTTTCAGGTTTTCAAGCGGCTAAATGCAGCCAGTTACAATCCTATTCCAACAGAAGAATACAACTTACATTCGGAAATCTAGATCAGTTGCAATTCGGGCAATAAAGACATTAATTAATAATAAGAATAAAACTAGGTTCTTACTGCGTAGGTGCTGTATACAGTTTTAAGATTCATACATCGAAATATAAAAATAAACATGTACCCCAACTTAAGAACCACAGAGACAAGAACTTGAATCAAATGCTCGATTAACAGGTACCATACAACATCACGGGTTGGCTGGAAAAGAACAAGGATCCGCTGAACGACACGGTAGTCGATCAGTTCAAGAAATCTTCGAATAAACTGCTAGTCGAGATCTTCGCTGACCATCCTGGACAGTCAGGTGATGCTGGTGGTGGCGGTGGCGGCAAAGGTGGACGCGGCAAGAAGGGTGGTGGTTTCTCCACTGTGTCATCCTCCTACAAGGAGCAGTTAAACAACTTGATGACCACTCTAAAAGCTACCCAGCCCCACTTCGTCCGTTGTATTATCCCCAATGAAATGAAGCAGCCTGGTGTCATTGATTCTCACTTGGTCATGCATCAACTGACTTGTAACGGTGTACTTGAAGGCATTCGTATTTGCCGTAAAGGCTTCCCCAATCGAATGGTGTATCCTGACTTCAAGCTACGGTAAGAATTCACAATCGATTCGTACTTCTTCCAAAAACATTTTATTTCAAACGAGATACCTTATCAAAGAAATATTTAGGGCTGTGCACTATGATGGGATGAGCATATTTTTGATCATATCAAACAATCATTAAACAAGATAAAAGTCTTCTACGTCTTGAAAAATCTTGAACGACTTAATTGACTTGATGGCATTGGATACTTTATAAATTTTTGAAATCATGAATGTAATAATGCAAAATTAAGATGAAAATTGTATTATAGATGTTTCTTTAGAGTGAACGTCGAATTCTTTAGGGCATTGTCCTTGCAATTACATATAAACATTTTATGCTGATTTTAATACTACTTTATTAGTACATTACATCAAAAAGATCTAGCTACACCTTCTGTTGTAAGCTTCTCAAGATTATTTTAGCATTATTCAGGGTTTCGTTCCTTTTACTTTGTTTGGTGGTAGTAAATAATATAAGTCATTCAGAACGAACACATATAGACAATTTCATTAGCTGATAATTACAAAATTGTGCCCCGCAAAACATTCAAAACTCAGAATAACTATAACACATTCGATTTTATGATATTTGTGCATTGGTTTAAGATTTTCGAGATTTGCGAAGGACTTTATTTAACATCAAACAATATTATACATCAACTTTACAAAACTGAAAGATTAATTCCAACCACGATCCGTGCGAGCCGGTTATAGTCTATAGTTATACAGGGTGTTTATAAAAATGCTGGATATTTTTCTAAATTGGTATACGCATATGTCCAATAATGCTAAGTTTTGTAGTTACAAGCATTATTATGTTCTATATAACACGGGTCCGGAATGCCTATTAAGTGGCATTTAACGAAGCTCAGCTGTGTTTCTGCGGATGGATATGTTGATTATCATTTCGCCTTTGTTTTTTAAATGCCAGACAAAAAGGATATGAATGAAAATATATGTAGTATATTAGGTCAACTAACGAACACACGGGTCAGCCGGTTGCCCTTTAATAGGCAGTCCAGGCTGGTGTTTTACGGAATATAAAAATGCTTTAACTTGCAAAACTAAGCATTATCGGACATTTCCGTATACCAACTCTTTTTATTATTTTGATGTATTCTTAGCGCATTTTTAGAAATATCCAGTATATTATTTTATAAATTACAAAAATATGATCATCTATCTCTATGTTCATATTATTTACACTACATTTTAATTTATTATCTGGTAAATTTATTTTTCTTTTTGTTTATTTCAATTCATTATTCTATTTAATTTTGATATTTAGTCATTCATTATCATTGAAAATTTATTTTATATCTCCCTCCTATAATTCTTTAATGTCGTCCCTCGATACAAACGATATTTTACTTATATTGCAAACTCTTAAATAAAAGTTGAGCGAAAAACAAAGAAAAGTAGGTTGAGAATTAGGAAGGGAGGATACATACGACACTTTATAAAATGACCCTTTCATATTGTGATCGTACAGTTACATGATCTTAGCTCCGGCCGCGATGGCGGCCGAAGCGGAGCCAAAAAAGGCCGCTGCAAGATGTTTCGAAGAAATCGGACTTGATCCGGACAGCTACAGGATTGGTCACACAAAGGCTAGTTACATACCCCCGAAAGAACTTCATGTTGAAATTTTTCATGTATTTTGTCCCTCGTCTGTTATCCCCCGTAGAATGAATATTCTCAGCTTTTCTGACAAATCTGAAATCTTTTTGGAGCTTCGATAATTCTATACGTTTTTAGTTTCTACCTTACTTCCTATTGAAATATTTGCACTCTTATGTTCTTTCGCACTTCACCTTTATTTTCATACACCTGAATTAGCGAATGTTCGTTGAGTGCTTTCAGGAGTATCTATCTCCCTTCAAATAGTTACGTGGAAACGTTAGTGCCTCGTTTTATATTTCTGTTCGTCGTCCTACCCCTGCCCCCGAATGTAAAATATTGTATGTACGTGCACCTTGGAATTCCGAAATCTCATTCATTAGTAAGTACACCTTCTGAAGTGGCCCTTATAAATAGAAATCCATGAATTGATAATAGACGCATAGACGTTTAGATACATGCACGCAGTATACCTTGTGTTACCCTTTGAACGTACAGAATGTGCGAGGAGCGGATCGAATTACCCGTGGAGAGAGGAAGTAACTGATGCAGAGGGGATACCAAGTTTCGTTTATTGATTCGGATTTGAATACAATACGCAGAAATCCCCCCCCCCCCCCCCTCGTAAAACCGTTGTGGTGACCCCGTATACTAATAGCGTCCGATCACCTGTTTTTGCTCCATCACCTCGTCCTTTAGGTACAAGATTCTGGCGCCCGCGGCAGTTGATAAGGTGGCTTCTGACCCGAAGAAAGCCGCAGAGGCGGTTTTGGAAGCAACCGGCCTCGATCCCGATCAGTATCGTCTTGGACATACCAAGGCACGTTTCCTCTCGTGATTTTGGCCCCTCCTCCTTATTGCACACGAGGGCCAGATCGATTATGTTCACAGAAAGCTTTATGCGAATTTCGTCGATTATTGAATTCCGACTCTTGCATTTAGCGCGTTATTGCTAGAATAATTACTTTTATTTGTGTCACGGACTCCTTTGGCAGTATAGATACATACATACTGCTAATACTGCTGTGGTCTTCTGTCTACATTCATAAATGAAGAAAATACGAAGTTTCAATTACAGATAATAATAAAAGTAAATACATAGTTTTCTTCCTAAGATCAAGGATCCGTTAAAAATCTTTTCTACTGATTTCAGTACGTAAAAAGTCTTCCGTGAACATTAGTTTTGACTTCAACGCCTTGTATATGTATATCAATGATGCTTGAAACACAACAGAGTCGTAATTTCGATAATCGGTATTGCTTCGCATTTAACTGTTTTACAGGTGTAAACATACCTAACTAAAGAGGACGTCAATACTCCCTGGGACTGAGTTATTGGATTCGCGGCCGCCTGATTTTCATTAAACACTATAGACTTCTAAAACAGAATCTTTGACATCTATTCTGTCAACTTAACCCATGTAGCTAGACAGAAGTAAATGATATTTTAGTTTCGAAAAATTCTGTTTTAGAACTTCTACTTTACCAGAGATCGAACACCAGAAGGATCTCGAAAACCCTCTATCCCATTCTTACAATTAGTAAAATAACAATTAGGTTATGGACAAATATTTAACCTTGCGTGATAATTTTTCTCTGTTGTGCTATTCCATCCATAAAACCAACCACCGCAGATACAAAATTCTGTGCGCCAATGCCATCAAAGAACCCTGCGAACCGCAAAAGGCGACCCAGCTGATCCTGAATGGGATCAATTTAGAGCCCGATCAATACCGTATGGGTCTCACCAAGGTATTAGACACCTTTGGTCTATCTTTTGCAACGTTTTAACGCACTGCTGTATTCTATTTACTCCTCACCTTTAACCCGTAAGTAGGCACATAGGGTCAAAGCCACTTTGATCGCTAAAAAATGCAGAACGCATAGGTTTGTGAAGTTGCCACTCCCAGTAGCTGCCTATCGTATAATGCAATTTTGTTTTCAGAAGTGATCACAACATTGTCGCGTGCACTTATCATGTATACTGTGCCCCGATTGAAAGAAGTCGGTCGGGGTTCCTCGCTCGCATTGACTCCCGTCGCCCATGTCCCGTTTGCTTATTTTTTATTCGTCGACGTTGTCACGCCAGCCAATAGGGATATACTATTCGGACCCTAGAATTTCTCAACCGACTTCTTTCAATCGGGGCACAGTACTTGTTTTTACTTTTCAAAACGTTTTGATTTACCATAAATATAAAAAAAAATGGGATCCCTGCTGACCCCATGCGCCCACTTGTGTGATTTTGCCAGTGGGCCTACTTAAGGGTTAACCTTTTATATATATCTACGAAATATTTTTCGTGACAAATATGTTCGTGACAATGACTTTTACCTTACCGATCAGAAATACGCATCGTGTTACTATGGCTGCAATACAAGAAATTTACTTTCGTGTAGAACAGAAAACTTTTAATCTATTTCATAATAAAGCATTCAAATGTACCTAATGTTGAAAGAATGACTCTCTACCATAAGGAATATTTTCCAACCACTGTCGTTCATATATTCATTGATGTAAAATTGACTCTAAAATTAAGTTAAACTTATAAACTTCTTCTGAATTTGGAAATTATTTCATTACAAATTCGTAAACTACTGTTTCACCATTTTCAATGTGAGGACGGAAAATATTATACGGAAGAAAAAACTTCTTGTAACAATGTTATTTTGTAATTGATTGTAACGATGGTACAGGACGAAATACTAATTCAGTTTGTATAAAGTGCAATAGCAGAAGAAAGGAGATAATTTTCTTTGTAAAAAGTTGTCAGTCTCCACCTTGTGAATAACTCGGACATTTTATCAAATTCGCAAACGTAGCTAAAACTCAAAATTGGTACTATAAATTATTCACAAGTTATTCCAATTTAATCGACAAAAAAAGGTTTTATACTTTGTTAGTTTTTATCTTCTTCTTTGAATAGTCGAAAAATTCATATTTTCTTTCATCTGACTCTGAATTATTTCCTGAGACAATTATTTAAAGAAAACAAGAAACAGAGTATTTCAAACAACAAGAATAGTTGATACAATACATCGTATAAAATTATTGTCCACGTCGTTATTACATGAAAATAATTTTTTTTCCATTTGTCCTTTGTATAAATTAACGGCTACATGTATCTTGTTATGTTCTTTAAAGCAAAGTGTTAAAGTGTCGGCACCAAGAGCAATAGCTTAAATCTTTAATGTCCATCCACGATGACACATTAACAGACAGAATTCTTTCATAACGCTCTTTCTATCTCTTGCTGCATACAAGGTAACTTTTATTTAGCTTCTTAACGTTTCACGGTAATTAGTTGTATTTCTTTCTTTTGCTTACTGTCTGTCGCAAAACTGGCGAAACAACGTAAAACAGGAGTTTTGTCTGTTTAAACCTGGCATGGCAATTCTGTATCAGTAGAACGCTCTTGCTTTGATTATTTTTTACTCTTATTCTAGAATCGATTAGAATTCCCTGGACTACAACGATACACGGTTGTTATTGAATGTCGCGTTATTAAGAAAAGTGACAGAACTTTATAAGCGCAAAATAATGATATTACGTTTTTGAAATTTTAACAGTCTGCAGAGGAAAATAATTGTTTAATTTGTTCAGTCTGTACCTCGCGAACAAATTCCGAACCAAAAAATAATCAAAGTATCGAAGGGAGAATTGTCGAAAAGATGCTGATTGAAGCTTTCCTTTCTCCTATCAATTTGAAAAAAATAGGTGTTCTTCCGTGCCGGAGTCCTGGGTCAAATGGAAGAATTCCGTGACGAACGTTTAGGCAAGATCGTATCCTGGATGCAGGCCTACATCAGAGGTTACCTGGCCCGAACGGACTTCAAGAAACTCCAGGAACAACGTTTGGCTTTGGTAGTCGTCCAGAGGAACTTGAGGAAATACTTGAAACTCCGTACTTGGCCATGGTGGAAACTCTGGCAGAAAGTCAAGCCTCTCCTCAACGTCACTCGTATCGAGGACGAGCTTGCTGTAAGTGTTTTAACAAAATGTTTCTTATACTTCATACTGCTCATACATCCATGAAAAAATTCTTGTTTGAGATTTTTTTTGTTAATTTCACAAAACAATTATAGAAACGTAGTCTGCGTATTTAAACGTTCGAAAGATTTGCGTTACTATGTGCATAGAATACGTTACTACAGTCGTTTCGGGTCACTGTGAATCATTTATGTTGGCGATCAATTGAGTACATTCAGGAGAACCACAGTAAAATAAAAATACGGAAATGTTAGTTTCGTGTATGTTTCCTTCAGTGATACGAGATCCAGATTTCATAAATTTTATGTCGTAAAATATTTCGTTTATCGTTAAACTACGTTTCAAACTTTATGCCTTATAACGTTAGGTTTTTCAAATAAATTACTTCGTAATTTGATATTTTTTTGCTTTAACTGTTGCAAAGTGAATTAAGATAGAATTTTCATTAGACATATAATTTGTATTGTTCTTAATAGTCATTTTTCGAATAAATCCTCGAGTCAATTTTACCCGGGTCTGTTTTTTAAGCAGTCAATCTAGAAGTATGTAGGTATGTATCTGCGCAGAAGGCACTGCATACATTTTATAAAATTTTGCTGCTGAACCATTCTGTGAAGGTTGTTCTGAAATAAATTGCAGCAGAGTCAAAAATGTTTCAACAGATCGCCAACCTTCAAACTTCTAATTTACAAGAAAGCGATACGTGGTAAGTGTTCTCGACCAACAGCAAATATGTAATACGATCGCCAGCGAAACCTCGGTCATTGTGCTTAAATCACATTCAAAGTCGAATAATTCCCCGGCAAAGATACATTTCCATACTCGGTAAAACGATATTTGGCTGCCGTTTGGGTGTAAACCATTGTTCCAAGAACCTTCGGACAATGTCGAAAACACCAGTTGGTAAAATACACTACGAACGGGGAATCATCGATTTCGCGATAATTTACGAGAGCCGTAACTCTGTATCTCACACGTAGAATTTGTTTCTTCGGTTCGCGAAGACACGATCTCCAGACGCATTACCTTTGGACGGCCACGTTTATTTTCCTAGCCCCTCCATTTTCTCCTTTTGCCTTCTTTCCGAATGATCGCCAAGCAGGATGTTCACTGATATCCAACAGGGTTGAGAAACATTTGAAATAGCTTTCATAGAAGAGGCATGCAAAAAAAAGTCCAGTTAAAGGAATATATTTCCTTACTACCTACTTACCACTAGATTTACAACTAGATTTAACTGAAAATTAACCTTTGCTGCGCGTTTAGTGAGAAAGTAATTCTACTACAGGTTTCTATTCATTTATTATTTTAAGTGTTCTGTTTACTATTTCCTATTTTTTAAGAATGAAAAATAAAAATTAGTCGGTGAAAAAGATTAATTTATAGTAGAACCATAACAGTAAAAGTAGAGTCATTTTTTGGCAAACCATCCGCAAATAAGTTCAACAATTAAATATGGTAGTGATTCCATCATTCAATGTTAGATAAAGCTCCATGTTAATGATTAAAATAAGTTGCGGAACACCAGACACAGTACAGGATGCTTATCATTGTAGTATCTCCGACATGTGTAATGCATAATTTCGAGTGAAACTTGAAACAGTGCATTGAAATTGCAGATATCAAAATTGTCTCTGGAAAATCTCAGCTTATCAATTGTTGGATAGATTAAAACATTTTCGGATGTTTGCAATTACTAAAATGTGCTCTCAAAGTTGGATCAAAGATTTCTGATCATACATAAGTACCACAAACGCAGTTTTATTTGCAGCTCTGGGGTGAGAAATTTAAAGGAAATTCGTGATTATAGAAATTTATGGACGGTCTTCTTGCGTGTATTTTGGGGTATGTCCGACCCACACTAATTAATTTATACCGCCTATGTCACATGCTTGATACATTTTGACAAGAATCACAACATGTTTTGATACACTTTTACAAGAATCAAAGCTACTCGATCGCAGTTTCACCAATCCTCCATAAATAAACCTGCAAGATTATTTTACGTGTGCCTTTTTACTATGACGTGAACTTTCGACTCTCATATTTTCTTCTATTTTAATCGCTGTGCAGCCTCTGTAACGTAAACAAGACAGGAACCTTATTTATTCTGTCGCATTATGATTGCAAACGCATTAAAAAAATATATATCAAGCCGCTAATCTCGTCGCGTAACATCGTGTTACGCATTGACGATTATTCATTGTGTCTAATTCAATCTTAGAGATGAGAAGATCGCCCTTTTGGTATATTTAGTACGACTTTATTTTAGAAAACTATTTTCGATGCCGTGCTGCTGGAAATGTTGGGTCGCGTTGAGTTTGAACATTCCTTTCTTCATTATTCGAAATAAATTTCTTTGGATTATTCGAATTTATTAAAAAACATATCTACCTATGACTGTTAATAAACAGACGGATTCTAAAATGCTGTCGGAAAATTTTCAGATGTATTCTGGGGCGTACATGCGTCAGCAAAATTCATAGTTTTGAGGCATAGCCACGTTCAGTTTAGGCAGCAACACTTTATTAGTAATATCGTCGGACTAAGTAGTATTGTATATGTACACCTAATTGACAGTATTAAAAGTGGTTTGTTGCTCGAAATGACCACCAGTAATATTATCGCACTCACCTACCTGTAGCAAACAATATACATCTGTAGTGCTCATTGGACAAGTGCATTATCTTTGATTTCGAACAACCAATAGAAATATAATAGAAGCGATGTAGATTCAAATAAGGTGGTCGTATAAGTGAATCACTAGAACTTACCCGTCTGCCATTGATGATACTTACGATTAAAAGAAACGTTTCCATGGTAATTTAGGAATGATGTTTTTTAATGAAAGTTTTCCAAAATACTTAAAGATTCGGAGGTAATTTCTTATAAGTCAAGACTTTGAAGTTATTGCTTTTACTAATAAAAATAGCAAGTCAGGTTGGGTATGAAATTTTCTTATGATACCTTCAAGTTTATAAATGTACTATTACAATAATTCGTACGAATTGGTATAGGTTATAGTTTGTGCTAAAATTGAAAGTGGCTGTATGTACCTGAGAAACACACCATCAGTTCTGAACTATAATATTTTACGTAGGTGTCGCAGAATACATGATGCAAATAGAAAGTGAGTGATGTCCCATAATGAAAAATGTGCCGGAAATGTAGAATAGTATTTTTTCAAGTAAGCTTTCATTTCGATAAATGTGTTTCCAAAATAGATAACTAATTTTATTAATTTGATTTTATATTATCGATAATAAACGTCAATTTATTACAGATGCAGGTGCATTGGCTAATATAGATTCGGCTTATAACTTTGTGGTCATTTCAAGCTTCCACCTGTATTTTTCTTAGTTCCAATAATATTTTTGATTACAAATTCTTTCCCTTATAAATGGTATAGGTACGGATACGACAGACATTCGTAGTGAATAGTATTAAATTTTTTTTTAAATCAATTCCATTCGGAACGAAAGCTGGTAGGAAAATCTTTTATTCTTCTTTCTCGATATATATTTTTAGGTAGAATCACCTTATATCTGCCTATATCACATATTTTGGGATATCCTGTTTATACTACTGTTTGTAATCACTTAAACGACTTCACGTGTGAGATCGTTCGTACTAAATTTTTATTCTTTTCTGTTAAAAAATATGTAATAAAATATTGAGAAGTATGGACAAATTAATATTCTGAAAAATCTAGTTGCAACAAACTCATAGTTGTAATAGCGAGTGAGTAATAGATACGTTTACTAATTCGTGGCAACAGGAATCGACAAACTAAAAACATTCGCTTATTCAATTGCTTTGTTTTATATTATATATTTCAACATTCTATTTATAGGCAATGTTATTAAATATCAAACATAGTGTGTTCCCATAGAACCTACATGAACGTGTAACGCAAAAAAATATATAAGTGTGTAAAGGAACTTCATCTTAACATATAAGGATTTCCAATACAGTTTCACAAGAATTTATTCGCGCGAATGTATCCGTCATAAGTGCTGCATATTTCAGATTTACACGATCATTACATTCGTCTTAAGTCCTTCAAAAATGAACAAGCAACTAGACGATGAGAATAAAATCAGGACGCTCAAATAGTTCGAATAATTATGAAGTCTGCAGTCTTTCGACACCAGCTTGGAAACAGTGTGCCACAGTGGCGGTCTTAATTAAACCAGGCTCTAAGCTCGGTTAGGGGGTTAATAGTGCGATTATCTGAATTCTCTAGCGAGGGCCAACGAAAATACAGTAGTTCGAATCACGTCCAATCGAAAATAGTATCGTTCGCTATAAATGATATTACATGAGTCTGTCCGCGCCGACGCAGTAAAATGATCCCACCTCACCGGCCATCGTTCCCAACTACGGGAGAAAGCCGATTCCACAGGAATAACGAGGCCGATCGACGTTACACTCTCTGGAGCGTAAAAGGAGACTAAAGTTTCGTGCATCGTAACCTCCTGGAACCACTTCTAATTTAGTCGACCCCCCTCCCCACCCCCTACCAACCCGGTCCCTCCTACGTGCACCCAAGAACAGTTCCCTCCCCCATCATTGAGATCGGTTATAAATATTTTTCTACGATGAGTATATTGCTGGAGTGGGGATGGGTGGCTGATTTTACACGGTGGACGGCCAAGAGGGATTTTGGGTAGAAAAGTTGAGCCCTTGGTAAATGGGAGATCAGTTGGACCCGCGACCTCGCGCCGACCCCTTCGAAAACACTTTTTTTACCGAACCGCGTCCTTATTATTTTCTTTTTTATACAACACGCGATAAAAGAGTCTCTGTGTATACTCTATTTTCTTTTATTATCCATATTGTACACGAGATACGAGATTACCACCGCAATTGTTCGGATAGACGAAGAATCTCTTCGTGGAGAAGCGCTTATATTCTTTGGTTGATCGTCAGACACGACTACTGCCGACAATTTTAACGTTCGACGAGTGGTCAGTCCGCGAATCTGTGAATTCGATTCGGGGAAGATGGGTGACACATTGGTCGAGGACACGAAGCTCGTGACGAACGGGCAGAAATTCAACGGTGATGTGGAATCGCAATTGCAGGCGCTCGAGGAGAAAGCGAGAGTGGCACAGGAGAACTTCGAAAGGGAGGAAAAGCTGCGCAAGGAACTCGAAGAACAGAACACGAAGCTTCTCGCGGAACGGAATGCCATGCAACGGCAGCTGGAGGGGGACAAAGGCTCCCTCTCGGAATACATGGAGAAGTCCCTAAAACTGGCAGCCCAGAAGGCTGATCTCGAATCACAACTTCAGGTGAGTGTTAATTATTAACTTCATTTCAAGTAGGATACTGTAAAATTTCAAAATATTATTCTGTATGCGACTTCAGATTGTCGATAGATGTTATACCGAAATCCAGCAAGTTACTTGTCTAAGAAAGGGAAAATTTTCAGAAAAAAGTAATAACAGTATTAGTATAGTTCATGATGTCTGCTATTGAGTCTTCAAGTTAGGTAACTGGTCTATTAAGTGGACAGTTTCATTCGATGAAGAAGTACATCCACTTAGTGGTTTCTCCAAGTAACTAAACAAAATTTGTGTAGCAAGGTAAGCTAAAAATCACATCGAACTCGTAAATGCTTCTGCAATTTAGTAAAAAGGATCATCAAAATAAATAAATTTCAGAAAAACATGGTAACGGAATTAAAATGATCGAATGTCTATGCTTTTGGTTTTTAAATAAAAGGGCTGGTGTTCTAACGAGGAGAGGATTAATTAATTAACTGAAAAGGTACTTTTTTAATGAGTCATATATTAAATTTTAGGGCTCGACAAGCCGTTCGAGAACCTCCTCCCCCTTTGGTTGCACGTGGTCATTTGTTTTAGAGATATTTTCGTTCAAAAGATCTGTTATCATAGTCGACACTCGAAATTAATACTTTCCACGTAATATGGTGACAGTACGCGTAGAGTGTTGACTTCTAAATCCGAAGATCGCTAGATCGATTCCCATTTAGTGCAATTTGGATAAATGTTAATTCCGAGTGTCTATGATAGTCGATTTCGGCCTGTCGAGCCTGAAAATTTGATATACGACTCATTACAAAAACGCGTTTCCAGTTTGTGGCCCTCTTCTCGGAAGTAGATAACTTCGATCAAGGACAAGACAATTCAGTTTGTGAGTATTTTTTTCGAGTTAGCAAAAAGATTTGTGAACTATGTGTTTCACGATAAGGAGCAAACTATCAGCTTTCTTGAGCAAAGTTCATAGATTAGAAAGTATGTAGTTCAATTGGCACGGTTCGCCGATAACGAAACCCATGTCACGATGAGGAATGCGCGTCCTCCAAGAATCGAATCGTGATTCAGACAACCGATAATTATACCTCACAGACGAATGTTGAAACAAAAAAGAATGGGGTTACTAATGTCTCCTCAACGATCCAAAATTCAACCGTGGCCATTCATGTGTCACAAGTTGCGATTATAAGAAGGGACTGGCCATCCGAGTTTATCGTGCTCGACCGGAACAACAACGCTTTAAATATCAGTGAAAAGAATAACAGAACGAAAAAATGCTCCAGAATATATTTATAATACGGAATCATAAATAACTTTGACTATAATGTCTCACATTCCTCTCTAGAAATGTCTTAAAAAATTTTGGAATACTATCGCGTTCGATCAAGCGATAAAGCTTGCTCTTCGTACAGGTGCGAATCTAGAATGCTGCCCTCCTCTAACCACGGATTATAAAATATAAAAATATATAACTTTTTAAGTATTTACTTAATGTATTGTCAATGTATATTTGCCGAGCTGTTCACGATTTGCATGCGCAGCAGACGTGCCCGCTAGTGCATAGAAGTTTTTAGACCGTTTCTGGAATATGGCCTGAAAATGTCTAGAAACAATGCTACTACGAATCCTTCAAAGAAATGATAAGTGCACATCGCGGTCGAGTTCAGAATGGAACCCCTGTGCTCTCTTGAAACAAATATATGTCGATCAGATCTACAGCCCTTTTTTGTTTATAAAACAGATTATTAATCAGAGGCACTATAATTATTCTCATCTTTTATAATGTATAAGTAATTCATGTGAATTTAATTATTTGATCTATAGTATCAGATAGAGATATTAAAATATAAATTACCAGCCAAGTATGAATCTTGTAAAAGAAGGTTCAAAAACGTACTTACGTCTTTTTGCGCATTATGCCTTCTCCGAGAAAGGCTTCTGGATCCGCCGCTGTCTTCGTAGTTAGAATACATACTAAATAAGTTGGATTAAATACTTTTCTATCATGTATTTAATAAATAACTCGTAGCATTTGAAGCACGTTAAAATAAAAGAGCACATATTAATGCGCTAATGAGCACATAAAATGCTCAGTAACGATCACAATTTGCATCTTATCACAATTCCACAGCATAATGTCTTTTTTAATCAATTTCTTTCAAAATTACGTCACATAAAGAAATGTTGAAATGTTTTCTTTGAAAATCGTACGATATAAATTAGTCACGAAAAAAATATCACTCCGCACATGATTAAACATAATTTTTATAATACGCACACGATTCTTCAGTAAAGTCCAAATTACAAAATTTTAAATTGCGAAAATGTATCGGATGATTAATGAATAACGAAAATGTAACATTCAAGGAGGAATAAACTTTTGAAACACGAGCTTCCCAAAAAAATTCTTCTGGAAAAGCTTGTGAAATCTGAGCCGCTCTGGTGTGGAAGCATAATTTACAAGAATCTGGCTCGGATTACAGAAAATGATGCATCCGACACGAGTTTCGCAAGAAATACGGGCACAAAGTAGCGGAGGCGCGCCATTAGTCAGACACAGTTGACTTCGCTACTCATCGCGCGCTATTTTTCTTCCGCGACGAATCATCCAGCTTCATCTCCACACTTATTTAGCCGTTTCTGCGTTCGTTCTAAAATTATGTCGGACTTTTTCATTCACGTCCACTATTTTTCTTCTGTTTCCTCCAGTTTATCCGGACGGCACGTGTAGTATTTCTTTATAGATACGTAACAACTTCATCGTTCACGTCAGTCAGCTTAATTTTACTTTCCATTAGTTTGCAAATTCATGCAAATGATTATAAAATATTTCCGTGCATTTCCAAATATTCCAAAATAAAACATTTCTAGCATCAATAGAGTAATTATTCAACAAATAATTACCCATGTTAGTAGAAATAGAATTCATTCAAAATGTACAAAAGTTAATAAAGCAGAAAATATCGACATTCCGAGAAGAGTATCGCCAACGTAAGCCTTTCATTTCGTTGTCTCTTGCTTCATTGCGTTTTTATTAGTTTTCTTTATTATTTGTGAAAATTCCTATGGTCTCCGAAAAGGAACTGATCCGTGAGAGATGGAATTCTATTTCTTGAAGAACATCAGTGAAGGAATATGAGAAAAAGCTGAAAAGTTCTGTGGAGAATCAGATTCGTTCCAGAATTCCGGACTATTTATAACGAGTGCCTTTCGAACTATCGCCAGCTCGTATTTTCTGTCGTCATCAGTCGTACTGTCGCGAGATCCTTTCTGGATTGAATTTAGAATAACCTCGTATGTCTTCGGGAACCTTCTCGAGCTAACAAGAAGTGATTTAGGTCACACTGAAGTCGCCAAAAATGAGAGAAAAGGGGAATCAAGTAGCTACCGATCTAAAAATGTAGGGGCGAACTGTTTTATTTTATTCTTCAAAACGACAAATTTTCAATGTCTCATACGTTACTGAAATTATAATAATTCTTTAGCAAGAGTGTAATAACTATTATAATTATGAGTGCACCTCGAAACGAACGTCTTCATTTTGCTGTTACTTAACCTTCGAATGATGGATCGCTGTGCAGGTGATGTAGTGTAATTTTGTTTATACGCATCCTAGAATAAGCTTTCATATTAGATTTCGATGCTGTCACCTTTGGAAACTCTTGTTTTCTTGAAACAGCATTATTAATAAGTAATGAATAACGTAAATGATTTTACTGAATTGCTGCAAATGAACCGCGCATCCTTCAAGTGCCAAACCCCGTCATGTCAACGGACTACACGAGGAACGATCTTACCGCGATCCAACCGAGCCTAGCCAAGATAGTCGCGACTACGATGAGCAAGTGCAAAATTAAGCGGTACCATGTACGGGCAAGACGGAAGGAAGGAAGCAGGGAAATGGAAAAAAGCGTTTAAATCCGGTTAACGTACCTTGCCGTGGAGAGGGAACGTTGAATAGTTCACCACCCCTACTTTCAGCGTAGCCAGATTTAGCCGCCGTCGATCCCAGATTCCAGGTTATTAAAAGTGGGTGTGGTCACGCGCTGGAACAGCCGAGAAAACGAAGGAGGTAACAGGTGTATGGTGTATTTATACATTGGTACACTTATACACGTCATCGCACGATTCCTTGACCGTTCATCTTCGTAAGAGAGATCCTCTTCTTTTCTTTACTTTCACATTCTTCTTTGTTCATTTCTTGGCGTTGATATGGATATCGACCACTGTTAATCGATCATTAGCCTGGACTCTGAACCAGCGAATTTTCCAAGAGGTCACGGTGATTAATCCATCCAAACAGAGGCCGTGTCCAATCGAACCTTCCTTCTATAAACAACGTTTTATTCACACTGATATACATATTTGCAATAATTAGTTTGTATAAGCTTATTTGTGTTAATCATACACATCTAGCCAATGTCTTGGGTTTGGTCGCGGTAAGGATCGACATGTCAGCTTTTATTGTCCTTGCCTTATACGGGTTCATTTTGTTTCTATACGGTTTGATATCACGATAGCCTCATAGTTGTCACTCGATGGCTCATACACTAGCGGACAAAAAAGTTACCACTTTTTCGATTTGTTCTTTTTTTGTTATTTTTTAGCATACATTTGCGACTATGGTATGTTTAATGTGCATATTCTGATAGACAAATTAAAGCTGCATAAAACCCAGTTAAAGTTGAATTTATTTAACTGCAAAACAAAAGTGTTATATGACATTGAACGGGGTAACGCATTTTTGGGGCCGACAAAGAAGTTACCACGTTTAGTAACTTTTTAAGTTGTCCTAAAAGCAAAAGGTGCCCCCCACAAAATATTAGATTTTTTTATTAATGTTCAAAAGTGGCAACTTTTTATTGGCTTTAAAAGTGTGTTGTCTTGTTTAATGTTATGTAGGGTTTTTGTTTGTTAGTTAAATAAATTCAACTGTAACTGAGTTTTATACAGCTTTTAATTCTCTTTCAGAACATGTATATTAGGCACATACTGCAGTTTTGAGTTGATATTGAAAAGTAATAGAAGTAGGGTGGTTCGAAAAAGTGGTAACTTTTTTGTCTGCTACTGTAACAAGAACGTGTGAAAACGTGTTTTTAATCATGAACATTAAGAAGAGGTTTGTTTTAAGCCTAATGTACAGTATTTGGTTTCTCCGTGCTAAACATAATTAATTGTGCTATTTTTGTACGGTATTGATTAAAATTATACTGAACGACCTGAAGAATTGGAGGGTCAGAAAAAACAAAAGACACCTATTGAAATGGATAGAAAAAGCAGCTAACAATAAATAAGGGAAAGCTAATAATTATATTGGACTAATTTAGAGCTGACGTGGAAGCAATTTAAAACTAACTTGAAGATTAGGGAGGGTCCGTATGAGAGTAGGAAAAATATTCTTTATCGCGCGACTCATATCTCTTTATAGTCGTGTTTCGCTCAGAAGGACCAGCCACATTAAAACATCATTTTAAAATAAAAATAGATGAGATGAAAAATCATACATTTCTATGTCTATGCTTTTAGGTTTCTTTTCAGGGGGGCAGTTTAAAAGAAGCGTTGATCATTATTGAATTACATCTGAGTTGTAACTCATCACGAGACATAAAAAAAAAATCTAAGTAATCTGGGAACATGTGGTTAAGTAGATAGTTTACATAATGGTTCAATTTGCCTTCAATTATCGCGTCTTTGCAAGAGATGAATTTGATTACTATTTGAAGATCTTCATTCAGTCCAGGTAACATTAATTTGATGCAGGAACAAAAATGCATATTTTGCAAGAAAACGAGTACATTACCTAAAATCAGATATTAAGGTTTCAAATGTGTGTCACCTAAACCAATTTAAATGCTTGTTGAAATCCATAATATATTTACGATAATACTTCGATTAAAACATTTTTAGCGTTCATATTATTGTGTACCTTGCGTAATATTTTGTCAATTTGGAAACTCTAGCAAATGTGAAAAATCTTACCATAACGCAATGATGTGTAATATTTTGTGGCATTCACGATATGCACATTAAACATGTTCTATGGTCAGAGTAACTTTTCAGCCAGATCAAGTAAATATAATAGAATTCGATTAATTGATCATGACTATAAAGTCACTAATGAAAATGTGTGAGTATAAGAAACACTTTCATTTTATAATTTCATAAGGCTTTTTGGCAACATGATATTCATGGAGGAAATTATAGGTCATTTTATATGCATCAATCTTTAAAGGTACACTTGCTATATACATATGCTACTATAAAGTTCAAACTAATTTTTCACTGTATCTAGAAATTATCGGATATTATGATGCAGTAATCCATGATTCCTTGTACACGCATCTTATATATGCATCTTATCATGGTGTAATCTGTGAAAATAAAGCAGGATGCTCAAAATGAAAATACTTGAAGCTAATAAACCGATATAATCGATATAAAGAATTTAGCAAACGTAGTTGCAACGAGTAACGAAGTGGAAGTAAAGAGTTTCGCGATTTAAAAACAAAAGTAAAGAAAATATGGGAAACTGAAAGGTCGTCAGCTAACTATTTGTTTCTTATGTATCGTAGGATCTCAACGACAGATTCAAAGAAGAGGAAGACTCGAGGAACAATCTCTTCCAAAACAAGAAGAAACTCGAGCAAGAGGTAGCGGGTCTGAAGAAAGATATCGAAGATCTCGAGCTCAACCTTCAGAAGTCAGAACAGGACAAAGCAACAAAAGATCATCAGATACGCAACTTGAACGACGAGATCGCCCATCAGGATGAGTTGATCAACAAATTAAATAAAGAGAAGAAGAACCAGGGCGAGGTTAATCAGAAGACTGCCGAGGAGCTCCAGGCTGCCGAAGACAAGGTCAATCACCTGAACAAAGTCAAGATCAAACTCGAACAAACCCTCGACGAACTTGAAGATTCCCTCGAACGTGAGAAGAAATCACGGTCAGTTTTCTTTTCAATATACCAATTCCAATCATATTCGATTATGGCACAAAGGGAATCATGAAGTTATACTCTTCAATGAGGCAATAAAAATAATTACTTACACAGAATTGTAAAGATAGTAATAAACGGTAAATTCAATAACCGTGCATACTTATTTCCACAGAGCTGACGTAGAAAAGGCCAAGAGGAAAGTTGAGGGTGACCTGAAGCTCACACAGGAAGCCGTTGCCGACCTCGAAAGGAATAAGAAGGAACTCGAACAGACCATCCAACGCAAGGATAAGGAACTCTCTTCCTTAACCGCTAAACTGGAGGACGAGCAGTCCTTGGTGGGCAAACTGCAGAAACAGATCAAGGAACTGCAGGCTCGCATTGAGGAACTCGAGGAAGAAGTGAGTTTCGAAAACGGTCGCCTTCCTAGGTTTCCTGATCGGATCAACTGCACCCTAATGTTTCTCTAACTTTTCGAATAGTTAGCAAAGGAACTTCGAATTAATTTCCCTCTCTCCATTTTTCAAAGATTGAAGCCGAGCGGGGTTCTCGCGTCAAGGCTGAGAAACAGCGCAGTGACCTTGCACGAGAACTCGAGGAACTTGGCGAACGTCTCGAAGAAGCTGGTGGCGCCACCTCCGCTCAGATCGAACTCAACAAGAAGAGAGAGGCCGAGCTTAGTAAACTCCGCAGAGATCTCGAAGAAGCTAATATTCAGCACGAGGCCACCCTCGCC
Organism: Andrena hattorfiana; assembly: GCA_944738655.2. Taxonomy (NCBI): domain Eukaryota; kingdom Metazoa; phylum Arthropoda; class Insecta; order Hymenoptera; family Andrenidae; genus Andrena; species Andrena hattorfiana. Next base: position 59,259,783 of record OX122890.1, on the reverse strand, counting down.
AGCTTGCGCAAGAAGCACAACGATGCAGTTGCTGAAATGGGAGAACAAATTGACACTCTCAACAAGCTTAAGGCTAGGTAAGTCTTATCTGACACTTATCAAACCATCGCGAGAAATTTCTGAGATTTTAAATGAAACAAAATTTGTATATCCATTTCTTAAAGCCTTGTCGTTATTTTGTATCTATAAACAAATATTCTTCACTTACTATTGGACACGACACAAGAAATTGTGTTATTAGACTCGAAGAAGGAAACCTTGCGGTTGCGCAGTTTAAAGAACCTTCAAAATGCAAGCGATTTCAAAGAGAACTAGAAACAAATAAATTTTTCTGACTTTACCCGAAATGATCACATTTTAAAACAGTTTCCAAAATGTTGAAAGTGTAATACGACATTTTCAATAGAGCTGAAAAGGGCCGTCACGACATTCACTCCGAGCTGAACAATTCTCGTGCCGCGACGGATCAGGTTTCCAGGGAAAAGGTACACTACCACGAGAATGTCGAGTCCCCGATCATTCGAGTCTTGTTTGCAGAACTGTCTGTCGTTCGTGTTGTTTTTTAATCTGTCCGATGTCTACTCCAATCTAGAATTAGCACGAGACCAGAAGTTTTCATTAAACGGTCACTAAAACCTCTGGATTTTCTCATCAAATAGTGTTTTGGTATATCCTACAGATTGTTTCTTTGTCCAACGTTCAATGTATAAGAATGAGCACGAAAATTCTCCCCTCGATACTGTAATTAATATGTATTTAGGTTTCTATCAATCATATTGAAATAATTTGAAACGTCTCATTGTATCTAAAATATTTTTCTTCTGATTATGTATTTCCCAATTACTAATTATCCTCTTCGAATGTTTTCGTGGAAACTAGGGTTGAAAAGGATAAGGTTCAGTACTTCAGTGAACTGAATGACATGCGCGCAAGCGTAGATCATTTAAGTAATGAGAAGGTAAGATATCTGTTCGACAATTCTAAAAAATCCAACAAATTAACGCAACTAACAGCTTCGCCAGGGTGATGTCGTAGCTCAGGCGCGAAATGAAATCGGTAGGGTCCTTTTATAGGGTCCTGTAAACGTTTTCACGCGTAACCCGCTCCGTTGAAAAATATCTCCAGCTTGCAAAGCTTGTTCCTTGTTTGTACTTTTATATTCAAACCTTAGATTCACTTTTGGTCGCGTTTTAGGTCTTTCAAAGTACATAAATTTGGCGCTCTAAAATTGCTTACTTCCGAACCTGTCAATATAAACAAGTTGTACATTGCTTAGCGTGTGCTTGCAATACTGGTACGTCCAAAAGTGAATCCAAGAGGAAGTACTCGAATGGAGAAGAGCTTCTAACAATTACGAATTCGTAAAAAAGGCCGCCCAAGAGAAAATCGTCAAACAATTGCAACATCAATTGAACGAGACCCAGGGCAAACTCGAGGAAGTAAATCGCACTCTGAACGACTTTGATGCTGCCAAGAAGAAGCTGTCAATCGAGAACAGCGATCTCCTGCGTCAACTGGAGGAGGCCGAGTCTCAAGTCAGCCAATTATCCAAGATCAAGATCTCACTCACGACACAGCTCGAGGACACAAAACGATTGGCCGATGAGGAATCCAGAGAACGTGCCACTCTCCTTGGCAAATTCCGCAACCTGGAGCATGACCTGGACAACATTAGGGAACAAGTCGAAGAGGAAGCAGAGGGAAAGGCGGACCTTCAGAGACAACTGAGCAAAGCAAACGCGGAAGCGCAATTGTGGCGTACGAAATACGAGTCCGAGGGTGTTGCACGAGCAGAAGAACTCGAGGAAGCCAAGAGAAAGTTGCAGGCACGGTTGGCGGAGGCCGAGGAAACCATCGAATCCCTCAACCAGAAGGTCATCGCTCTCGAAAAGACGAAACAGAGATTGTCGACGGAGGTGGAGGATCTTCAGATCGAGGTCGACCGCGCAACCGCGGTTGCCAATGCCGCCGAGAAGAAACAGAAAGCTTTCGACAAGATCATTGGCGAATGGAAGCTCAAGGTCGACGATCTTGCCGCCGAACTGGACGCGAGCCAAAAGGAATGCCGCAACTACAGCACAGAACTATTCAGACTCAGAGGTAAACTAGTTCTTCTATGTTACCAACACTCGCTTCGATTCAAAATTCAATACTGTACTAGCATTTGAAATCGTTGTATTGGTTAAACACCCTTTCCGTAAAACAATGTTTTATATCGATACCTTGTCCAATGTTCGATTTAGGTGCATACGAGGAAGGCCAGGAACAACTGGAAGCAGTACGTCGCGAAAACAAGAACCTTGCGGACGAGGTGAAAGACCTTTTGGACCAGATTGGCGAAGGCGGACGCAACATCCACGAGATCGAGAAGGCCAGAAAGCGCCTGGAGGCTGAAAAGGACGAACTCCAAGCCGCTCTGGAGGAAGCCGAAGCTGCTCTCGAACAAGAAGAAAACAAGGTGCTGCGTAGCCAGCTTGAACTTAGCCAAGTGAGACAAGAAATAGACCGCCGTATCCAGGAGAAGGAAGAGGAATTCGAAAACACAAGAAAGAACCATCAGCGTGCTCTCGATTCCATGCAAGCGTCACTCGAAGCAGAAGCCAAGGTTTGTTGGAAATAGTGATATAATCTCTCCTACTTTCATTCTAAAGCTGTAATTACGATGTTTCCTTGATATAAGGCATAACAAGGAATGAATTTGATGAAATTTGTAGGGCAAAGCTGAGGCGCTGCGCATGAAGAAGAAACTCGAGGCAGATATCAACGAACTAGAGATTGCTCTGGATCACGCAAACAAGGCCAACGCTGAGGCCCAGAAGAACATTAAGAGATATCAGCAACAGTTGAAGGACGTGCAAACAGCCCTTGAAGAAGAACAACGAGCACGTGACGAGGCACGAGAACTCCTTGGAATTTCGGAACGCCGGGCCAACGCTTTGCAGAACGAACTCGAGGAAAGCCGCACTCTTCTTGAACAAGCGGATCGCGGTCGTCGCCAGGCAGAACAAGAATTGGCCGACTGCCATGAACAACTGAACGAACTCGGTGCACAAAACGCCTCTATCTCCGCTGCCAAGAGGAAACTTGAGGCTGAACTTCAAACGCTTCACGTGAGTATCTTATTTAGGCTATTATAGCAACGATTTCATGACAGGTAGATCTGTCGCATGAAACAAGAACATAGAAATGAAAATATACGTTAGTATAGGCGATAGATAGTACAAGTTTATAGCCTTGTATACCTGTGCAGGACTCACATCTTAAAATTATATGCATTCTTGGAATGCACACACAGCCTTAAAATTTATTCATCCATAACCTAAACAATTACTGGTGCTTTTTCATAAATACTAGTCATTCACATTTGACTCCTTATTTCATTCTTCCACTTATCACACATTTATCAACCGGCTACTTAAGTTGTTCGTTCATTGGAAAAAGGTGTACATACGTAGAAAGGTTGTGTTGAACGTGATTTTTTTAAGTTAAACGAAACTTTTCGTAGAGAGAAAATGTTAACGCAACTCATGTCGATTTCAATTCTTCAGTCTGATCTGGACGAACTCTTAAACGAGGCAAAGAATTCCGAAGAGAAGGCAAAGAAGGCGATGGTTGATGCCGCTAGATTGGCTGACGAGCTCCGAGCCGAACAAGATCACGCTCAAACCCAAGAGAAACTGCGCAAGGCTCTTGAAACTCAAATCAAGGAACTCCAAGTTCGGCTGGATGAAGCTGAAGCAAATGCCCTGAAAGGCGGCAAGAAGGCTATCCAGAAACTGGAACAACGCGTCCGTGAGCTGGAGAATGAACTCGATGGAGAACAGAGGAGACACGCTGACGCCCAGAAGAACCTGCGCAAGTCGGAACGCCGTATCAAGGAACTGAGCTTCCAGGTACCAATTAATTCCTACCTAGTTGGACCAACTTTACAAATATCGAAGTACTTAAAACAAGATACAGTCCTCATTATATGTTAATGGCACCTATTCTTGTTATTTTCAGGCGGATGAAGACCGCAAGAACCACGAACGCATGCAAGACCTCGTTGACAAGCTCCAACAGAAGATCAAGACGTACAAGAGACAAATCGAAGAGGCTGAGGAAATAGCTGCTCTGAACCTTGCCAAGTTCCGCAAGGCGCAGCAGGAACTCGAGGAAGCGGAGGAAAGGGCGGACCTTGCTGAACAGGCGATCACCAAATTCCGCACTAAGGGACGCGGAGGTAGTGCTGCGCGTGGACTGAGCCCAGCGGTAAGCAAACAATGAATTCCTAGACCATTTCATGTGGATCCGACGCCAATTCTTCGCTAATTCTTCTTCTTAAACCATCATAAAGCAATTAGTACTTTCAAAGCATATGCACATCAATAAACAAAAAGCCTTTCAAAAATTGTACGACTGATCAGAAGGAAATTTCTTCTACTTGAATAATTGGAAGCGGATAGAATTTTCACAAAGAGTTTAGAAAAATTTAGTTTTACTCACCAAAATAATAAAAAAAACTTACGCATATGTCTGATGATTTTTTATGAGTTTTGCAGTTATAAGCATTTCTATATTCGTCTATTAAAGTGATATGTAACGAAGCCCAGCTATGTTTCCACGGATCGATATATTCACTAGCATTTCAACTTTGTTTTTTTAAAGGCGAGAAGGAAAGGATATGAATGGAAATATTGTATACTAGCTAAGTACCCGTGCTTCGCTACGGTTCGCTTAGTTGTTTTATATATATTTACTGGTCTTTATCCTTCAGCCACTTTCTAAGATAAGACCTATGAAACCTTTTTAGTCGGTTAGAGTATACAAAATATGGATACTGCAATTAAACGCGGGTAAATGCGAGCATTACTCGAGAGCCCTGAATGATAGAGCCCTTGGCAACTTATTCCCGCCGCGGTGCTGTTTCGCAAGCGAGAAGCGTACGCCCGCTCGCCGCCTGGCGGTCGTGTCGCGAACTACTATTATTTATAAATCTTTATTTTAAAAAAATCAAAACGTTAGAACCTTCTTCTCGCCAAGACGAACAAAGTGATGTAATACACTTGTGGCCACAGTTCATATTTACTGAGAAACCGCATTTCAAAGTATGCAACATCACTTTTATATAATAGTATAGATGTAGATATAGATAGATATAGATATAGATATAGATATAGATATAGATTAGGCCAACTGACGAACACGCCCGTCAGCCGGTTGTCCTTTAATAGGCATTCCGGCCTGGTGTTTTACGAAGTATAAAAATGCTTATAACTGCAAAACTAAGTATTATCGGACGGACACACACACACACACACACACACACACACACACACACACACACACACACACACACACACACACACACACACACGTGTATATATATATATATATATATATATATATATATATATATATTTATATATAGCCACTTTTTTGGGGAAAAATTTCCCACATTTTTATAAACATCTCGTATATCGCGAAGTGTCCAATAATTCCTAAAATTTTAGAAATAGAAAATTTAAAGAACCTATACTGTTTATATGAAATCATAAGTTAATAAATTTACAGATATATTAGAAATCTGAACAAACAGTTTAATATACTTCAATGATTTAATAGAGCATAAAAAGTAATTGCAAGAAATCGATGTCTGCAAAATATTAACCTCCCGATGAATTTTGCAACATTTCAAAATTACAACGTTCAATATTCTGAAAATTCTAAAACTCGAATGCCCCGTGTTTTACACAAATCAGTTCTTTGTTATTAATGTCAGATTTTCAAATTAAAAAGTCACGGAACTTAGTACAATGCTACGAAGAAAGTACAAGGGAAAGCAAGAATTAACGGGGGCGTATGGTGGAGAAAACAACCTATCTATTGTTTCCCAATTGCAAGGATCTTTTCGAACGCAGCTCTCTTCTATGCTCTGCACTGATAAACAAAACGATATAGCAGGGTTGGAATTGCTGACAAAGTGATTGAAGCGCCATTTCGGGTACCGCGCGTGCGAAAGCCATTGCAATGAAAGATCTCTAATCGTGCAATCTCTATGTCCCTGTATAGCCGCAACAGAAGGCCCGCAAGGCGGCGCCCTCCGCATTGGAGTAAAGAACACCGCGCCGGTCCATGTAAGTTCGTACACGTGTCACAAGCGCGTGTGTGTGTCAAAAAAGAAATGAATCGGAGCACAACGATCGCAAGAGAGCAATCTTATACGGACAGAACTGTTGCGAACTGTTCCAATCAATGTTTCACTTTCTTTTTTTTTTGAACCTGTGTGACAAGCCGATAACACTTTTAGAGGCATACCTGACGAATAAAAAGCTTGGTCCTCGTTATTAATTAACGTTGTGTATTCACCTACCCCTAAATTACACTAGTTTCAGATCACTGTAGATCAGCGCTGTCCAAGCCAGGGCACGCATGCCCTTTGGGGTTCTCCCATTCTCCCCCGCGTTGTCTGGGATACCGTGTGACGCTAAACGGGCGACCATGAAAGGTCTCCGTCGTCAACGGAGCTCAGTCGCGACACATGACGTGTGTATTAGTGACACACGTCACCACGACGAACCAATGTTTCTATTTCCCGCGAATATTCTGTGGGGAAGGAAACGATTGGAAGGGGAAGCAGGCGCGTCAGGGGTTCCACCACTGCACAGTGGTCTGGAGGGTGCCAAAATTCAATTTCTCAACTTGAACTTTACAATGTAATTTTTTTTTGTATGAATTGAGAACGCTCCAGATCTTCTAAGTCTGCATACTTTTCCTTTTCAGGTCACTTTTTGATTATATATAATATTACGAAGACTAAATCATGCAATTTTATGTGAATCTAATTGTTTTCATTACTCATTATAAAACATCAAAATACGTGTTTGCATTATACTGTTATATAGATAAAGAAGTATATTTCAATTATTTATATGTGCCATTAGCATTTTTTAGTCGATGTACAAAGAGTGCAATGTTTATATCAATTTAAACTTTGAGAAGGCTTATAAAAAAATGATTAAGAGTGATTAATGTCGAACTCTTCTTACATGAAAGCTTACACAATTGTTAAAGAGCATACAAATTTCAAGTATAGTCTCCTGCAGTCTTCAATTTTATGCGGACTTTTAGAAACGACGCTGGAGGTATTTGGGCGTCCTAGATGCGTGTAGCTGCATACCCGTTTGAGTAGCGATTTTGAAGAAGCTGACGTTGTCAGATGTCTTCATTGCGTGTATATGTTATTTATTTATTTGTTTAGTTATATTTTTTTTTAGTTAAAGATAATGTTGGAACTGATTCTTTTTCCTCTTTTCTTCTCTAGTACAGGTGTGCTTTTTACAAAAATATAAGTATTTAATTGAATTCCGTGATAAAACAATAATTTGTGCGGAAAAATTGATATTTAATTTTAAGCACGTTTTTTTGTTAATAATAATAGTGTTTTCTATTAATAATTTACGATAAATATTCGAATTATATAATAGAAAATGAATTTGCGTTGGAAAAAATCGATATAAAGGTGTTTTTAATTTTGGATGTAAATTTCAATCCGCCATCTTGAATTTTGCATTTTTGGTGTCTGATTCGTTATCAGCAAAACTCTTGATCACCAAGTTTAAGAAATATCAGAATTTTAGCCGCTAAAAATAGGTATCCAAACCACTGTGCACTGGACAGCGCTGCCGTAGATCCTTCTGTATAGAATACTAGATCGATGGTTGCTTGAGTAGTGACTATGGTGGATGTCAGATATATTAGCCGGTCAGATGGAGTAAGGAGTAATTTCCACTATGCCGCTTGCTTGTCTCAGTGTTCCTTTTCTTAACATTATCACGCTCTTTTAGGCTGCGTCATAGGACAGAGGTGTATACAGAGCCGCTCGAAGCTGGAGACCTCTTTGCGATTCTGGGCACCGGGTGAGAGCCGAGTGCTGCGCTATTACGTTGCTAATCACAGCATTGGTGGAGGGAACTGCAGTAGTGTGCGTGGTACGAGCTTGCACACAAATACAGCATTGCAATTACTCCCGCCATTTGCTGCAGTTAACAACGTAACAACTCCATGCTCGGTTAGGACCCGCCGTCCAGAATCGCAAAGAGTATCTAGCTCTGAGCAGCTCGTTGTGCACCTCTGCCAAGGAAAGAATAGCATTCACGTTAACTCACCAGACCCTTCTGGAGTCACGTAACTCGAAGTAAAAAATCCACGAACATGCGTAAGGCTCAGCTGGAGGCGGTCAGTTTCCTCTCGATCGCCGTTCGCGATGCTGGCCAGACTGGTCAATATCTGTAACCTTCACCATAGTCACGTGCACGCGTACGGATTTGTTTACGTATACTTTCATTTGAATACCACGAACAACGCGGACATTCGTGTTACAAGATGATAGAGATAACGTTCTTTGTCGACTTTGTTTGTTCGTTCCGACTTGCCATACTCGACAGATGTATTGTTCAATCTATTTTCATTTCTCGCGAAACTGAACAGATAAGATTATTTCATCGAAAACGTAAAAGAGGTATAAAGACCCTCAGTTAACTTGGCACATATTATTTATTTTTTGAGTGCAAGGCAAAACATCTGCGTTAAGTACATAAAGGAAGCAAGAAGGACACAGAGAACATGTTACTTATTCTTCACGAATGTTTTTTTACCTGTCAAGAGACGTCTCTGGATTTTCGTTAGAGATGGGATTAAGAGTACTGCAAATAGTATCGAAATCTGGTAGAATACATTCTAGTGTCCTATGTATCTTCTGTATACCCTGTAGAATTTTAACGAAGGATTATATATTGAATCTTTGAGTACTTCAAGAGATACGTGTTCTCATTCATAATGTTATCTTATCTGTTATTGTTAATCTAATAAATAGTTGAAGTAGAAGCGATAAGCTTCTACAATTTCCAAATAGGGTACCTACCAAATTTGAGAAATTTAAACTCTGTATGGAGCTAATCTAGGTTTTGATAATAATGTTATGCTAACTTTTACTATTCCCAGCATACTACCCATTTACTTCACAGGAAAACGACAAAATAGGCATCGAACCGATTCAAATTCGCGAGTACGTGTCCAACTTGATCCCATCGCTAAAACAAGCAATGTATTCCTCAAACTTTGTATTGTTTGGAAGCATTCCCATCTTCAAATATATGTTCTTATTGGATTCAAAAGGAGAATATTCGAGATGTTTTTTAGAGCCTTTTCACACGAGACACAAATGTGTCACAAACTAGACATATATTTCATGTGTGTAAAGGCTCTAACACTGTCCACGAGACACCGTCGACGGACATTATTGTGAAGCTTTCGAATAAATTGTAAGACTCATCGTGAAATTCACAATAGAACACGAATGTCATGAATAATACAAAATATTTGTTTGCATTTCAGCCACACCGACCAGCGTTCAAACCCCAATTGGATGGTTCGGCATTCCCGCCACGCTTCGACCTGCAGCCCGATGGTGATCTGTAAAGATCGACGCAACCAACTTATCCTTTGGAGAGACTTAAATCATGACAACAGCCTGACAAACGAAAGAATTAATCGCAACGAGCGAACTTTCATCGTGTCATCACGCCGAACAACTTCAGCCCATCATCTTCACACTCTACACACGCCTACATACACCTCCCACACACATGCACACGTACACGCACACATCTCCCACATACGCTGACGTACAGAAGATAAAAACGGTACACTCGCAATCTTTACATTCATTGACATGAGAATGTCCATGCTTGGTTATTTTGCCAGTTAAAAAAAAAGTAAAAGAAAATAACGAACAAATAAAAGATTTCTTCGTTTAACCATTGGGATATATTCAATTGTTAGAGCACACGGATGAGGGGAAGATGGGGAGGGAAATATAATCGTAAATAAATCTTCACTAATCGCGCTGACGGTCGAGGAAAGAAAGAGTGAAAGAGTGAGAGTGGGAGAGTAACAGAGAAAACGAGAGAAAGGAAAGATGCGAGCGGTCGAGACGAGAAGCAATAAAGGGCCAGTAAGAAATTAAAATATTGTTATTATGAATACGTGGCAGAAATGAAGACATGTATGTACTGGCATATGTGCGAATCAAACGGACGAATCAATTACTCGCAAATAAAAAAATATGCATATATATCCATTGCAAAAACGGACAAGAAAATGAAAGAACGAGATTATACGATATTATTGAGAAGACGAGCAACGAACACGAATTTAACGCTAGTCGTGGATTTGCACGGCAGCTCGCATATTATACGTGTCATTCAAATGATAATCCTATCCTATAAAGTTAATTGTAATTTATAAAGAGAACCGAAATATGTATTTATTAAAGTAAATAAGCAATAAATAAAGTTAAGAACTAAATGTCACGTGTAATGTATCTGACCCCTTTACACGTGACGTCTCATTTAAACAAATATTTATCACAATTGTAAGATTTTCCATATCCGCGAACACTTTATTATCTGTACCCCACGAACCCTGTGCCTTCCTAACCTTCCTAACAAAGTACAGTCTTCTGAGTCTTTCTCGCTTGTATGCGCTTTCGGCCGGCCCGACGGTCAAGCTCGCATACAACTAAATATAGGGAAATAACTAGAACTTCATTACTTACTACTTCGAAAAGGAAAGTGAGGGAGATGCACAGAGAACAAGCGAAATAGTGTCTGGCGATACCACTGTATGCGCGAGAAGAGAGCATTTCTATCGATCCCGCTCTCTCACAAGTTATCTCTCAACTACCGATTCCTATACACAGGGTGTTTATAATAATGTGGGACATTTTTTCAGCGTCGGTTCTATTCACCAAAAGGATAAAAAAGTTTGTATATGCATATGTCCCATAATACTTAGTTTTGCAGTTACAAGCATTTTTATATTCCGTAAATCATCGGTCCGGACTTCCTATTAAAGGGCAACTGGCTGACAGTCACGTGCGTCAGTTGGCCTAGTACAGGGTCATCATTTAATCTTGTAACCCGCGCTCGCGCGAACAGGTAATGCGGCAACAGCGCGTCATGGACGCATTCAACTAGAACCATGCGCTAATACTTTTGCCATCTATGAGCTGTTGATGAAAGTGTACGGTCTTTTAGATGCGAGTAGAGAATGCAGGGTGCTTTTGGCTTTCGCCAGAGGGTATTAAATTTGACGTAGCATACGGGGAAGAAACGGGTAGCCATTTTAAGAGTGTGATCGCACTGATACCGTTCCGCGTAGAAATATCTACCTCTGCGACGGTCCAGCTGCGGTATTAGACCAGGCTGACGTATTAGTGGCCCGGGTTGAAGAATTTGGGGTCTTTTTCGTATAAATTTTAAACTATAAAAGATATAGGAATACAATTTGCGCTGCAAAATGGAGAAAAATTATCCCCTCTTCATGAGAGATAATTTAACATATTTTACGTTTACTTAATTTTTCTTTTATCAATATTTTAACCATACATAATTGCTGCGAAGTGCTTTTGCAAAATGTTTATTTTATACTTTATTCAATGCTCTTTATGAAATTCATGGTGTTGATAAACAATAGGCTAGTTGTTTCTGTATCATTACTTTCATAAATTGAGAAATTACATTTTTATTAAATTATACAGGGTGTCCCAGAATTGAGGGACATCCCGGAACATGCAATATCCTGATGCAAAAAGACATCGAAAAGTCCTTAATCGTTTTGGGATCCGGGGTTTCGTTTTCGAGATATTAAGAAAAAAACCCGACCAATCAGAGCGCGAGCTAGTTACCACCCGTACTTTAAAGTAAAGTATCTTACGTTATTACACGTAAATTTATCCATATAAATCTTTACAAAAATGATAAAAAGTTGCTCTGTAATGCTAAAGCAATAAGAAATATGTTTGGACGAAATAGAACCTAATAAGATTAAAATGTGCTTTCAGTTTTTGCGAGGGTACTTTTTTGTACGGTATTTTCCTGCACAAAAGGTGGCAACCCTAGCGCGAGCCTTCTGCTGGAGCTCCCGCGTTAGCGTGGCCGCGCGCCGGGCCGCGCTGCGACTACGAACAAGCAAGGCGGCATGCATCGAAGGAAATTGCGTAGGATGGCAAATGAAAAAGATGTAAAAAAGATGTGAAATCGAACATGATGTCATGGATTGTTTGTCATTTAAAGTGAATAATGAATGGAGGATAAATGGATGAAAATCACGTCTAACGTAGAAAGACGAATACAGTTTTTTTTTTAGAAGATTCGAAAAATAATAATTGTTTGGAGTGAGAGGATAAAGAACATGTAAATTTCACTTTTTAATAACGTACAAACGAAAAGGTAATGCAACAGGGAACGAGTGATAAGTGATCGTAGTTCGTTATTGTCATAAGAATCGGTAGTTCACTAACGGCCAACACTGTTATTGATAATGAATAATAATAAATCCGTTTAAAAACTCCGAAGAAAAATTTACGTACGGAAATTTGGAGACTTATCGCCGGAAATAAGCCACAGCCTGCGTTAAATTTAAAAAATATTAGTCGCCAATAATGTAATTAAAACTCACCCATGTCAGAAATTCACCTGTAGCTTGAAAACCTGTGTGACTGGGTCACTGAACCGATCCTGGTCATCGATGGACGAGCCCAGTGCACAGCTGGACCCAGGTATACGACACTACCCAAAGTTAAGGGTCGCAATGTCAGGTGCGTCTGGGTTAATGTACCGAATATTCACTTCACTGCACGCCTACAAACACTGATGACTTAATTTATTTTTCATGGAACGTGTTGTTCCTACGTTATAAAAATTGGTGGAAATGAATTTTTACTTGGCGTTCGGAGCCGTGGGTATTCCCGCGCACATTCTCACGCTGCAGCACTTGGGTCCCCGTTGTTCGGGGGGTACACATCGCGTAATAGGTACTCTTGAGCAGAGAACATTTCTGCGACGTGATTGCTTGTTGACTGACAAGATTTTTTTCAAGCGACTTCTACCCCCAAATAGTTTCTCTCGTTCCTTATGAGTTGACCCCCACCAGACCAAGAGGCTTCAGGTAAAAAGAAGCCAGCACATTTTCGAAACACACGTGCTTCGCAGAAGTGCAATGAACGGACTATCGTGCACTTTTACAAAAGTCCGCGTTCCGTCCTTTTACTGCCAATGTACCCATTGCTTCGAGGTAAGCAGCAGACACCACGTGTTTCGGTTTGAAAGGGTCCGAAGAGAAAAGAAACAGAAAATCGTCGAGTTGCTATAAAGAAAAAAATCCTGTATCCTGTTTCCCTTTTCCGATACCCTGAGTTCACGCCTGTTACGAGGGGGAACCAACTAAGCCATAAATTACCCAAAACTGTAGGAAACCGTTGTCTACTGTCGACTAGCGGGACAATACGGTCATAAACCGCGACCCTAGCGAAATGCTCTGGCGGATCAGCCTGATTAATTTTGGAGAACTAGAAATTACAGAGTATTATCCAACATCAATACGGCTCGCGAAGAGATACAGGAAGAAAGAGAGCATGTAGTTCGCTGACTGCACGTAGTCCCGCTTGCTTCGTCCTACCTTCAAATTAAAGACGGATCCCTTATCTCTCGAGTATAAACACGCTCTCGAATTTCAAAACAAAAGCACGCGTCGACGTATTCCGTGCGAGAGACGATGGGCTTGAAGTTCGATTGGCCCTAATCTAACCAATCTGCCCTACATTCCTCCCAAACGATCACTGTCCTGAAGAGGCCCTCTTCACAGCAATATCTTCTCCCCAAGACCCACCTTCTCTCGCACGGAATACGTCGACGCATGCTTTTGTTTTGAAATTCGAGCGCGTGTTTAGACACGAGAGATAAGCAGGCCCGATTGGTTAGTTTGGGACCAATCGAACTTCAAGTCCACCTTCTCTCGCACGGAATACGTCAACGCGTATTGTCCCTGAATTGAGGGATGCCAGAAGACATCGAAAAGTCCTTTACCGTTTCACTTCGAGGTCGCGATTGTAAAAATCCGAAAAAGTACTACCACATTCGCTGATATGTTTTCTGTAAATTCAGCTTATTTCTGGAGTAACGCAGCTGATATTAACGTCTGTATGTTTTTTCGTGTGGAAAATTTTAAATCGCGTCTTTTAAATTTTGATGATATAAAAGAGGCAAATTTTTTGGGAATCGAAATAAGTAGTATCGTTTTTGGTAAGCAATAGCAAATAATTAGTTACATACAGTTTTTTTCCATAAGAAACCCATTGATGAAATATCAGCAATTATATTTTATTTAATTATATAATTTTATTTAATTATATATTTTATTTAATTATAATTAGATTTAATTAAGTTCATAAAAAAAGAATTAATATACAATCAATACGGGGGATTGACGTTATTTAAAAAAATAATATTAATAATTTTAATAAAAATAGAACAATTTGATATATTTGCAACAAATATTTGCAAACCTGTATCCATGTTATCCTATATACCAAATACTGTTCACAAAGTGTTAATACATTCGTACGAAATTATACAATATTTGGGCAATCTTTCAATCGGCTAATTGGGTGAAGGGACCCATGATGCCAGAAATAAAGGTTTTAAAACGCAAAGAAAAGATTGTACGCTCAAAATATTCTTATTGCAACACAAACGAAGATGTTTTAAACTTTTTATCGATTTCTTCAGATCTAGTACTACCTAGTGTTTTATAAAGTAGCTTCATGAGATTCGACATTTTGATTGGAAAAAGTGTCATGTTGAATTTTTCTTTATTCTTGGGATTGGCGCCCACTGCGCTTTGGGACAAAAGCGGGATCAGAGTCAAACGAGAATTCATTCGTTGTTTTCGACCGATAATTTCATATTTTCCTAAGAACGTTTCGACAACATCTGTTTGCCAGCATTTCTAAAGGGCAGTAAAGAACGCAGTGCCGTCTTTAATAATTTTAGGCATACTTCAATCTCACATTGAGTTAATCCGCATATTGCTCTGTCGGTGGGTAGTATGTACGATGGCTTTGGACCCGGACGTAGGTACTGCTATTAACTGCCACGCCGACTCACAGTGGGCAAAATAGCCAAAATAGGTGGACAAAAAGAGATATTAAATTTCAAGATTTTTAATCTTTTATCAGTTAGTTTATTAGTTAGATAGCTTAGGATTAATCCGTATTTGGGTATAGTTTGTTTATAAACTTATGTTTGTAGAATTTGAATTATCCCATCGAAGTTCTTTTCTGATGTCAATGAAAAACATGGTAATTATTTACTTTAGCGATTCCTCACGGATTTTTATGATATTTGGATATGTTGTAAAACTTCACATTCTGAGTAACTTTTTCCTATATATGTTACCCCCGCTCGGTCTTAGTTTTCGAGATATTCGCAAAAATATTTTTTAAATTTCTTGCTTTGGTGTTATAATTTGGGTTAGTGTTAGATTAGGATTGGTATAAATAAATATAAGTGCACTTCACATTAAACATTATTTTCAATTATTATTGACAGAAATTGGAAACATTTCAGCCATTATATCAAAAAATGCAACTATTCTTGTATTAAAGTCGTGTTGCCGTCGAAACAAAAATTCTCCCATGTAACCAACATAATGTTGTTTGCGAGTTCCATATCGTGGAATGTTGGCTCGAGTTTCACGCCAACAACGTTCAATATTTTGGGTATGTGCCCCACTATCTGGATCGACGAAATTCATTTTATGATTTACAGTAAAATGTTGAAATCCTTTTTTGTGTAGACAATCATATGATTTCCAACAATCGGATAGAATTGTAGAACCTGGTTTAATCCACTTATGAATCACACCCAGCAAAGTTGTGGATGATCTATTTGGAACTGGCTCGATGAATAAACGTTTGGTTTCACGTTCAATTCCACCAAAAACCCATTGTCCAGTAACAAGTCGTCCTTTATGATACTTCCGTTTTCCAATTTTTGCTTCGTCAATTTTTACAATTACGTTATCTCCTCCGAGTTGGACCAAATTCTTCTCTATCCACAAAACACATAATTCTCGGCAAAAACTTGCCCATTCAACAGCTGTTTTCGACGAAATACTCAATTCAGTTTCCAGAAAAGTTTGTCGCGGTGGTTTTAACATTAAGTGGTAACCGATGAAACGGCAAATGTTTTGAACAGGGAGGCGTGATTGTTCGAACCAAGAATTTTTATACGCACTCATTTTCAGATTACATTGTATTTTAATGCGTTTCTTACTGCTATTTTTAATATAAGATACTGTATGACACGAAAATTCTAAATTCTGCCGATCAAATTTCATTTCTTTCCCACATTTCATACAATTCATAGTACCGTGGATCACTTTTCGTACAATTAAAAAATCAATTAATTTATCGTAATTATTACAAATGCTCAAAAATTCATATAACTTCATTTTACTTTATAATATGAAACCACGTTGTAACACAGTAACTGCAAATACAGGACAGACTCGTGAAATATTACTACTCAGTAGTTATAGTCGCGTTTCTACTATCGAGAGTGTGAGAACCCGAAAACGGGCGAGACGAAACGAAAGAGTCGACACTTTGAAACTTTGTTTCGCTCCGTCTTTCAGCTCGAGCTCGAGCTCGACCCGCAGGTGGGCCTACGATGCATCAGCGCAACTTTGTTGTATACATGTTACCGCCGCTCGACCTTCATTTCCAACGTAATTTCCCAAGGAAAAGTAATTTTTTTCAACCACATCTTCGCGTGCTGTCCACCTCGGGGCGCTTCCCGAGGTGTCCAGGGACGGGGATAAACACATCCCCCAGATGACCGATCACCTCAAGTTGATCGCTGTGTCCGTTGCGTCGGAATAAATCAACAGAAGTTTTTCGCAAATATCTCGGAAACTAAGGCCGAGCGGGGGTAACACGTATAGGAAAAAGTTGTTCAGAATGTGGAGTTTTACAACATATCCAAATTTCATCAAAATCGGTGAGGAATCGCTAAAGTAAATAATTACCAAAAACATTATTGTATGATTCTCAACCAGTGAAAATTATTCTAATATTTTTATCCGGCTATGAGCGTCAACAAGATGAGTAAGTATCATATTAATAACCATAGTTTTTTGGGTGGGATAGTAAAAACATTTTTTTCATTTATGAAAAAAAAAATTTTCTGTCATGATTTAGTAAAAAAAAATTAATTGTGTACCAAGGAGTACCAAGATGATTTTTGTCTCATTGTGATCAGAAAACGTTCTAGTTTCAGAATATATCCCACTTTTTGGCGATTTTTTGCGCTTTGAGAGGTATGTTCTTTTTCAGAATCCATCCGTAAAATATCAAGAAAGAAATTTTTTGAAGAATGGTTGAAAACCAATAAAAATGAAGGTAATGAATTTTAATGAGCTCTTCTGAATTTCGTGCTTCAACAGTTTTCACTTGTTTTCATTTCGCATGAAGGACTAAAAGAAATAAAATGTCGAATTAAATGTTTTTCATTGAAAATTTTTGAACGTTGGGAACGATGTCATAAAAAAAGGACAATTTTTTTAAAGAAGTTTTCTTCATGGCTTGATTCGGAAGATTTTGAATTTATAGCTACTTGTGAGTCAGAACCAGTTGCAGGGGGTGCTCCTGGACGATCAAAAAAAATTTTTGATAATTGTTCAGACAAAATCAAAAAGCGTAAGGTAAATGACTTGCTCGATAATAGTAGTCAGTATTTGACGTATGCTTCGCATTTGGCTTTGTATTCAGAAGGCAACCGAACAGCGTCAAAAATTGTAAAAGCTATTGCCACTTGAAGTGAAGTTCCAACTGGTTCAACTATTGCTGATTCGAGGTCATTTACGCCAGATGAAGCTCTGGCTCTGTTTATAGACTGTAAATTGTCGAAGGCTTCTTACATGCAGTTACGACAAAGATATTCTTGGGTAGGGCACAAATTATATCCTCCAAATCATAGGCTGCAGCAAGCTAAAAATTTTTGTTGTGTACCAAAAGAGGCTGTAAATGTTACAGAAAGTAGGGCCGAGGTATCATTACAAGCTATTTTGAACCATACTGTGAAAAGACTCTGCATCGTACAATACTCGGTACTTTAAAAAGTGGTAAACAAAGGCATAAATTCATTTGTTTTAAATAGTAAATGGGGTTGCAATGTGTTCGGGCACCGAATGGACCGGAGCTCGCGAGCACGTGTTCCACAATGAGACTGGACTGCAGAGAGTCAAGTCAACGGAGGGCGTAAATCTCCGTCTTGATTTTTATCAACACTGTGTTGCAACATGCACCCTTACGACGATTTACCGTGGTAAAGGAAAATAAATTGGTTGAAGCAGACGTTGAAGAAACAATAACAATGAAAGTGTATTAATAAAAGAACATGTATGACTGTTGTACAAGTGGATAAGTATGGGAGCGAAAAGGTAACTTCACACCGCGTTATTACAAGTTTAGATCCCTGATATTCGATCTGTTGGGTTTGACGCTTTTTTGTGAACTGTCTGTTCGGAAGTCTTGCATCGTTAAAGTAAGCTCGGATTTTCGTTGATTGGGTAGACAACATAGTGGGCGGTTGCAAGTTATTATTTCCTATTGGTTGCAGTTTTGAAATCAAGGAACCGCCCTTACATTTTCGAGGGAGTCGTGGTGGAAGAAAAGGTTTCTTAGCAGGGTGGTACGTACACGTGAAATTCATAAACGTGCTAGTTCGAGGATTAGTTTGGCCGCGTTGACCTTGTGAATATCTACCGACGGTACGGGTTTTATGACCCGGTAATTTGGTACACCGTATTACCGCGCGGGCGAAACCGGTGGCCGACCAGATGTCGGGATCCTTTGCCTTTTTTTTCTAAAATATTAAAAGCTAAAGAATATTGCTGAAGTTGTAAAACGAAAGTAGATATGGTTGTGCGGAAACACGGAGGACCGAGTCCCATTATGAGAAGACAATGAAATGTGGAAAATTTATTCCTAAAGGCACTCGAGAATTACATTGTCGGATATAAAGGACTTAAAGCTATGATCCTAATCCTGGCTACGCCATTAGCGCGACGCCCGCATGTCATTGCAACATTATTTATTAGTTTATGTGAGTGCGGAACACGATGGAAGTTCGGGGCATAGCCAATATAAACAGAAGTTTCAAGACCATTTATGTAACGATGACTTTTTATTCATTTCTTCTTTTGTGCCTATTAATATGTCAATGACAAACAACGAAAAAACATGTGTATGGGAAGATCTCACACCAGGTTCTACTACATACTGCCGCCCCATAAAATTCCAGTTAGAAAAAGAAAGCATTGAATTAATAGTAAATGAGTCTGAAGCTATCTTGGAGCAAATTTCAACAGTAATACCTTCCACATTTGAAAAAAGATTAAACGAAATAAGAAAAGCAGAAATTTAAAAGAGATTCAAGGAGGAATTGGGGCTGAACGTAGACAAACCAAAACAGAGCTTCGGGAACAGTAATGATGGAAATACTGCGAAACGTTTTTTTAAAAATTCTGCTTTATCATCAGAAATTACAGGGTTGGACGAAAATTTGATTAATTGTGTGACGTCCCACTATTTTTCGCGCGGTCCTAATTAACATCTTCCCTACTATCTATAAAATAGCAACTTCTAACCCTTTCCCAATCATCAATCGCCTGGACGATGTACCTTAGCGGTCCCCATCTCCAGACGATTAAATACAAAAACCCCTCAGTAGTAAGGCTATGGGGATTCCAACCCAGGTCCTCTGAGGGGAGCGCGGGGGCGGGGGGAAGTGAGGGCGCGCGGGGGAGCGCGGCGGAGAGAAACATGGGCGCGGGGCCTGCGGGGAGTGGAAGAGAGGTTGCGCGCGCACGAGCCGCGGAGTGGGGGAAGCCGCAACCGCAGAGGGGATCAGTCCGGGCCGAGCAGCCGCGGAGACCTGGCCCACCGTCTTCGAAATTTTTCAAAGGGAGAGGCCCACCCCCGAAAAATCTTTTTTCAGACCTTGACCCACCCCGAAAATTTTTCAGACCTAACCCAGGGAGGGGACGGCCCCCGAAATTTTTTTTTTCCAAACCAACATGCGTCGGAAATTGTTTAATAATTTATTTTTTATCCGAAATTGTTTCGGACGATGTCGGGAAAGATCGATGTTCTTTTCTTTTACGCACCGCGTCTTCGGAGGAGGGAAAGAGAGAGAGCAATACTTCGTTATAAATCTAAATTCGGAGGGTGGGAAAGAGAGAACATCACTTTTAAAGCTAAATTCGAGAGAGAGACAGCACTACATAGCGGTACAATCGCTTTCGTTCTAAAAATTTTCAAAATGATTTTAAATCTTAGCGTCGCAGCGTATCGCGCGATCGTGTGTAACTTGACTCCTCTGGAGCAGCCGCGTGCGATGACATCATTTTGGCGGCGCGAAGGATGAAATAGAATTATGCGACGTCAGTAAATCTTAAAATTATGTGGAAAGGAGAAAGACGGGTAAATAAATGGAGAAATAATATAGGTTTAAGAAATTTATTTAAAATATAAAGAATACAATCTAACATTTTTTTTTCCTACGAGCATGGGCTAGAATATCATTGATGGCGTATGCTAACAGTTCGCAATCTACAAGATAATCCTCGTCGTAATATTCGCTATCACGTATTATTTTAGCAGTGCTGCGCACAACTAATGTTTCACACGCAACATCGCTCTGCTGTAGCACGTTAACAAAAGTTTCAAATTTTACTCTCACATCCTCTGCAGTTTGATGCAGGCGCGGATACACATAGCTTATGCATGGCTCAAGATTACATAAAAATGATACTGTATTCAGTTTGAAATACAGTGAGTTATCAGCTCGCGTCATCTTTACAATCGATGAATCAAAGATCCGAAGAAATTCCACCATTAAATCATCAATCCACATCGAGTCTGGTTCAGATAATTGTGCACGTTCTTCGATGGTTTCACAGCTGTCGAATAGCACATTCCATGTATGCCATGGTAATATAAGATGATTCCCACGATTATCGCCGAGAAGAACATCAACATCAGCCATAGGTCCTACATTGATTCCAATTTCCAAATACTTGCTGCCCACGGATGTTAACGCGTATCTTCTGACCATGATACGCGATCCTCGGCGCGGACTAAGAGAACAATCAAAGCTATGAAATTGTCCGCTCGTATTAGGAATACAATTTTGAAAATATGTGAAAATTAAGTCTTACCTGTCAAATGTATTATCCCCACATGGAGCTACGCCATCATCTCGCACGATTGGAACATAATAATTCATACGTTCAACGTTTCCTTGGACACTGGTACTGCACACTTTTTTTTTCAGAGCGCTATTTGTTCCGTCGAAAGTCACTGAGGGTACTGAGCGATTGATGGAATAGCATTCGGGAGATTGGCTTAAATAGCGGTGCAATTGGTTCCCCCACCACCGCATTTTATTCTAAAGCTTTTTCCATAATGTTTTTCAATCTTAAAGTCGCAGCATATCGCACGATTGTATGTAATTTAATCCCCATCCTCAAGGATAAAAGTCTCGACACGTGTTGAATGTAATATAATACCTGTGGAAGCGCAGAATCTTAGAATTATGCGGTGTCAGCAGAAACTGTGTCGGATGATTTTGCGCGCTAATTCGTCATACGCGTGAATCATAGAAAGAATTATGCTGTATCGGCAGAAACTGTACAGAACCATGTTGGGACAGATCGTCGTTTTTTTGCATGCGGTGCATTCGAGGGAGGGGGTACGCCAAAAGAGTTAGACAGAGATACCAAATCGTGGTATCAGTCATAAAAGCACGCTCCGAACTGCACAAAGTCTCAAATCGTTGCAACCTGTTGCGCGTAAAAGACGTTACATATACAGTCCATTTACAATCACTCCATTTACAATCATGGAATTCGCGCACGTAACGCGAATTTTTGGGGTTTACAGATGCATGCACTACTTCGGATCCGCTCAGAAGTTGGAGCTTCATTCGCTGGACTGTGGCAAGATGAACGACTGCGCCATCCTGCTGCCCAGCGAAGGCAACAACTTGCTCAGCTTCGAGAACCACTGTAGGAAGGAGCGGCTCCCCTTCGTGGTGTACGCCGATTTGGAGTGCATCATCGAGAAAACAGAGGACAGCCACCGAATGTGTGATGATAATAAATTACACACATATCAACACCACAAAGTTCATAGTATAGCCTATTACATGCATTGCTCGTACGATACATCGCTATCGGTGTATCGATGTCGCCGCGACGCGGATTGCGTTTCATGGTTCGTCGATGAACTTAAAAATTTTGCAAATTTCGCCAAACCCATCCTGGCCAGCAATGTTCCCATGATTGATTTAACTACCGAACAGTTGACGGCATTTCGCGATGCAACACACTGTCATATTTGCGAAGAACCATTCGAGGCTATCGATGTACGAGTCCGCGATCATTGTCATCTATCCGGGCGGTTTAGAGGTCCAGCACATTCTGAGTGCAATTTAAATTATAAAAACGCGTTTTACATCCCCATAGTTTTTCATAATTTATCAGGCTACGATTCGCATTTTATTATCGAGGAAATAGCTACCGCTTTCGAAGGTCACGTCGACGTATCACCCATAACTAAAGAAAAATATATTTCATTCACAAAAAATGTCGAAGATACGGCTGACTCAGACTCGCGAAATTGTATTAAATTGCGATTCATCGATTCGTACAAATTTCTCAACACCAGTCTCGACAAATTAGCATCTTTTCTTAACACAGATCAATTAAAAATTTTACGATCCAAGTTTGAAACATTATCCGTCGAGGATTTCAATTTACTGACGCGAAAGGGTGTCTTTCCGTACGAATACCTTGATTGCGCGAACAAGCTGCAGGACCCATGCTTACCACCGCGCGAATCATTCTACAGTTCGTTAACGGGTGAGACTGTATCCGAGAGCGATTACGCGCACGCCGAGACTGTCTGGCAGCGTTTCGGCATTAGAACCTTGGACGAATACAGCGATTTGTATTTGAAAACAGATGTCTTGTTATTGGCAGATATTTTTGAAAATTTTCGCGAAAGTTGCATCAAGAGTTACGGACTAGATTCGGCGCATTATTATACTTTACCCGGTTTCACATGGGATGCCATGCTAAAACATACCAAAATTACATTCGAATTGCTCACCGACGTCGATATGGTCATGTTTATCGAACGCGGTATACGCGGGGGTTTGAGTCAATGTTCCGGAAGATACGCACATGCCAATAACAAGTACATGCCATCTTACGACGCATCGGAAGAGTCATCGTACTTGATGTACTTTGACGTGAACAATTTGTATGGATGGGCAATGTGTCAGCCCCTGCCATATGC
Organism: Andrena hattorfiana; assembly: GCA_944738655.2. NCBI lineage: Eukaryota > Metazoa > Arthropoda > Insecta > Hymenoptera > Andrenidae > Andrena > Andrena hattorfiana. The sequence continues at coordinate 59,236,535 of OX122890.1, read as the reverse complement.
TAAATTTCAATGGGTCGAAGATGTTGAAAAATTTGACGTGTCTTCGATCGCGGTCGATTCGCCCACGGGATACATTCTCGAGGTAGATCTGGAATATCCACAACGTCTGCACGACGCTCATGCCGATCTACCGTTCTGCCCGACGCGTGCCAAACCACCTGGCAGCAGACAGGACAAGTTACTCGCGACGGTATACGATAAGCAGCGTTACGTCATCCATTACCGCAACCTGCAGCAGTGCACGCGTCACGGTCTTCGTATTACAAAGATACACCGCGTGCTTCAATTCACTCAATCTCCCTGGCTCCGCGATTACATCGAACTCAATACACGGTTTAGAACAGGCGCGACAAACGACTTCGAAAAAAATTTGTACAAATTGATGAACAACGCGGTATTTGGTAAAACTATGGAAAATGTTCGAAATCACGTGGACGTAAAACTTTTGACACATTGGGAAGGGCGATATGGCGCGGAGGCAATGATCGCGAAACCGAATTTCCATAGCAGAAGTGTTTTTTCGGAAAATTTAATAGCTGTTGAATTGCGAAAACTCGAGGTGAAATTCAACAAACCGATATATGTGGGTATGTGCATTCTGGACATATCAAAAATTTGTTTGTACGAATTTCATCACGAGTACATGTCTCCCCTGCACGGACCAAGTTGTAAAATTCTATACACAGACACGGACAGTCTCATTTACCACATTCGATGCGACGATATCTACGAGACCATGAAACGCGATATCGATAGATTCGACACAAGCGATTATCCTATCAACAATCCATATAATATGCCCCACTTAAATAAGAAGGTTCCAGGGCTGATGAAGGATGAAAATAACGGTGCGATAATGACCGAGTTCGTAGGTCTTAGAGCGAAAATGTATGCACTCCGCGTAGACGGCAAAAAAGATACGAAAAAGGCGAAAGGCGTCAAGACCAACGTCATAGCCAGAACGATAACTTTCGACGACTACGCGCAGTGTTTGCAAAGGGAGATCGAAATGGTTCGCAGACAATCGTGCATACGGTCTAAATTGCACAAAGTGTACACCATTTCGGAATCCAAAATCGCTCTAAGTCCATACAACGACAAGCGGCATATTGTACCCGATTCGACCGACACTCTGCCCTGGGGACATTATAAAATACCATTGTAAAAAAACTATTGTATTTATTATAAATAGTGGAATTGTGTAATATAAAATTGTTCACTCATGCATAGAAATTATAAATGGTGGAATTAATGTGTAAAAATAAAAAAATTGTTCACTCATTTACATATATATATATATATATATATATATATATATATATATATATATATATATATAATTGTATTTATTGAATCATGTATTATTATGTTACAATACATTATTTTTATTTATCCAAGAATTGTGTGATTTATCAAACCCCAGCCACTTGACGTATACCTTATCCCCCTTTCTACACAACACTTTTTCCACTAGATATACATCAGGATCGATGACGCGTTGCAGCTCGTGTTCATAGAATCCTCCGGCAACAGGTTTTGCACAGGAATCGACGAGCAGATACGTCGCGGGATTAGTTGCCTGTACTTTGGCTATCTTGAACACCTCCGTTGTCCAATTCGGCGTATAGCCTTTATCGAAGATGGTTTTAAATTTGCTCACGCGCACAAACTCGCCCAACTTGAATCTCGCCGGAGCAGCGATCTTTATGTTGCTGTATACGGTGGATAGCAGCTTGTCGGCGATCGCAGCGGTAACATCGCGAGGACGCATTCCGATGGTTCTATGTTTTCGTGCGTTATACTCTGCGAGAAGACGCGATAGCGAATCGATCCATCTGTAGGTTCCATTGAGCGTAAACATTTTCCACATATTGTTCTTCAAAGTTCGATTGAAACGTTCTACGACGGAGGCCTTCATCACCGAATACGTCGAATAATGATTAATATCATGTTTTGTCAAGAGTTTCTGCACATCGACGTTGTAAAATTCTTTTCCTTGATCGGTTTGCAAATTTTTCGGATATCGATCTCTAAATATCTTTGCAAACGCTTTAGTCACCTCAGCACCACTTTTAGTCTTGAGCGGCACCGCCCATGCATACTTGCTGAACACATCGATAACGGTGAGTATGTAGTGGTGGCCTTGGTTGAATCGCGAGTATGGACGCATTTCTACAACGTCAGCTTGCCACAGATCGTCGTATCCGTGCACTATGACGCGCCTCCGCGGGAAATGTCTTCGAGCTGGAGCATGCAATTCCTCAACAAGTTGTCGCTTCTTGGAACCATGGTTTTCTTTACTCTTGGATTTCGATACTGGCTGCATGTTTGATCGCAGAGGTGTCTTTGACACGAATGATGCGATAATTATCGTGTACATGCATTATGTGCTCCCAATCGGCCCGGGGACAAGTTCAGCCGCCTCGCATGATTCTCCTTCGCAGCGCTGCTGTGGGATTGAATTTGACGCCTGCGATATCTTTTTAACGCTGTTTTGCAACGTCAGCATATCTCTTTGAATCACGACCAGCTTCCTCTCTAATTCTTCCTGCTGCTCTCTCAAAAGTTTAATGCTCTTTTCCATGTATAGTTTATTGACGGCATCGCTGTCAGCCACCGGCTGAGCTACGCGTCGTATCTTGCATGATTTTGCATCAAAGTCGGCACCGTCCACACAAAGAGCGTTATCTCGCATATAAATCGAAGCATGCCGCTCCATTTGTAATAGTCCATTCTAGCTGCTCCACTCTTCTCGAGCGATACTCCAAATTTGTTGATCGGCATCTCGATGCATACAGTGCAAATCATCGACGTGTGGTTTAATTTATAATGAGGCCTACCTCGCGGAGTTCCTCAATAATCGATAGAATTTCGGGATCGTGGGAGTTGTTACCCGCCTGACGCGACGCTTTAAGCAAACGCAATCGATCCACCAACTCGTTGGGATCGTCCCAGTGCACGTAATCGATCTTGTTGTCGTTTACCATCATCGCTAGCGGTGTCCTTAGACCTTTTCCTGCTTTACTCGTTGATGCGCGGGGGACTAGTGGTGCAATTACATGTTTGTACTTGTATCCCTTGTTGCCCAATATAGGTTTTTGAGCACAATGACTGCGTCTGTAGGCATTCGTCGCCAGCAGTATACTTTTGTATTTTTGTTTATCAGCATCGGTGTACAGGGCATCGTCGGGAATTCTCTTGAAAATCAGTTCGTAAAGGCCGGGCGTTCCTTTGTATTTTACACCACCGATGATTATAATATCATCCTTGTCCATATCGAAAGCCTTATCTCCAAGCATCGTTCCACTATTGCCAAAGTATACGCCGTACACATAGTCAATTGTTGTATCCTTATCCATACTTAGGATGGCGCTCATGTATTCTTGCCCCAGCGGACCGAAATGGTTGCGAAACGTTTCTTGTCCCTCGGATGTTTGAAGTTGCTGTCTAATAGATGTTACAAACGACTCATCTGGACTAGTTTCGAAAACGTCGTCATCATCATCCTCGGTTGCAAGCAATTGTACACTAGGAAATGTATTTATTGGTGTGGGAGGAACCGAGGAATCGTTTTGTCGTTTTCGCTTCGATTGAACTGGTGTGGAGGTTATGAGTGAATATTCCGATGATGTGTGTCGTTTCTTCTTTGTCTTGCGCGATGTGCTCCATTTCGACTGGATTTTTGTTTTAGGCGTTAATGTTTCCTTCTCTTCAACGTCTATGCTCGTCAGCGGTGATGTGTCAGCTTCTGCCGCTGTGGTATTTTCCACGATATGTTTCAAGGGTTCGACGATAGGTTTAAAGTATCTCTCCAACGCGATATCTTCCTCCATCTTGCCAGACTTCAAAGCCTGATGTTTCTTGCGAATGGCTTCGCTGGTTTTTGCAATTTCCTTCGCTATTCTCTCGCGATCCTTAATCTCTAGACTATCGATATCAATAATCATTGTGCAGCAGACGTTGCTTTCCTACCGACGTGTTGACGACAATTGACCATCTCACGGTACGGCAAACTCGTTAAATCCCTTTCTATAACGTCCATTAGGCATCGCGCTATCCTTGTCTATTACCACGAAACCATACTCTCGTTGCCAACAATTATGACACAGCACGCAGAAATCCTCGTAACACATATCAGTATTTACATGATCGTTGTACACATGTTTCAAGTTGGTACCATCCTGCTTAAACAGAATCAACAGATTGGCATTGTCGCGTATAAGATGTTTGGGAATCTTTGCATACGTCTGACAGAGATAGAAGCAGTCAACGTTCGAGTGGCGCCCCATTGCAAAGTATTCCCTTATCGTATCTTGCTTGTCGCATGCCACGTCATCAAAGATAAAAATGGAATTCGGAAGCGATTCGCTCGGTGGGATGACATCACTGTTATTCGAAAACGTAAAGTAGCCAATTTCATCTATCGGGGTCAATAAATTCTCCAAATACTGGTATTTCGGCTGTTGCAACGACTTGGAATACACGTACACGTTCTCGAAGCGGACACCGTGAGGACTTTCCAACAAGCTCACCAACACGTTGGTCTTTCCACAATTGGATGGGCCACAAATGAGGCACCGTATAGTGTTTGGTAACATGCTGCCATGTTTGCGCTTTGTTTTCGAGGGCATCACTCGTGATTTATCTTCAAAATTTGTCACGCGTATCGTCACAGGCTGTCGCACGAATCGCATACTCGCTGCAAACTGTGAAAAAATGATTTTGATACATCGAAGCCGTGACGAGTCCTATTTATAGGTCCGCGCCGAAGCAAAACAGCTCAGTGTTCAAAATGCTTCTGGTCCTGTCGGATAATTGTGATATTCGAGACTTAACCCCTGAACAGTTGAAATATATACCAAAGATTATTCTACTGCGAGAGTTCGAGAGATACATTGATCAGTTGTGGGACAGACTCCCCGAGCATATAAAAGCCGATTCCGAGGTTCAGCAGTATCGTCGGTGTCTGGAACATTATAATCGCCCTTGGCAGCGAACGCATATCGAAGGTCCAGCACCATTGATTAAAAACTGTAGCGAATGTCGCCGATGCGAGTGAAGAAAGGTTGTGGTTTGTTAAATCGGGCGATAACCGCGCTACCTATCGAATTACATATCCCGGGATACCAGTTTTGCGGCCCAGGAACTCATCTGGCAAAACGATTGGCTAGAGGTGATCAAGGCATCAATCCGTTGGACGCAGCGTGTCGCGAACACGATATTGCATATTCACGTAGCAACGACCTCGGCGAAAGGCACGCGGCAGATAACGTACTCGCTGACAAAGCGCGAAAACGCATCGTTGCGCGAGACTCGACTCTGGGCGAAAGAGGTGCTGCTACAGCTATTTGGGCAGCTATGAAGGCCAAGACGAAAATCGGAATGGGGATGAAAACAAAATTGCGCAAAAGGACTCCAAAGAGAGCACCGAAAAAGCGGATTCTTCCGATAGCAAAACGGGGTGGTATATTACCACTTCTCCCGCGGCTAGGTGTTCTCGGATCGTTAGCTGGTGGAGCGGCGGGGATAGCCAAGGCGGTAAACGATAATAAGGTGGCGCAACATCAGCTGCAGGAAATGCAACGTCATAATCGCTCCATGGAAGGTCGTGGACTTTATCTCGCACCATACAAGCGCGGACAGGGAATATCGAAACGAAAAAAAAAACGTTGAAAAGAAAATAAAAATGCCCGCAGGCGTAACTGCCGACACGCAATTGGAGGAGTTTGCAAAACGTATGCGTATTCCATTCTTTAGAGGTGTTTTTATGCGTAACGCGCTACCAGCCGGAGGAGTACGTCGAAACGAGAGCGGTATCGTAAATTTGGACAATGTCGGGGGGCCGGGGACTCATTGGGTGGCGTATGCGAAGAGAGCGTGTCGAGCTATATATTTCGACAGCTTTGGAAATCTTCAACCGCCTAAGGAATTGGTACAATATCTGGACAAAGATGCTGTGAAAATCGAATACAATCGAACGGCTTATCAGAAGTACGATCAGAGCAATTGTGGACAACTATGTCTACGCTTTCTACAAACGATTGGCATCAAATTTAAGGATTGACTTCCCACCACTCTGATTCAGTACCAGTCCAGTCGTACAGCTCGGAATATGTCGTTAACATTCACTCTAACCGGCAAGAGTAGCACCCTCGCGGTAAGCTACTTTCCACCCATAGATTTGAGCGACGATGATTACGAGCTTGGTCTAGCAACCTTTGAAACTTATCACACAATACCAAACATCGACTCGAGCAACGATAAATTCTACTTTGTCGTAAACTATGACATCAACAATAGCATCGACACCACTCATGAATACATTACGATTCCACACGGCTCCTACGAACTAGACGTTATTGCCCAGTATTTGAAGCAGCGATTACTCGAGCGGTATCCTCCAAATCTCGGTGGCACCGATATCGGTGACAACGATGTGTATCCTATAGTGTTGCGCCCCAACAACAACACCATGAAAAGCGAGCTGTACTGCTCGTTCGTCATAGACTTTACAAAGTCCAATAACATTGGATCGCTACTAGGATTCTCGACGAATCGGATATTAGAACCTGGACGGTGGCATGAATCGGACGATCCAATTAATATCATGAACGTGAACATTATTCGCATAGAATGCAGCGTGACCGCTGACGCGTACAACAACGGGAAGCGCGTACATACGATACATGAATTTTCGCCGAGAGTCCCACCAGGATATAAGATATCGGAAACGCCCGCGCAGATCATTTACCTTCCAATCACCGCATGGGTCATTACGGATCTAACGATACGCGTTGTGGATCAAGACGGACGGTTGCTCGATTTTCGAGGTGAAGAGAGTACCATCAGATTGCACGTACGACGGCGACGACGATAATACGTGTGACGTGATCGAAAGAGATGCTTGTGCTGAACGACTCCAGAAACCCGTTTCTTCCAAACGAAATTGTATACAACAACAACAACAATAACAACAACAACAACAACAACAACTGCAACAGCTCTGATTATACAAAAAAGAAGAGGCTCCGTGCTGCGAAAATTGCATTTTTGAAATCATTAGGATTCATTGTGCACGGTTAAGTTGAAAAAAATGGTTGACATTCTAAGCATTGGAGGGAAGCCGACGTTTGACGATCGCATCATCAAGCTTGAGACTCACACATACAACCCATATGTCAACTCAACGTTTGGATACAGCGATGAAATAAGAATACCCATACAGCAGCAGGATTTATACACATTGCCGTGTGAAAGTTTCCTCTACGTGGAGGGAAAATTGAAGATAAACAAGCCAAACGATACATTAACGGTGGCGTTGGGAAATAATTGCATGGCGTTCTTATTTGATGAGATTCGATACGAGCTGAATGGCGTGGATATTGATCGCAACAGAAACGTTGGAATAAGTAGCACGCTTAAAAACTATGTATCGTTGACATCTGGCGAAGACAAAAATATGGAGAATGCTGGATGGGGCTTGAAACGACGCGATGGGTCAATATTGAAAAATCATTTCAATTTTTGCATCCCGCTAAAATATTTGCTGGGATTTTGTGAGAACTACAAACGCATTATTATTAATGCGCGTCACGAATTGATTTTAATACGATCGCGCAACGACAATAATGCTCTAATAGGATCGCCGATGTTGGAACCAGAAATTGAATTACTTAAAGTGCAATGGCGGATGCCTCATGTGACGTTAAATGACGGTAATAAGCTATCCTTGCTACATGCTTTGGAACGTGGGCAAAACCTGAGCATTTGTTTTCAATCGTGGGATCTGTACGAGTATCCTCTCTTACAGAGTACGACCAAGCATTCGTGGGCCGCGAAGGCATCTGCACAGCTGGAGAAGCCGCGAGTTATTATCCTTGCTCTACAGACTGGTCGAAGGAATGTGATGAGCGAAGATGTTACTAGGTTCAACAACTGCAAATTGACCAATGTAAAACTTTTTCTCAACTCGGAATTTTACCCATATGATGACATGAACTTGGACTTTGACAAGAATAAGCATGTCATCTTGTATCATATGTATACGCAATTCCATAAATCGTATTATGGACATAGTTGCAACGAGGCATTATTCACCGTGGCCGAATTTTTACAATTTTGTCCCCTCGTGGTGATTGATTGCTCGCGACAAAATGAGTCGATCAAGAATGGCACGGTGGACGTGCGCATAGAATTCGAGTGTAAAGGGAATGTGCCGATAAATACTACGGCCTACTGTCTGATTCTACACGATCGGGTGGTTGAATACAATCCGCTGACAAACGTGGTGCGCAAAATCAATTAAATTGCCACGCCCTCTCCTGTGTCAAATTCCTACCAAAAGAAAATTTCATCGTGAAAATCGAGATGCTTTACGAGAAAAAGTGCATTGTCCCATCTGTCTTGGAAGCGAGCGGACCTCTAAATCGTATCGATAATGACCGTGCCAACATTTGTTGACCTGCAAGGGTTCATCGTCGATGGAAGATTTGTTGTCAAGGAAGTGGCTGTCCTACGAATGGGATCGATTCTCTCGCACTATATTTTTGGGAGTTCGATGCCGCAATATCTTCTTACGAAATCCGACAAATCGAGCTTTCGGTGGTTGGTGGTAAAACATCATGGACTACGGTGGGATGATGGAGACGTTCCATACTGTATGGCCAAACGGCTAATTACGAAAGCTGTAGCTGATGCGATCGATGAAGAAGATGGCGCATCCCATATCGTATACGTAAAAGGGTTGCAGAAACGCGACTGGCTTGTGGATTTCCTCGATGAAGATACGAGAATGGACGTGGTCATCGAGACGCTGGACATTGACTACGAGGATATCAAATCTCTAAATAAGCTAAATGTAATTAATACTCTGCGATGTGGCAGACACGCAAAGCACTGTGCCATGCAAAATGTATTTAAAATATTCAACTGGTGGTCTAAACGCCAGAGAGAAATGCTTAAATAAAATATAATCAATTTTAATGTATAAAATGTTTTTCTTAACCCTCTCCAACCTAATCTCCTGCACATGATGTATGCTAGATTAAGACGGTAGTTATAATTACGTAGAAGTGGTTTGATACACGTTCAGAGTGGTATGATAGACGTTGAAAGTTACCATACACGTACAATACATGATCAAAGTGGTACCATACACGATCAAAGTGGTTCGATTCATGTTGAAAGTGGTTCGATTCATGTTGAAAGTGGTTCGATTCATGTTGAAAGTGGTTCGATTCATGTTGAAAGTGGTTCGATTCATGTTCGATTGATGTTGAAAGTGGTACGATTCATGTTGAAAGTGGTTCAATACATGTTCGGAGTGGTTTGATTGATGTTGAAAGTGGTACGTTTGATGTTGGAAGTGGTTCGATTGATGTTCGATTGTGGTTGAAAGTGGTTCAATTGATGTTGAAAGTGGTTCGATTCATGTTGAAAGTGGTTCGATTCATGTTCGATTGATGTTGAAAGTGGTACGTTTGATGTTCAAAGTGGTTTGATTCATGTTCAAAGTGGTTCGATTCATGTTCGATTCATGTTCGATTCATGTTGAAAGTGGTTCGATTGATGTTCGATTCATGTTGAAAGTGGTTCGATTGATGTTCGATTGATGTTGAAAGTGGTTCGATTCATGTTCAAAGTGGTTCGATTCATGTTCGATTTATGTTCGATTCATGTTGAAAGTGGTTCGATTCATGTTGAAAGTGGTTCGATTCATGTTCGATTGATGTTCGATTCATGTTGAAAGTGGTTCGATTCATGTTCGATTCACGTTCAGAGTCGTTCAATACCCGTTCGATTCACGTTCGATTCACGTTCGATTCACGTTCGATATATGATAAAAGTGGCTCAATACATGTTCCATACACATTCAAAGTGGTATGATCTAGTCGAATAATGTGTCCAAAGAAAAAAAAAGGGGAAAGAAGATGCGTGTGAATAAGGAGAGGATGGCCTGTGATGAAGATGGCGAAGAACAACAGCATCTTACTTTTGCAAAGCTATGTGTATCCGCGCCTGCATCAAACTGCAGAGGATGTGAGAGTAAAATTTGAAACTTTTGTTAACGTGCTACAGCAGAGCGATGTTGCGTGTGAAACATTAGTTGTGCGCAGCGCTGCTAAAATAATACGTGATAGCGAATATTACGACGAGGATTATCTTGTAGATTGCGAACTGTTAGCATACGCCATCAATGATATTCTAGCCCATGCTCGTAGGAAAAAAAATGTTAGATTGTATTCTTTATATTTTAAATAAATTTCTTAAACCTATATTATTTCTCCATTTATTTACCCGTCTTTCTCCTCGCCACATAATTTTAAGATTTGCTGACGTCGCATAATTCTATTTTATTCTTCGCGCCGCCAAAATGATGTCATCGCACGCGGCTGCTCCAGAGGAGTCAAGTTACACACGATCGCGCGATACGCTGCGACGCTAAGATTTAAAATCATTTTGAAAATTTTTAGAACGAAAGCGATTGTACCGCTATGTAGTGCTGTCTCTCTCTCGAATTTAGCTTTAAAAGTGATGTTCTCTCTTTCCCACCCTCCGAATTTAGATTTATAACGAAGTATTGCTCTCTCTCTTTCCCTCCTCCGAAGACGCGGTGCGTAAAAGAAAAGAACATCGATCTTTCCCGACATCGTCCGAAACAATTTCGGATAAAAAATAAATTATTAAACAATTTCCGACGCATGTTGGTTTGGAAAAAAAAATTTCGGGGGCCGTCCCCTCCCTGGGTTAGGTCTGAAAAATTTTCGGGGTGGGTCAAGGTCTGAAAAAAGATTTTTCGGGGGTGGGCCTCTCCCTTTGAAAAATTTCGAGGACGGTGGGCCAGGTCTCCGCGGCTGCTCGGCCCGGACTGATCCCCTCTGCGGTTGCGGCTTCCCCCACTCCGCGGCTCGTGCGCGCGCAACCGCTCTTCCACTCCCCGCAGGCCCCGCGCCCATGTTTCTCTCCGCCGCGCTCCCCCGCGCGCCCTCACTTCCCCCCGCCCCCGCGCTCCCCTCAGAGGACCTGGGTTGGAATCCCCATAGCCTTACTACTCCCCTCCCCTCTTCGCCCTAGAAGGCACGATCTTTTCCCTCACAAGTCCCTCGTCCCAAAGCCCTCTTAAATCAAGACCTCTTCTCCTTCCCTCTTTACCATTCAACATCAAATACAAGCCACTCTCAAACTCCTCAATCAAAACCCACAAAATCCACCCAACGGTTTGAGTAACCCCTTTTCAAAATCCCAAAGGACCGCCAACTAAGCTATTGCGACGTATATTTCGCGCAGGACTCATCGAGACATTCCGATTACATAACACATATTTTAAGCATGAGTCATCACGCATACCGCAAATTCCCCGCATATCTGACATTCCATCGCTTTGTATAAATACCAGCGCCGCATGGACCGCACACAGCTAGTTCGGCAACATCCGCTACGCGAGTCACTTTGTCACGACATTCTAAAATCTCTTAAGTATATTGTATAGTGTTAAATTTCGCTTCTGTGCAACGCCCCCAAAAGGATTACGAACCTTCTACATCACTGTAAGCGCTTATCATTTTATCTTATTGTCATCACTAACTTTATCGCTTCCTATTATTTTCATTTACTTATGCTTATCTACACTTATATCATTTAGTTTTGCTCACGCTTATTGCTTTATATTGTTTCCTTTTACTTATGCTTATCGCTTTATATCGTTTCATTGCTTATACTTACCGCCTAATTATATTATTTCTTACGCTTATTGCCTTATGTTAACTTGTTTATAACTAATTCTAACACTTCTTATGCTTATATATATATATATATATATATATATATATATATATATATATATTATTATTATTATTTTTGATCACCGTTATATAAATGTTTTGTGCCAATGCTTAATGTCCAACGCATTGTTATAATACTTCTACCGCCATCGCTTCAATAGTGTATGGCTTATTCGCATGCGTTCCAATAAATAACGCTTTTGTTTTACTCGACGTTTGAATTCTTGCAATTATCCTTCGAATACCTAGAATCATTACAAGCCGTAGCAATAGCTGATCTCTCTTCGCGAACGCCGGGAGTTCTTATCAGTGTTTACAAGCTTGCTTTCGCTTCGGATCCCGCATGCCCATTACTACACCTATTGTAAAGAACTACGACGCGTGTCTTTTTATTGCAATGCAGTAGTTAAGCCAATTATCGAGCCATAAATACAAGCCACAAGAGTTCTAACGGGTGTCATTCTGGTGAGCGTTTACCCCCTAACCTTCCCTGGTCGATTTATGCTGCGAAGCTGGCCTTCGTGCTAGAACTCCTTCTACCCCTCAGAGCTGCGAAGCTGGCCTTCGTGCCTGAATACCATCTACCCCTCAGAGCTGCGAAGCTGGTCTTCGTGCCTGAACGCCTTCTACCCCTCAGAGCTGCGAAGCTGGTCTTCGTGCCTGAACGCCTTCTACCCCTCAGAGCTGCGAAGCTGGTCTTCGTGCCTGAACTCCTTCCACCCCTTAGAGTTGCGAAGCAGGCCTTCGCGCTTGAACTCCTCCTACCCCTCAGCACCGCGAAGCTGGCCTTCATGCCTGAGCTCCTAACTCCCCAGAGCTGCGAAGCTGGCTTTCGCGCCAAACCTCCCAATATTCCCCAACATTGCCACAGTCCTAACCTCCGCCACCCAGGATGTGACAATAGGTTCAGGGTTATTCTTCAAACATTATCCTCTGGGCACCACATAAATACTGGAGCTTTTGAAATCTATGCTTCTGAAACCAAAGTCTTTTCATGAATCTCTATCCGTGGTTTCCAATGACTGTAACTATTCACAAAATATTGGAACATAGCACTGAAATAATTAAACACCATATTGTACCTATCGCACAGTTGACTGAAGAAGCCCAAGATGCCCGCAACAAAGACTGTCGCAGATTCAGGGAACATAACACCCAAACAATATCTCGGGAAGCTACGAATAGGGATTTATTCACGATGTTATTGGTTTCGTCTGACCCAATGATTGCTAGTTTTCGTAAACCCCCAAAGAGTCGCAACCATGTTTATGATTCCGATGTTGTCAGTCTGTTGCAGTCATTTACCGAAGATAATAATTATTCTGAAGATGACGATGAACAGTCACTCGAAACTGGCAGTAAGAGTAATTAAATAAAAATTGTATGGTTTCATTTCTTTCTAAGTTTCATTTTAAATTTGTCATACACAATGTTTAAAAAATATTATTTATAAATAAATTACTTATTAATAAATTTGAACGAATACTTTCATTAATTTTTTTCACCCTATCTTATGAAGTATACAGGGTGTCCCAAAAATGCTGCGGTTCCTTGAAGGGGGTGATTCGGGGGGTGATTGCAAACAACTTTTTCCTTTTCGAAAATGCTCTCCGAGGTTTCGTTAACAAGATATTAACAAAAAGCACCGACCAATCAGAGCGCGAGTCTGCTCCCGAATTACCTCCCCAAGGCCCACCTTCTCTCGCATGGAATACGTCAACGCATGTTTATACACGAGAGATACGGGATCTGTTTGGAATTTGTATGGAGGACGACGCAGACGGGACCACGCGCAGTCAGCGGACTACCCCTTTTTTTGCTGTGACTCTCCGCGAGGCGTATTGATGTTGGATAATTCTCTTTAATTTCTAGTTCTCCAAAATTAATCAGGCTGATCGGCCAGAGCATTTCACCAGAGTCGCGGTTTATGACCGTATTGTGCCGCTAGTCGGCGGTAGAGAACGGTTTCCTACAGTTTTGGATAATTTATGACTTAATTGGTTCTGCCTCGTAGCAGACGTGAACTCAGGGTACCGGAAAGGGGAAACAAGAATGGTATGCATTTTCTTTTTTATAGCAACTCGAAGATTTCCTGTTTCTCTTCCATTCGGACCCTTTCGAACCGACACGCGTGGTGTCTGCTTTCTATCTCGAAGCAATGGGTACATTGGTAGTAAAAGGACGGAGCGCGGGCTTTTGTGAAAGTGTTCGTTGCACTTCTGCAAAACACGTGTGTTCCGAAAATGTGCTGGCTTCTTTTTACCTAAAGCCTCTTGTCCTAGTGGGAGTTAACTCATAATGGAACGAGAGAAGCTATTTGGGGGTAGAGGAAGTTGCTTGGAAAAAATCCTGTCAGTCAGCTAGCAATCACGTCGCAGAAATGTTCACGGCCCAAGAATATTACAGGATGTTCAGGGTGTACGCCCGGAACAACGGGGACGCAAGTGCTGCTGCCCGAGAATTTGCGCTGGAATACCCGTAGATCCGAACGCCAAGCGAGGATACATTTCGCCGTTTAGCGTCAAGGTTATTCTCGACGGGGTCCATGATGCTGCGAGGCAGCGAGGTGGGCAGACCCGCTGCAGTGCGAAGTCTGGACACCATCGAGAGAATCATCGCCGCCTAAAATAAGTCACAGTTCAAGATAACTGCAGCAATGATTAATTAAGAAAAAAAATGTTATCTAATAGTGGATGTTTTTGCATTCTGTTCTAGTATCAGCCGCACGACGGTGCAGCGAAGCCTCAGGGATTGCATGTTGCATCCGTACAAATATGTGCGGATGCAACATTTGCACGCCGGGGATGACATCCAGCGGGTTCAATATTCCAGGTGGCTGTTGGGAGAAGTGCTAAGGAATCCGTCGTTCACCAAATACATATTGTGGACGGATGAAGCACTTTTCAACAGGGAAGGATGCTTCAATTCCCACAATATGCATGTGTGGAGCGACGAAAATCTCCTAGCGCTTCGTCCACGTGCAGCACAAGTCGGTTGGTCGATCAAACTATGGAACGGCATTTGTGGAGATTTTATCGTTGGGCTGTACATTCTGCCAGACAGGCTGGATGGCCCAGCGTATAAATATTTTTTAGAACATGTTCTGCCAGATTTTATGGACGATATTCCATATGAGATCCGACAGAACATGTACTACCAGCACGATGGAGCTGGGCCACGTTACACCTTGAATGTCCGCGCTTATTTAGGTGAAACCTTTCAGGACAGGTGGATCGGCCGCGGCCATGAATTGGAGGCCCACGTTGCGTGGCCCCCACGGTCACCGGATATGAATCCGCTGGATTTTTTCTTCTGGGGCTACCTGAAGGTAATTTGATTATTGCTGTTACTCTTTACTTATTCTTGTTGTAGGTATTCTTTTTTTACTTATGTTTAGTATTTCTTGTACAACAATCATTTCAGAATGAGGTGTATCGTCAGCGGGTGGATACCCCTGAAGAAGCAGTTGCGCTGATTCGTGCAGCGGTGGCGAACATAACGCCGCAAACATTACAGGGCTTCCAAAGGCAATTGATTCTCCGCGCTGAAGCATGCATCGAGAATGGCGGTGGCCACGTGAAGCAATTCTTGAATTGACAACAATCGGCCCCTTTTGGGGCCACCAATTTTTAAAACGTAGGAACAACACGTTCCATGAATAATAAATTAAGTGATCAGTGTTAGTAGCCGTGCAGTGAAGTGAATATTCGTTACATTAACCTGGACGCACCTGACATTGCCACCCTTAACTTTGGGTAGTGTCGTATACCTGGGACCAGCTGTGCACTGGGCTCGTCCATCGATGACCAGGATCGGTTCAGTGACCCAGTGACACACGTTTTCAAGCTGCAGGTGAATTTCCGACAAGGGTGAGTTTTAGTTACTTTATTGGTGATCATACATTTTTAAATTTAACGCAAGCTGTTTGAGCGTCTGACCGTTGGCCACGTGAGATGATACCGGTTTTAGGTTAGGCGCAGAAAATATAACACAGTGTTCGTGAGGGATTTACAAAGTCCGTTTATTTTGAACACTCGCGGAGTGAGTCACTTTATAAAAGGGAGGTGAGCGGTGAGAGTAAGCACGTTGTGCTGAATTGAGAGTTATCGCGCAACTAGAAACACGCGGTCGCGCACCGACCACGATCCACAATCGTTGAGAATGCGACGTTTTGTGAGCGTGAGCAGGATGAGAGATGAGTGATTAACGCGATGAGCACTACTGAGCACAATTAGAATGAGATATTCACGAGTTACATGAACAACGAGTGTCCCGAGGAAAACGCGTCTTCAATCGTACGCTGCGTGACCGGAAGGTAAATCAAACATGGCTGGTCGATTTTCGTTAGCCGTCTTCTCCAGCTTTTCAGCGGATCGACAGACGTGGGGAAATTTGATTGGGTGAGCATTTTGTCGCTGACTTATGATTGGCGTATCGATTGTGGATCGGTCGGGCAGTTCCGCAGTCCAGGAGGTGCTGCGGTGAGTTGGGGTGTAGCGGAGATCGGTACTACTCGAATCTCAAACACAAGCTATGGCTTATTTTCAGCGATAATTTTCAAAATCCCCGTACGAAAATATTTATTCGGGCTTTCTAAACAGACTTATTCATTATCAGCAACAGTGCTGGCCGTTATTGAATTACGGATTTTTATCACAATAACGAACTACTATCACTTTTCGTTAATTTCCTGTTACATTAACTTTTCGTGGCTACGTTATTAACACAAGGAAATTTACGTATTTCTTATCCTCCCACTTCAAATAATTATTATTTTCGAATGTTCTAAAGAAAAAACTGTATTCGTCTTTCTACGTTAGACGTGATTTTCATCCATTTATCCTGCATTCATTATTCACTTTTAATGACAAACAATCCATGACAACATGTTCGATTTCATTTGTTACGTCTTTTCCATTTGCCATTCTACGCAATTTTCTTCGATGCATGCCGAGTTGCTTGTTCGTAGTCGCAGCGCGACGCGTAGCCACGCTAACGCGGGAACTCAGCCGTCAGCCTCGCGCTCTGATTGGTCGGTGCTTTTGTTAATATCTCGTTAACGAAACCTCGGAGAGCATTTTCGCAAAGGAAAAAGTTGTTTGCAATCATCCCCCGAATCACCCCCTTCAAGGAACCACAGCATTTTTGGGACACCCTATATTAGCAATTGGCGTAAAATTTTTAGTGAGAGATGTTAAAATAATTTTGTACACCTAAAAATTTGCCGAAATTTGAGTTTTTCCTCAATCTAGCATCGGCTAGTATCCATCCGACGCAGAAATTATCTCTCTACAACTTTAATTTAGGGACATTTTTTTATGGGATCACGTGTTTTTAAGCTATCATTTAAAACATGATAAAAAAACGTATTTTTTCATGTTTTTCGCCTAAAAGAATGATAAGGCTTTATTTCCGACCCATCAAATAGGGTATATTCGTTATCAGTACGTCATTTTCTATAAGAAACCGTGATAAAATAATTTTGTTCACCTAGATCTGTCATATTGCCCACTGTGCGACTCGCGGGACAATATGATCATAAACCGCGACTTTGGCGAGGCACTCTGGCCGATCAGCCACAATAATTTTTGGCAATCAGATAATAGGTTTTCCCCCTCGACTTCGTCAAGAGGGAGAAGGTTCCTCCTCCGCCGCCGAATTTACAGGGGGCCAGTCCCCCCTCTTTGAGGAACGATGTTTACAGTGTGTGTTTCATAATTAAATTACAACAACAATTATCTTCATATTACTTTCTCTTCTTAATATATTAAAATGAAAAATATAAAATAGTTGAAAGAAGGAACATTGTACTGTATGAACTCCTGGTATCGCTATATGTACATACGTACATACATATGTGCTTTCTATTCGATCGGGTTTTCTTCCAGTAAAAATCAGCAAATGTGCAAGAGCAATATATCGAAAACCAGTTGAAATAAAGTGAATACATTGTAGGTTATTGAATTTGTCTTGAAACGCGCTATTAAGTGACAGAGATGGGCATTATCTAAATAAAAAATTATTAAAATACATTTTAGATAAAAGTTACTGTATCTTTTGTTCGTTATTCGAAGACAGATATAGCGCGAGATTTTATCTGTAACTTTTATCCGTCAGAGCTTGGTTTAGAGAGTTTATTCATTATGTCTATCCGAGAGGTTTCTTGTTATCTCCAACTGTTATTCGACAGTCGAATACAGCGCCACAATGTATCCGACGCCCGTATCTGTCGGAACTTGGTCGCATAGTTTATTCGTCAGATTTTACTGGAAGAAATTCATGCGTAACCTTGTGGGTTATTCGAACGTCCAGATGTCGCGCAAGGTTTATCCGTTATCATTTATCGGTTATTCGAAGCTCGATCTAGCGATATAATTTATGCGACGCTTTTATTCGTGACGAGATTTTCAGAAGGGATAAAATCACATGTTATCTTTATTCGTAATTTTTATTCGTTGGCTTCGAATAACTGGACATTGTGATCCGACGTTGCCAGATCGTAATACATATGTATAAATGAACGGTTTAAAAACTATGAAGCTCGAGAATGTTGTAGCTGCTAGAAAGGACAATGGTAGAAATTGGCCATTTTTGGATCTGTCTGGCAACTCAACATTTTTACAGCATGGGTACAGATCGCGCGATATAACTTTGCCTCCGAGTGGCCACTGAATAGGCCGTGAGTTTGCCGTGCGTGCGAGAGAGTCCGACCGTCGCGTCGACGTTCTTTTAATTCGTTTCGGAAAACATACGATCGCACACGCATGAGTATCACGCTACCTGTTTCTTTGTATGATACTCGTTCATGTGCGAACGCACGTTTTTCCAAACGAATTAAAAGAACGTCGGCGGTCAGACTCTGTCGCACGCACGGTCTTCTCAGCGGCCGCTCGGAGGCAAAGTTATATTGCGCGATGTTTATGTTTCTACACGTGTTAGGAAATCCAAAATGCATAATTCTTTAACTCGCAGGATTTTGTTTCTCATCAACACAACTTCTTTTTCGTTAATCTCTTACGGGAAAATGTAACCCTCCAGTCCAATACCCGACGATTTTCGTGCTCCCGATTGTTTGTAGGAATAACCTAAGAACTTTGCCGTATTCGATTCGTGCTACTTTCGCCCTTGAAGGGAGAAATTACCTCTTTTATCCAAGTCGCCTCTTTTACTTATGCGCTTATAACTCGTAAATTACGAAAGATATAAAAAAAACATGCAAATAAATGTTATACCGTTTCTGAAGGTCTATATATCTGGCGAAAACAATTTTCGAAAAAAAAAATTTTTTTCATTAAGTAAATCGGCGTGTCACTCACCGATCTTCCCTTGTGTGTGCCCTAGAGTCTAGCGTTTATTATCGTAAGATAGCATTCGTTTCATTCGTTTCCTGGCTGGGAAGTATGTGTTTATAAGAGAACGTAATTTGATACGATTCAATCAGTTTACGCTTAATATTTATAACTTTCCCATCGCCTCCAAGGTAAATAACACTGTCCAACAGCCATTTTGATCTGTTACATTTAATTCACATGATTGTGTTGAAACATATTTAAATGTTTATAATTCAATAATAACTTATATCGTTGTGTTCGCGAGGGTTCATACAATAATTTGACAGAACAAGCAACCGAAGAACTATTACTTTTTGAACACAAAAGATGTTTAAGGTTGAAAATTTGCATTTATTTTCAAAATAGAATTTCTCGAAACTGAGGGTGATAGCGACCAACGGTTTGTGGATTCGTTTGCGCCGCACAAAAATCTATAGGAAGGGGCTATTGAATGATACAAGTCCGAAAAGAAAGTTAAATTTTGACGAACAGTGAATTATTGAACATCCTACCTATATAATTGTTACAGCCTTATCGCTTATTTACCATACTTGTATACGAATTACGAAATAATCACTGTTTAGTT
Organism: Andrena hattorfiana; assembly: GCA_944738655.2. Lineage (NCBI taxonomy): Eukaryota > Metazoa > Arthropoda > Insecta > Hymenoptera > Andrenidae > Andrena > Andrena hattorfiana. The sequence continues at coordinate 59,216,838 of OX122890.1, read as the reverse complement.
GTACCTCGTAGCATATAGATGCATTTAACTACTTATAGTTAAGTTTCCTTAGGAAGGAATTGATAAAATAACGGAATAATATTATTAATAAAGTAATTCAGTTTACTTGTCAACAGTGATTAAAACAATATTTGCTCGTCAAATAACATGATAATTTTAATTTGTAATATTGTAATTATATGTAATTATATAACAAAATATATATTTAAATAATTGATAATGATTTTGTCACTACAGGGCCTGTAGTACAGGCCCCCAAAGGCCTCCCTCGTCTTCGCTATGGTCGAAAGAGAAGTATAAACATAGTTAATTGAATGAGTTGATCTGCGGTTGTAAACCTTCGATAGTGCCGATATCCATTATTTAAAGGATGGACAATCCCTACGTCGCGGTCGGAAAACACTTGGAAGGCATGGTACCCGGAATTCAGGGACGCAGTTCCTGCAAGGGCCTAATTTATGACATCGTGTTGAAGTGTCTATCGGTTTTCCTTCTTAGATAGTCACGGCCAGGGGCGAACTGGTTATCGGGGAGTTTGTGAAAATTCTCGGTGGGTCGGTTAGGATTTGGGGCCGCTGTACGTAGAATTAAATTTTTGTACCAAAAACAATGTGCATAAAATTACAGTTGTAGATTCTTTTTAATTGCCGCAAAGAATGTTTTTCTAATTAATTAAATTTATTCGCTAAAAGAGGGCCGGTCATATCAACAATCTCCCAGTCAAAATTTAAGTCCCACTCCGCTCCTAGCCACGGCTAGGAAATCAGAAAGGATGGCCTGAATGATGCAAGGTTCATGTTCTGTTTGTAACACTTATATATACATTCTCTCTTATTCAAAAGTCTCCGCAATCTTGATCCTTCGAAGGGTTAGGCCTATCGTCTTCACCCAAACATTTGCTTCATTGGAAAAGTCCCGCCTCGCATGAAATGTAAATACGTTTTTTTTCCAACAGTACTTTCATTATGAAAGTTGTATAATAGATACCAAGAATATTTCGGGAATTAATAAACTGATTTACCTGCAATTTACCATTCTTATTTTTCATAAGGGGGTCCGTGGGAACACTGAACAATTGGATATCTACTAACGTATTGGAAATAAAAAATAATTTATATGGAATTGCGTGGTTCGAGGGGGCAAATTTATTAGCGCAGACGAATTTTTTCATCGATTATTATTTTAAAAGATACGATGGTCAAATTCGGTTTTTTAAATGGAACTATTCTTTTTTAGAGATCACTTGATAGTGCGTTCCAAGACAAATTCAATAACCTACTAGGTATCTGTTTCAACAGGCATTGCCCAACGCGTGCGACCCATGGCGCGAACAAGACTACCCCCGGTGCTTGCTATTCCAGCTAGTTTTCTTCCAGTGAAAATCAGTAAATTTGCAAGCGCAATATCTCGAAAACCAGCGGAAATAAGATATATACATTATGGGTTATTGAATTTGTCTTGGAACGCACTATCAAGTGATCTCTAAAAATAAATAGTTCCATTTATAAAACCGAACTTGACCATCGTATCTTTCAAAAAAATAATCGACGAAAAAATTCGTCTGCGCTAATAAATTTGCCTCCTCGAACCATGCAATTCCATATAAATTTTTGTTTTTATCTCTAATAAGTTAGGAGATATCCAGCTCTTCAGTGGTCCCGCGGCCACCTTGTATAATTGAGGGGCTCATTGTCAATGGAAAACAGGCGCATGCTGCATATGCATAAATTTTCGTTTCTTTGTACCATTATTTGAGGGGTCGGATGCAATAAGGGGACTAGCTCTGGAAAATGGGAAAAATTATTGTCCAAACGCTAAGAAAGATTTGAAAATTAAATGTTGTTACACTGTATTTTAAAAAATATAGTGTTGTAAAGCTCGTCACTACACACATTTTTTCTATTTACAGTTTGTTTATCCAATCATTACTATTTGAGTTAAAAATTATAAGCAAAAAATTTTTCATCGTCTAAACTTCTAAAGTCATTATTTCTTTAACCGTAAATTGCAATAACTTGAGGAAATATCAACGGATCGTTATGAGGCTTAAAACATAACTTCAGAAAACACTAGCGAAGCCGTAAAATTTATGCACAAAACCCTTATGGTAAAAAATTGTACTAATATTTAATTAAAATTGTTATTTATTGCTGATTATAAACATATATTTGTTTTTCTGTTTTCTTTCTCTTTCATTGTACGATAGTAGTATTATACCCAAGAACGGAACAAATTTGTGTAATAAAAATATTAATACAAATATATATTAATAATACAGGGTCGAGTAGTAATGCATATTACAATTAATATTTTTATTCATTAAATATTCTATTCCGCCGGAGAGTATTTGGTTATATTCCAATGCCCGGACCTCGCGGGTCCTTCCACTTCTCCTTCAGGCGGAGTGCAGAAAGAGAAAAGATAAGGGACTAATGTTTATGTTTCGCAGTCGAAGAGTGCAGCAAGAAGAAAATTCGAATCAGTTTCTAGCAAGCATTCACGCAGAGAGTATCGAAGAGCATTTTAATAATTTCACAGTATATCTACCTAGTATAGTATAGTGTATAGGGCAGTATAGTATTAATTTAGAAGTGTATTTTAAATTAATATAGTTATACAGTGTAGGATAGATAGAATACTGTTAGTACACCTAATACATTTATTATTAAGATACGTTTTGTGTTAATTACATTTAGTGTTAGCAATAAGTGTAGTGCTATAGTATAGTGAATTATGAGCACAAGTGAAGGAAGTGTTTTGGACGTGCGAAGCAACTCATCGCATTCGTCAGGGAGTTTAGGGACACGTGCAGTACTCCCTGCCATTTTAAGGGGAAGGTACTGTACGGGAAGGGGAAGTACACTGTGTTACATGAAAAATGTAGTCAAACCAACGCGATTGCGCGATGTAATTTGTGCCGCCCGGAGCAAGAAATCAGAGGACAATGGTCTTCAACCTCCAACTTCCGCTCTCACTTAAAAAGGAAACACCATACGGAATTTGTGGAATATACAGATCAAGTTGAACGAACGAAACGGAGGAATGCTGTCCATCAAGGTGCGGGGTCTCAAAACAGATTTCAGATGGATATGGCGAAATTCATCATTAGTGCCATGCTTCCTTTACAAGTTGTTGAGAATGTGGAATTTAGAAGGATGTTTCACAATTTAGGATTGGCCAATAAAGTTAAGAATATTAGCCGACGGACAATAGGCCGGTGTATTGGCAAGGT